>QEPC01002151.1:95433-124193 GCA_003113815.1 Sphenodon punctatus | reverse complement strand
CAGCCTGGACTCGGGGAGGGTTTTTCTTTTAAAAACTGTTTGGCTGGGGCTTTAAATTTTTTTACATTGCAGCCATTTTTAAATGGCTGCAATGCAAAAAAATCCGGTACCCCGGAATCCGGTACCGGGTCCGGATTACCGGGCCGAATCCGATAATGCCGGTACGCCCGATACCGGCATTATCGGATACCGGATTCTACCGGTTTCCCACCCCTAGTATGCAGCATTCCAACTGGCACGTTCTGGATACAGCATCTGAAATATAGCTCAGGAGTATTGCCCTCCCCGTGTTCCCCCCCCCCACTACTAATGCCATCAAAATATGGCCTTTTTGTTACATGGGCTTGTGTCCTGTTGTGTGAGTAGTGTTCTTGATTTATCTCACTTTGCTCCATGGGGCATTACTATGCAAATGTACCCATTGATGGTACTCACATAGGAATATCCCCATACTGATCTTCTCTGTTAAATATTAAGGCAGGGGCTTCCAAATTGCAGGTTAGGACTCTAAGTAGGATCACACCATGCGTGAATGAAGTCACGATCCTGCTTGATATTTGGATATACTTTGTATGTCTTTGCTGTCTGGGGTCACAAAATTATATTTAAGTCTCCAAATCAGGTCACACAGGCAATGATTAGGTCTCTGATTAAATTTGTTTGACCTCAAAATCAAATACGAACTGTGCACCATTAGACGAGAGACTTGAGAGGTCTGGGTTTTTTGCCTGTACTCTGTAAATATCAGTGATAAAATCTGATTGATGATACTCAGTCATGGTGCTGTTAAGTCTCGGGGTTACATTGGATTGTGTGGGCCAATTAGTGAGAGTTGTGGAGCCCTTGCACCTCTAGCAAAGTCAATAAATTTCACTGCATTTGGTATCTGCTGGGATCGCTCACCTAGCTATATAGATTTCTCAGATTTCTGAGTTTTTTAACATGTAATCAGAACTCATTTTAAAAATTTGCTATTTAATCAATATGCACAGTTTTCCCCATTTCATGCTAAGTATTATGTCATTTTTATTAAATGTCTGTGAAAATACTTCATTTAAAAAGTTATTAAATAATTGATTCATCTGATTATAATTCCTATTCTTATTTTAAAAGATCATAAGGTCAAAGCAAAATTGTATAGGGCCATTGCCTCCTAAACATCGATGAATGTGGAAAACTGTTTTCTCATGCAGTCCTGAGATAAATGATCTTTTTAATATTTTTAATTAAATAAAATACATAATCATTTTAATCATGTTTTTCACAACTGGTTGAATTTGCTATCATTTAATTATGAAAATCTATCTCACTCCACAAAACTACATTTCAGAATTGATACATTTGTAAATTATGTTTACTCTTTCTTTGGGCCAAATTCCAGGATCCTTAATTGACTGAGATGTAAATTGCATTCAAATACATAAATATGAAAAACACACACAGTATCCAGATTTCACAGATTGATGTTCATTAATGTGATAATTGATTAATCACTTGCAAAAGTTAATTTGATTGATTCTACTCTTTGGCTATACAGAGAATTGCATGAAAAGGGGAGAAATGTATTATGGTGCCACAGATGTGAAGCCGGCATGACGGCTTCCCAGCCCCAGGAGGACATGAAATAAGTCACCCCTCCCTGGGCTAGGGAAAGGCACCGAACACATGTGCCTGTGTCTCGAAAGCCGTCCTCCTGCCACCTGCATACCCTGCCTGCAAGAAACATGTGGGCACCCAGCTTTGACATGCTCCCAGTCCCCCGCCCCCTGCTATGACAGCTAGCCATAGCGGTCAGCCATGGGGCTGGCCAACAGCAGGCCATGCCGGCCCCCACCCTTTGGCAGGGATGGTGGAGCCAAACAAACGTGCTGGCCTGTTGTGACCTGTGTTGGCCAGTGTGGGTGATCCTTGGCCTGAGATGGGTGCTCAGGGCCAGCCACCTACCTGCTGGCCAGCCACCTACCTGCCCTGGTGCAAGAATGGGCCCACATCTGGTGACGCGTGAGCACATTTGCCAGTGGGTCCTGGGCTACAGTGGACCAAAACAGACCACAGCGGACACCATCATGTCTGTTAACACTCATTGTATGGAAACAGCAATTGTTTATTAAGGAACAGACAATGCAAGGTGCTCAGCACTTACAGTACTTCTTGTAAGTTATCCAATACCCTTGAGTCCCAACTTTAGTTGGATTTAATGGACAGCTTGCCCAGTACTTGACCATACACAAAGCTCTGAATGTTGGATTATGATGAATTTGTCCACCAAAGCCCAAAAAGCTGTGCTTCCAAAGTTTTAATTGGCTTCGGAGAGAGTTCAGGATATTTAGTACTTTGCAGCATAAAGCCTTTAGTTGCTTTCATACAATACCTTTATATCACAGAAAGCATAGGGTGAGTCACTAGGTGTTAAGAACTTAGGGCCTTTTCACACAGGCAAACCCCCCACACACACGTGTGCGGTAGGGGGGGGGGCTCATGCAAAAGCCACCTGTTGTGGGTGTGCAGTGGGGTGGGTGTCTGTAGGAATGCCACCCGCAGTGGGTGGGGTGGGGGGTGTTTTCTCCCGCGCTCCACCCACCTCCACCCATCACGCACACATGGAGCAATGGGCTCCAATGCCTGTTGCTCCATGTGTGGAGATGTGTGTGTACCCATGGGAATGGGCGCACACCCACCTCCACCCACCGCAGGCGCACACTCATCCCCCCACCCACCACAGCCCATTTGAAAAGGGCCTTAGTGCCCTTTTCAAATAGTGAATTGTACCAGTAGTGTCTACCGTGTTGCAATTAAACCCACTCACTCTCACTGGGGAGCAAACGTTCAACTTCATTTTTGTGACATTCTTTTAGATTTTTGAAAACTGCTATCATGTCCCTTCTTAATAATCTTTTCTCTAGGTTGAACATATCCTGTTCTTTCAGCCTTTCTTCAGATATCTTCCAACCATTTTATCATCTTAGTTACTCTCTGAACTTCCTACAGTTTGTCAATACCCTTCTTGAATTGTGGTGCCCGAAACCATACATAATATTTTAGGTGCGGTCTCCCCAATTCTGGACAAAGTGGCATCCTCACATGTCTCGGATATGACACATCTGCTGGCTGCCTTTGTACTTAAATTCAAATGTGAATTGTACCATTGCACATGATAACGGAGACATTTGCTTTTTCACTTATATTCTGTAAATATCAGTGATAAAACATGATTTATAATATTCAGTCGAGGTGCTGTTAAAAAAGAAATTTGCCTTTTTTGTGACAGCCTCCCATTGTTAACTCATGTTAAGTTTATTATTTGCTATAACAGTTTATGATCCACCATAATTCCCAAATCCTTCTTTGCAGTGCTACTGACTATTTATCCACAATTTTATATTTGTATTTATTGAGATCATTATGTGTTCTAACCCTGTCCTCCAAAGTCTTTTTGGTCCCTCCCAGTTCTGTGTCATCTGCAAATCTGATAGGTTTCCTCTCCATTCCCTTCTCCCAAGTCATTACTAAAGAGGACCAGGCCCTGGACAACCCCCTGTGGGAGGTCACTTGATACCTCACCCAAAATAGATACCATGCCATTCATTATTACTCATTAGGTGGGGCTTTTAAGCCAATTGTAACCCACCTAGTGTGCTTACATTTCACATCCAGCTCACATTTTGCCATTTTTCTTATGAAGTTATCATGTGGGACTATGACAAATGTGTTGCATAATATAGACATATATTATGTCTCCTGCATATCCCTTGTCAACCAAGCTAGTCAAAGAAGAAAACAGGATGGATCTGACATGGTTTGTTCTTTACAATTCCAAGTTGGTTACTAGTTATTGCTCCCTTTCCCTGAAACTGCTCACAAATCGATTCATTCAAAATAATTCAGGTACTGAGGACTAGCTGAGGTCAGTATCTATAAACACCTGGGTGTTCCCTCCCCACCCCCTCTTACTTAAAGATAGGCACTATGTTTGTTCTTCAGCTTTCTGAGACCTCATCTGTTCTCCATGAGTTTTCAAAGATAATCACTAATGGTTGTAAGATTTCTTCAGCTGATTTCTTCAAGATCCTGGGATGCAAGTTTGTTAGGCCTCCACAATTTAAATTCATTAGACAATTCTTTGACATCTTCTTTTGTTATCCTGACCTGCTTTACCTCCCTCTCATTGGGTGCAAAGCGACAGATGGACAGCAGCTCCACATTTGCCCACACAAGCCCCCATTAACCACACGTTTACCTGCCTGTCTGAAGAGAGCCTGCCAACTTTCAAATCCCTTCTGAAAATCCATCCTCCATCAGACTTTCCTTGCTCATGAGTCCAAAGGCTTGTCATGAGTGAAATTGCATCCTCATCCCTCTCACTCAGAATCTCTTCCCTGTAAGTTAAGCACATGCACCTGCATTTTGTCGGCGCACCCCCCAAATAAAGACGAGGACATGCTCAATGGGATAAAATGGCCGCACTCTTTATTGACTATTAACAAACAGGAAGGGGGGGGATGAGGGCAGCCTTCCTGCCTCCCCCCTTTCCTGAACTGGGGTCCTTATTTCTACTAACCTTCCTAACTACTAATTAACACCCCTTTTGAGGAGGTCCCCTCTCCTCCCTTGTCAGTCCCCGCAGTCTGTGCGAACCTCTTCCCCATTTCTCAATTAAATCGAGAGGGTAACCTCCTGTTCCTTCTGTACTGTTAACTTATGCCCTGCCTCATCCCCCGGGTTGCCCCAGGCCGGGCAGGTTGTTCGTGCCTGCCCCATCTCGAGTTAATTTCAGCAAAGGTTGATAACACCGTTACCCGCTGTTTGGCAGATGCTCCTCCCAGCAGGTGTGGCCATCCATCTCTCCCTTCGAGTTGGCCATACAGTAGGCCGCGCTGTGGCGACTATGCCATGGACCTTCCCATCTCTAAAGGAGATGCTGCTACCCATGCTATTCTAACTTATAACTTTGAACCTTGTAACTTCGAACCTTGGGCTTACCTCTGCCCATCGCCACCAAAACCGCCAGCTTCGCTTGGCTGGTTTGCCGCCACATCAAAACCCCCGATTATGTGCCGTAACTGTTGTTTCAGGACTCCAAGGTATAAATCGCATCCCACGTCTGATAGGTGAACCCCGTCACCTCTAAATAGTTCGTCCCTATCATACCGCATATCCACATGATTGATAACCGAACCTCCACTCACCTGTAGCCAATTCCCAATTTTGGCGTTGGCTCTCCGTCTGGCCCAGCCCACCCGACCTGGGCGCTCCGCTGTGGCCCATACTCTCCCCAGGAGCATTTCCGACCAGACAATCGTGCATGCCGGGAACCTATCCCACACTACCCTCAAATCCCTCTTAACCTGTTTTGTCAGGCCCAGCCCCGTTACTCTGGGGAGGTTGTTTTCCCCAAAGTGGATCACCAGCACCTCTGGTTCTGGGTAGGTTTCCCGTGCCCTTGTTAATGTCGGAAGGAGTTGCTCCCATAGCATCCCCCTTCTGCCAACCCAGAAAATACTTGCTCGTTCACTTCGGCCCAGCTGGGTACCCCACCCGCTGCGTGCGGCCTTCTTCCCTGCCCAGTGGACAATGCTGTGTCCGATGATCCACACAATGCACCGTTCTTGTCTCACTGGTGCTTCTGTAAAAGACATAAGGGTCAATAACTCATCGTAGTTGTTAGGCCAGGTCGACTGACACGAGGTTTAGTTTCCCTTATATAGGATCGATAGGCAGTTGAGCGCCATCTCCCTATTGCCTGAATTCGTTCACCTGATAAACCCATCTCTGCTGCGACTGATGCCACCCCTATCCTAAATGAATGAGCACTGTAGCTACCCTGGTCGAGCCCCATCATCCTCACACATCTACTCAGGACCACCCAAAACTGGTACCGTGTCAAAGGGGAACCATCTTCATGTATGAAAAGTGAGCCCACCGCCTTTGGGTGGGACTCCAAATACCTCCTCATTGCCCTGACAGGGCAGATCCGGGGGTCCCCGGCTGGGCGAAGTCTAATCCACCGTCCTCTTCCCCTCTGATCGGTCTTGGACCTTCTCAGACGGAGGATGAGGGTATCTCCGTGCTACGAAATGTCCCCTAACTGCAACGCTTGACCTGACCTGTCCTTTTGGGAGTCGGCTACCATCTCGCCAATCCGGAAGGCTCCAAACAAAGCAATGCGAAAAACCGTGATAAAGAGATGGCATTCACTACTGGAGAAACAGACCCTTCCAAGTGCCTCAGTTAGGGCCATCAATATTGGCGGCGTGATTGGGGCCTGAGTATCCCACCTGGGGGGGGGCTTGGTGGGCCCAACTCTCTTTTAAACGGTTCATAAAGAAACCGTTATCAAGGGAGGGGTGTCTGGCCAGATGGCTCGTAAAGGTGCTGGCAGATATTCTCCCCGGAATTGTGCCCGGGGCCAGTCCATCCACCCACAACTGCATGGCATACTGTAATAAACACCCCTCTACTATGGGGAAACCTACGTCCCACCCCTTTTGACACCTGAATTCCTGGAATTCGCTGAACGCCTTTTCATATGCCCGCCTGGTTCTGGGCGCGAGGGATCCCTGCACTGACTGGTAAAGTTCTACAATCCAAGACTCCACATGTCCCTCAGGAACGGGTCAGGTTTCTCGTTGACCTCAGGGGCCAGCTGGCGGAAGCGGTCTGCCTGAAATTGAGAAAGGGCATCGGCAATGCAATTGGCAATACCTGGCATGTGCTTGGCAATGAAAAAGATGTTCGCTCTCAAGCACTTGAGGACAAACGCCCATACCAGTCTCATGACCCTCCATGATCTGGAAGCCAGCTTGTTGACAACATAGACGACCGCCATGTTGTCACACCAGAATAAGACCCTCCTATTGGCAAATTCGGTGACCCACAACTCTACCGCTACCACGATGGAAAAAAATTCCAGGAATGTCAGGTCCCGAGTTATCCCCAATTCCACCCATGCTGCCGGCCAGGGAGCCCCGCACCACTTCCCCCTGAAGTAAACCCCAAAGCCGTGCCCCCCCGCCACATCCAAATGTATCTGGAGCTCCGCCTCCACCAGGAGTTGTTGCTGCCAGAAACTAACCCCATTGTAGCCTGCCAGGAAAGATTCCCAGGTCGCCAAATCCTCTCGCATCTCCGCTGTAATCCTGATGTGGTGATGCGGGGGACGGTCGCTCCCTACCAGGGCATACAAATGAGACATGAATGCTCACCCTGGGGCAATGACCCGGCAGGTGAAATTAAGGCTGCCGAGGAGTGACTGCAATTCCCGCACTGTCACTTTTTTTGCTCCCCCCACGCTGCGTACTGCCTCACCCAGCATCCGTAATTTATCCTCCGGGAGCCTTGAAAGGGACAGTTCTGTGCCAAGCTCTATGCCCAAGTAGGTCAGTTTAGTTGTTGGGCCTTCGGTCTTTTCCTGCACTAATGGTACCCCTATTTCCCTTGTCACCTCTTGAAATGCCACCATTGCCTGCTCGCAGTCGGTGGTGCCTGCCCTTCCCGCGAATAGGAAATCATCAAGATAGTGCGTGATCCACCCACCACTTGCGCGGTGACGTGTGATCCATTCCAAGACTGTACTGAACTTCTCAAAGGCCTCGCATGAGATTGAACATCCCATGGGCACTGCCTTGTCGAAGTAAAATTGGCCCCCGAACTCCATGCCTAACAGCTCGAAGTCGTCGGGGTGTACAGGTAAAAAGCGGAATGCCGATTTGATGTCACACTTCACGAGGAGGGCAGATGTTCCACAAGCACGCACCATTTCGACCGCTGAGTCAAATGATGCATACCGTACTGAACAGAGCTCGAAGGGTATTGCGTCGTTCACCGACTCGCCCTTGGGGTAGGACAAGTGGTGAATCATGCGGAATTCCCCATGGGCCTTCTTTGGCACGATACCCAGGGGGAATATCCGCAGAGTTGGTATAGGCAAGGATTCAAAGGGGCCTTGAATTCTACCTTCTTTCACCTCTTTGTCGATTTATTGCTGCATGTTCTGCTCTTTCCCCCCCACAGATTTCAAATTTCTCGCCCCCAGATAATACCGTGGGCCCACTGTTGGGATCCTGAAACCCCATTGGAATCCTTCTACGACATATTCGGCAGTTGCTCTATCGGGGTAATCTTGGATGGCAGCCTCTAATACCTCATGCCAAACTGGGGTTGGGGCCCTTGGCCACCGTCGCTGAGGGCCCGCCCTGTCCTGAGGCACCCTGTCTGGTGTTTGCCCACCCTCGTATCCTGTTTCCATATTGCCGGAAACGGGAGTATGTTGAGGCAAAATGATCCCCACCGCACTGAGTGCATGCATGTTTGAACCTGCACTGGGCACGAAAACACCTCCCTCCATCATTAAAGTCCCAACACGTCAGTCCCGCTGGGGACTGTCGTGCCCGGCCAGTTGGTGACCCCACCTGTGGATTCCCTGGCCTGGTAAGGACGTGTCCGCTATCCGACCGTGGTGCGTACCTGGTGCAACTGATGCACTCTAGCCAAATGTCGGGGGCATGCACATCCCACCTCATTCTAGGGTTGTTGGCTGCCCTCCGCCTAAAGGACTCATCGTAGCGCAGCCACGCTCCGGGGCCCCGTGTCAAATGCCCTCCGCACTATATCGGAGTCCTTAAGCATCTCCAGGCCCCGGTCTGGGAATTTGATTAATGTAACTCCTGTATATATCATGTAGGCCGCTGTCCAATTGGACCACGACCTTTCTGCTTTCGGCCTCGTGAACCTTTCTTTTTCTTTCTTTTCCTCCTTGTCATTGGGATCCGAGATTGGGTCGCTGAAAAGGAGGGCGAATATGTATTTGCCACTCCAAATCTTCTCCTTGGTAGCCTGAAGGAGATTCTCCCCCAGGGGGGCCAACCCATCCGCGTGCCCGCCCGACAGGGGGCGCGCCTCACCCCTACTTGCACAACAGTGGGTCATTGTGCATCCACAGCACTGAGGGGCTCCCCAAACTTGAACCGCCACAGTGTAACCCCGATCTGTACCGCCCAAGCACCCCTCCCAGTGAGCTCGGTGTGAGTGCGTGGGAGCCGGGGGGTTGCCACCCCCGCCATCTCTGGCCCCGGTACCCACATTCCTGGGTGCCCCAATCCACAGCGGCATCTAGCGGGAGGGGGCAATAACACTCCGCGCTCCACTGCCCATTCCCGTCTTACCCCCATGGGTCGCCCCACTCCTCACTTGCCCTTGGTTCCAGCTCCCCCGTGAACCTCTGTTCGCTGGTGTAGCTTCCCGGACCACCGTGCGTCTGGTGCGCCCCGTCTGACCTGTCCTCTGCCACCTGCCTTCCTTCCCGCGGGGGGTCGCCCCAAGCTTGGGGTATGGGTGATGTGTCTTCTCTCCTTCTACTGGGTCCTGGTTCATCCTCCCTATAACGAGAAGGAACGACGCAGCACCTCCCCAGTCGGGTAGCACCCCTTACTGGCAGGGAACTATTGACCGTCCCCCGGAGGAGTCTCCCAAACCCGCGCTGCCCTCGGTGGAAACTTCAGTCATTCCCCTTCTCTCCTGTGCACTTTCCAATTCCTCTATCCGCGATTGGTAACCTGCTAACTGCTCCTGCATTGCTTTCAGGACTTCTGCCTGGTGAACCCCATCTCCTCTGTTGCCCCTCTGTCCTGTTCGCTTTTGCGTGCGGCCGCCCTTTTTCTTTGCTGGGGGGGTCTTTTTGGACCCTCGTTTTTTTGGGTGGCATGACCACTTCCCTACCCCTGCCCCACCTGTTATGCTGGGAGGGGGGGGGAGCCGAGACAGAGGTCTATGGGCCTCTACTCAGGCAAGTGGAAGACGGGATGATCAGCGTAGGGGCAATGCAAAGCCTGTGTGGGCCAAGGAATGGGCCAGGCAAAAACCTTTTCCTAGCCCACTCCTCCCCGGGCCTCCCTGTAAAACCCCTTGTTGGGCAGCTACTTGAGCCTGTAACCCCCGACCCCTCACAGCCACTGGCCCTGTTGGGCCTTTCTCAACCACCGGCCCTGCTGGTCCTTTCACACCTCCAGGCCCTGCTGGGCCTTTCACCCTACAGGGCCTGATTGTGCCTGATACACAGCCTCTGGCCCTGTTGGGTCTTTATACAGCTTCAGGCCCTGTTGGGCCTTTAAACCGCCCCCAGGCCCTGATGGGCCCTTGGCAACCACAGGCCCTGTTAGCCTTTCACTGCCCCAGGCCCGTTGACTTTTTACCACCCCGGCCCTATTGGGCCGTTCACCACCCCAGGCCCTGTTGATCTTTTGCAGCCCGAGGGGCTGTTGCCATTACCCGTGCCCTGTTGGGCCTAAACAGCTTCTCCCCCTCCCAGGGAGAGGGGGCTGGGAGCGTGTGGGGCACGAGCCGCGGCTAATGCCCCCCCAGCCGCCCGCTGCCCCTCCAAACCCCAACGGAATTGGCCTCCTCTAGTGCACGTGGGGGACATGAGGGCAAGCCTCGGCTAATGGGACCCCTAGCCGCCCACTGCCCCTCCAAACCCCACTGAAGCAGCCTGCTCTTCGTGCATGAGCCACGCGGCCTGTACCAAGCCGCCCGCTCGTGCTGCACGTCTTTTCTCCTGCTCTGGCCGCATGGAATGCTGCGCCAGCGCGGGGGATCTAAAATGGTGCCCGGGATCTCGCTAGTCTCGCGAGAGTCCCGGGCACATTTCAATTTGCCCCCGTTGCTGCACAATGAGGGGCCCCTCCCTTCATTTAGGCCTGGTGGCCGCAAAAGCCCCAGCTGCATCCCGGTCTTTTCCCGCTCAGGGGAGTGGGGGGGGGGAGGTGGCGCCAAACCCCCACTGTGGTTAACACGGAGGGGGGATTCTCAACCTCATGAATGTATCCATATCTCTTCCCATGTTCACCTTTCTCTCGTCTCTCCCTTCCTTGTCTCTCCTAGATTGTAAGCCCTTTTGGGTAGCGACTTATCTATAACTACTGATTTACAGTGCCAAGTACACCACTGGCGGCACTATAATAATAATAATAATAATAATAATAATAATAATAATAATAATAATAATAATAATAATAATAAATCATTAATAATAAATAAACAACTTCTGAAACCATGCCATTATATTCAACATGTCCATTTTCCATGTCCATTCAAGAGTGAAACAAATTGCCTACGGAAGTGGTGGACTCTCCTTCACTGGAGGTTTTCAAATAGAGGCTAGACAATTGGACAATTGGAGACACAGGCCCTTTTTACACAGACATTCCAACACCAATAAAATGGGTGCTATATTTTATTATACATGGTACAGGGCAGCACTGCAACATGGGCCCTTTTCACACGAGATGCCTCCACCCAGTTTCGATGGGTGGAGATGGGTGGAGGCATCTATGTAAACACCACTTGGGGTGGGTGTGGTGCATTTCTCTGGGTGGAGATGGGTGGAGGCATCTGTGTAAACACCACTTGCGTTGGGTGGGGTGGGGTTCATGCTCCTGTGCAATACCCATTTCCACCCACCACCCACCCACGGAGAAATCGGCAGTGGAGTCCATTGCTCCATGGGTGGAGATGGGTGTTGCGCAGGAGCATGCACGCACCTACACCCACTGCAAGTGATGTTTACACAGATGCCTCCACCCAGCGAAACTGGACATGGACCCACTCCACGAGTGAATATTGGGGGCCAGTACCCCAATATCCAAACGACCTCTTAAATTTAGGGGGAATTAACCAAATTGATTCAAAGGGTCCATGCGTGTCCACTGGGAACAGTCTGAGGATGTGATGCACTGCCAGCTGTCTGGAATCTCTCTCCCACACCCCAACACAGATAAGGGGATACTCTGATATGAATAAGGGAGGCTTATTGACAAAGGACTAGGTATATTACATACAAATAAGTTCTATACCCTCCCACCCAAACACAATTGACATATACACACAGTATTTTACAAGCAAAACCCTCCGGTCTGGTTCTCTGGTGTAACTGGATGTTATGAAAGGGAGGGGGGAGGGATAAGCAATATTACCTATCCAAACCTGTTGACAAGGGGCAGGTAACCCAGTGGATCCAGCGGCATTTGGAGAGAAAGGGGGTGGGGGTGGGGAGAGAAGCTTGGACAGACCAAAGGGGGGTAATGGTCTGGGAGAGATTCTTGATGCAAGCACGCACAGAGTAACCTGCTTGTGTTTGCATTCAAGAACAACCCCATTTGCTGATGGGGAGCAAGGGCAGTTATAGGTTTCTGAGAGGCGGGGCAAGGGGGTCTCAAAAGGCACTTCCACAAAAGGTGTCCAAAAGGCACCCAGGAATGCTAGGGCTGAAAAAGAAACCTTTGCATGATGTGTTGGGGGAAACAGAGTTTTGGAGGATTTCAATGGGGGACATGGCAGGATGAACCAGAGGGCAAAAGGGATTTTCTATATGTTGGATTGTGCAACAGTCACAAGTAAAAGCCTATTGCAAGCCCTGCAAGCTTAATATGGGGCTTGTCCAGTAGAGGGAGGGTCAAGTGATGAAACAGATTTTTCCCCCTCCTTGTCTCCTCTCTTCTCCTCTCCCTGTCATCCATCTTGTCCCATGCAGCTTGAACACTATGGAAGCATGTCTTCTGAGTTCTTAGTAAAGTTCTGTTTTGAAGAAATGTCTGCTGTGTGCTATTCAACAGAAAGCTAATTCTACAATAGGTTATGGGCCCAGGACATCTTCAAGGCAATTTTGAAGACTAGAAGCAGTCCAGAAGGAGTGCATACTGTAAAAGAAAACTCCCAGCAGAGGCCTACTGACTGTGAGTAAGAAGGCCTAAATCCCAGAAGGGGAAAGGGAGGGAAGCAAGTATGGGAAGCAGCTCAGACTTTCAGTAGGAAAGCTGAACAATGTAAACTACCAATTGTGGAAGTTTAAAGTGGAAATGCTGCTGTCTAAAGATGATCTATGGGAGATGATTATCATGAACAGACCAGCAGCAAATCACGAGGAACCGGATAAAAAGGACAGGTTAGCAAAGGCTACAATACATTTATTGGTAGAAGATGACCAGCTAATGCATATAAGAAGTGAGACCACAGCAAGAGGCGTGTGGATTGCATTGCAAAACTTACATGAGAGAATTAGCCTGAATAGCAAACTGTTTCTATTGAGGAAACTATACAAAATGAGGCTTGGCAAAGAAAGTGAAATGCAGAAGCATATAAATGCCATGTTGGAAATAGTGGTACAGCTGTGCGGCACTGGAGAAGATATAAAGGACAGCCATGTGGTATCCCTACTCCTCTGCAGCCTGCCTGAATCTTACACTGCCCTCATCAATGCCCTGGAGACAAGACCAGAGGCTGAGCTGAAGCTGGAATTTGTTAAAGGTAGACTTGTGGATGAATTTCAGCACAGAAAGGAGAACCTGCAGAATTATTTAAAGCAGGGTAATGAGACTGCACTGAAAACCTCAGACAAAGCTCCTAAGAAGGAAACCAGAGTATCCTTCAGATGCAAAAAGGAGGGGCATTTAAAGAAAGACTGCTATATATGGAAAGCAGAACAGCAGAAACTGTCTCCACGAACACCTAAGCAGAGGGCTAAAGTCACAAACAGCAACACCGTTGCTCAACAATGGAATGGGTGCTTCCAAGCAACACAAGACAGCTCATCCCAAAATTGGTGTGTAGACTCCAGGGTAACGAGCCACATGACTAGTGATAAAGGATTTTTCACAGGACTGGATCTGAGCATTAAAGAAAGGATCTACCTTGCAGATGGGAGAAGCATCAACGCGGAAGGAATTGGACAAGGATTCCTGTACTGCAACCAGTCACAGGGAGGCACGCTGCCCATACCCATGAAAGATGCACTCTATGTGCCCAACTTAGAAGGGGGACGCCTGTCCATGAGGTGCCTAGCAGCAAGGGGGCTCACCATCCGTTTCCAGGGAGACAAATGCACAATTCAAAGTGGGACAAAAGTACTGGCCAGAGCCACTGCAGATGAGCACCTGTACCGTCTGAACACAGCGAAAGAACAGGAAAGCTCACTACGCACAAGCCACATGATGACTGCATCTGCCTGTGGCATAGACACATGGGACATAGACACCCAGACAGCATCAAGGAAATGCACAAACAGCAGTTGACCAAAGACCTTAAGGTATCAACATGTCCCATGATCATGAAATGCGACTGTTGCATTAAAGCCAAAGCCACAAAGGCTACGCTTCCTAAGAAGAGTCAGAATAGAGCCACAAAACCACTTGATCTTGTACACAACGACGTCTGTGGCCCAGTGAAGGTTCCCATGCCAGGATGCAACTGGTATATGGTAACTTTCATTGATGACTATTAAAGGTACAAGATCACGTACGTCATGAAGAATAAAGATGAAGTATTCAACAAACTTCAGGACTATGTGACCATGACGAGCAACAAGATCCAGCGCAGATCAAAGAGACTGTGGACTGACAATGGAGGTGAGTTCACAGGAAAGGAAGTAGAGGACTTTCTGAGACTCCATGGAATTGAGCACCAAAATTTAGACTCTATTTTAGAACAGTGAGGAAAACTCCATACGAACTGTGGCATAGTCAAAAACCTAATGTGGGCCACATCAGAGTATTTGGAAGTAAGACTTACGTATATATCCCAGAGGAGAAACGTACCAAGCTGCAAAATAGAGCAGTGGAAGGCATCCTCGTAGGATACAGTGAGCATTCCAAAGGCTACAGGATCCTGGATCCACGCACAGACAGAATAACCATTAGTAACAGTGTGACCTTGTGGAAAACTCAAAGCAACAGCGTGATGACTCTCCAAGGTCCAGGCGAAGGAGAACAATCAACCACGGACGAAACCACTGAAAGGGAGCAATCCTCTGAACAAATAGTCAAAATGGCACAAAGGTAACAGAAGTGCAGAAACAGACACAGCTGGCTGCTGATGCTGAGCCAAGGCAGTTGACGAGGTCTAACAAAGGCATTCCCCCCATTCGTCTGTCCTATAAAGTCAGCACCAGTAAATTGTCAGAGCCAGCATCCTGGGAGGACATCTTGCAGATGTCAGAAGGGGAAGCAAAAAAATGGGTAAGAGCGGCTGAAGGAGAAGTAAAGTCCATGCAGGACAACGCGACATGGACACTTACTCCACTACCCACAGGGAGAAAGACTTTATGTTGTAAATGGACATTTAAAATAAAGTACAATGCACAGGGAAATATTGAACTTGTCATGAAATGATACACCCAGAAGTACGGAGAAGACTATGATGAAACATTTGCTCCTGTAGTTAGCACACTACAATCAGAACATTGTTAAGTATAGCTGCCAGAAGAGGAATGCAAATCAAGCATATGGACGTGAAAACAGCGTTTCTAAATGGTGAGTTGAAGGAAAATATTTACATGGACCAACCACCGGGGTTTGCAGACGTTGAAAGGCCGGATCTTGTATGAAAACAGCACAAAAGCATATATGGGTTTAAGCAGGCCACCACAGCGTGGAACACTAAAATAAACAAGGTTCTCATGAGGGAAATTTTTACCAGGAGCAAAGCAGATCCCTGTTTATACACAAAGAAACTAAGGGGCAGGTGGATCTTTGTATTAATTTATGTCAATGACCTTATCGTATGCTTTGAGCAAGAAGGGGTTGAGTGTGAAACAATGAGAGCTCTAAATGTGGACTTTGAAACTAAGGACCTTCTGGGTAACATACCTTGGAATACAAATTGAAAGAGATGATGATGGAAGCTATCTTCTCAACCAAAGACAGGCAGTAGAATAGATGATAGAAAGTTTTGGCATGGGGGGGGGCGGGGTTCAAAGGTGGCAAATACCCCTATGGAAACCAGCTACCCAAAGGAGATCAAAGAACCAAGCTTATTGCTGCCAGACAATAAACAATACAGAAAGGTGATTAGGAAAGCTCTTCTACATTGCCACAATCACAAGGCCTGACATTACGGTGGCAATAGGTATACAGTGTAGACAAGTGTAGCCCCAACCCAGAGGGATTGGAATGCAGTTAAGAGGGTCTTACAGTACCTGAAAGGGACTGTGCACCTCAAGCTACAGCTCCCAGCAACTTCCGTGTCAGACCTGGTATGTGGACGCAGATTGGGCTGGAGACCATTCGGACCAAAAATCTACCAGTGGGTACCTATTTTTGCTTGGTGGAGGACCCATCATCTGGTGCAGTAGGAAACAAACCTCTGTGATACTTTCCTCAACTGAGGCAGAGTATGTGACAGTGGCACATGCTAGCCAAGAAGTTACCTGGTTACGACAGCTTCTGAACGATCTGGGGCAAAAATTGGACAGACCCATGCCGATCCTGGAAGACAACCAAGGATGTATAACGCTGGCGGAAACAGAAAGACTCAATTCCAGAACCAAGCACATTGATGTAAAATACCATTTCCTGAAAGACTCATAGGAACAAGAATTCATAGAACTGTAATGCTGTCCTACAGAGGATATGACAGCAGATGTGTTCAGGAAGCCACTAGCAGGGGAACGCCATCACAAGCTATTAAGAAGAATTAACCTAGTGGGTTTGACTAGTGACTGTTGAGGAGGGGTGTTGGATTGTGCAACAGTCACAAGCAAAAGCCCATTGCAAGCTTAGTATGGGGCTTGTCCAGGAGGGGGAGGGTCAAGGAATGAAACAGTCCCCCCCCGCCTCCTTGTCTCCTCTCCTGATTGACTGATCTTGTGTCTTTGAAGGGATTGGGATCCCTATTATTGAGGGGGTCCAGCCCTCTCTGGTTACCCAGGTTCACAGCCTAGGAGAGCTTTTGGAATCCTTGCTCTGCCTGGAACATTTATTTATTTATGATAAACATTTATTAGCTGCCCCTCATGCCCAGCGCATCTCGGGGTGGTTTACAACATAAAACACACAAATAAAATACCCTAAAAAATCCATTTAAAAATACACAGCCCCATTCATCAAATTTAAAATACTATAAACATATCTTTAAAATACCCCCCCCCCAACTACCCCACACTCCCATCCTCCCCTCCGAAGGCCTGGGCGAACAGCCAGGTCTTACAGGCTTGACAAAATTTCAACAAACCTGGGGCCAGGCTAGCTTCCTCTGGGAGGGAGTTCCAAAGCCGTGCCCCGGCTACCAAGAACGCCCTCTTCATTGTGACCCCCTGTTTTACATGGGGGACCTCCAGAAAGGCACCCCGGTGGACCGAAGGGATCGCTCTGAGGCGCAGAGGGCGAGGCGGTCCCCGAGGTATGAGGGGCCCAGACCGTGCAGCGCTTTATAGATCAACACAGTATGCTATAGGCAGCCAGTGCAGAGTACGGAGCACAGTTGTTATGTGCTCCCGCTGCCCCATTCATGTAAGGAGACAGGCCACCGCATTCTCCACCAGCTGCAGTCTTTGAACCAGAAACAAGGGAAGCCTCATGTAAATTGCAGTAGTCTAGCCTCGAGGTGATGAAGGTGTGAATGAGATTGGCCAGGTCGGACCTGGAGATGTATAGACGCAATCTCCGTACCAGATACAGCTGGCGGAAGGCAGCCTTAGCCACCATCTCCACCTGCTGATCCAGACGGAGACCCAAGTCCAACACCACCCCAGACTCCGAACCTCCTGGGTTACAGGAGGACGCCCCCCACTACAAGGGGAGCCAGTACCTCCCTCGCCCTTCCCACCACCATCACCTCTGTCTTATCGGGATTAAGCTTCAGTCTGCTCTGCCACATTCAATCCACCACGGTCTCCGAACATTGGGAAAGTAATGAGACAGCAGGACCTGGGTCAGTTGACAATGAGAGGTACAGCTGAGTATCATCAGCATATTGGTGACATCGCACCCTGAATCCTCTCACGATCTCCCCCAGGGGCTGCATATACACATTAAATAATAACGGAGACAAGATCGAACCCTGCGGAACACCACAGGTCAAGGCCCGGGGACTTGATGTTTCAGCCCCCAGCACCACCCACTGGCTTCTCCCTGAGAGGAATGAGCGGAACCACTCTAGGACAGTCCCGTCCAGACCCCCCAGGTCTCGCAGCCATCTCAACAGCAGCCCATGGTCCACGGTGTCAAACGCAGCCGAGAGATCTAGCAGGATCAGAAATATTGAACATCTTGCGTCCATCTTCCAGCGGAGACCATCCACCAAGGCCACCAATACCGTGTCAGTACCATAGCCAGGATGGAACCCAGACTGAAAAGGGTCAAGGAAACCGATGCTATCTAATGCACCTGGAGACATCAGGTTGCGGTGGGGTGGCCAGGAGCACTTTTCACCAATGCCATCTGATGAGGAGGCTGTGTTCATTTCTTTCTGACTCTGATCTGTCCAACATCATCTACGCTTTCATCATCTCAAGGCTAGACTACTTCAGTATGCTTTGTGGGGCAGTTCTTGGTGACTGTCTGGAAGCTGCAGCTGGTACAGAATGTGGTGGCTTGACTGGCTCCTTTCAGGGGTGGGTCGCCATAAGCTCATTACACCTGTGCTCTATAATCTGTACTGGCTCCCTGTAGCCTTCTGGGCACAGTTCAAGGTACTTGTTTTGACCTTTAAAGCCCTAAACGGCCTAGGCCCCACCTATCTGAGAGACTGCTTTTCCTTCCATGCTCCACTGCGACCCTTGCAGTCAGCTGGGAGCACTCTCCTGTGAGTACAACCAGTTAATCCTGTTCATATGACAAGGGCTCACAGAGAGGCGTTCTTGGTGGTCACCCCTATGTTATGGAACTCCTTTTTCCTGGAGGGCCGTCAGAGCCTGAGCATTTTTCGGAGGTGGTGTAAAACTTTTCTCTTTATGAAAACATTTGGCAGGTGGGGTTAGGGGTTGGCAGGGGAGGATTTAGGGGTGAGTGTGCGTTTTTAATGAGGATTTTAAATGCAGTTTTATTGTATTTTTATGGTATCCTGAGCCTTAGGCAAAGATGGGG
This sequence comes from Sphenodon punctatus, assembly GCA_003113815.1. Classification (NCBI taxonomy): domain Eukaryota; kingdom Metazoa; phylum Chordata; class Lepidosauria; order Sphenodontia; family Sphenodontidae; genus Sphenodon; species Sphenodon punctatus. The sequence continues at coordinate 105,345 of QEPC01002151.1, read as the reverse complement.
TAGAAACCTGAATAAATAAATAATTAAATACTGGATCAACCCCATTGTGTATAGCTATATCAGTGTATGCTACCCTCCAGTTCCTATGAGGGTAACATCTATGCATTAGTATTTTTAAAATACTGAAAAAAATGCAAGTCATTCAATGGGCCAAATAGTAAAAGATATAGAGCCTTGCAACTCCAGCAAAGGCAGTGCAATTTAATTGCATTCAGTGTCTGCCAGGATCACACACTTTTGTGAACAAGCAATTTTTATTTATTTTCAGATGTAGTCTAGCTATCATTCTCAGTAAAACTATGTTGTTCAGGAATATAATTCCCACTGACTCTAAATTATGGGAGGTTATATGGGAAGAGAGGAAAAGCTATTATTTGTAATGCTAAAGCTGCTTTTTTATTTATAAATTAATCAAAGTTGTTTAAAATTAGACAGTGAGAGAGCAGATTTAATCACCATCCAGCAGTTATATTTCATTTGATCTTTTTATGCCAATAATAAAATCATATGTTTTGTTTCATTCAACCCCTAATTAGGTTTTGTTCCCACCTGAGCAGCTTGAATAATATTTTAAACTAAATGACAAATAAATAGGGTAGCACTTAATTTCATTTTATGTTGATTCTGTGATTTTGGTTTACATTCAATTACTTCTCTGCAATATATTTCAAACACAAACCTATTTTGAAAGGAGACCATAAAGAAATATAAATGCATTACTCTTCTGTAAAGTTCTTTTAGAAGTTTGAAGGCAGTCAAAAATCATAGCAAAACTTTGGGTAGTTTTAACTTCATTCTTATTTGTATTTACTGCGGGAGAATCTAATTTCAATTCAGAAGAGCTTATATCTCTACCAGTGTTGATTTCTAAGAACTGATTCAATTATTTCTAAATGCATTTTCACACAGCTATTGCATATTCTGGATTAGAAATTGCATTTTTGATAGCACTGATCTTGTCAGTACAACATTCTTTAGGTTAAGAAGCACCAATATTCTACAGTAAAAGCAATTATGATATTTAAATGTTTGTGCTATTAATCTGGCAGGAAACATTCTGTTTACAAGGCATAATGCTTTCTTCAGTAAATCATTGATCACTTTCGTTTGGTCCTTGAAGATTAATTCAGAATATTTTCCACCATTTACATGAATCATCATGTTGTAGAGTGTTCATGTGTCATAAATCATCATGTGGCAATTCCCACAGAGTTTCCATGGCTTTGGTGGGCTTTGCCAAAGATAATGAAGGGTTCAGAGGCCAATCCAAGGTGTGTGCATGCATGTACTGTGTACATGCATGTACATGCGATCCTCAAGGTGAACACATAGTGTACGCATGTTCTGTGCTCGATGCACATGGGTGTGTGTGTAGGCCCTTAGAAAGCAAGAATGTGCAATATTTTGAATGAACTTTTCATATCTGTTGTTGAGAAGGGAAGACTGAAGGCGGATCATGATAAATTTCCAAGGTATGTAAAAGGTTTTTATAAAGAATATATTTATCAGTTGTTCTCCATGGACACTGATGATAAGTTAAATAGGGATGTGCAAACAGAACTGAGTTCGGAAATTCGGTTCAGTTCGAAAACCGAGTTCGGTTTGAAAATTCGTTTCGTTCACCCGAACTATTCGAGTTCTGTCGAATTCTGCACTTCTGAACTTAGTTCATACATTCAGAACCGGGTTTTTTGGCCTTCCAAACTGGTTCAAATAATTCGAGTTTGATTAAAAAGTTTGGTTCGGTTGACTGAACCATTCAAGTTCAGTCTGAACTCCGAACTTCCGAACCACATTCGCACATCCCTATTAGAGAATGGAAGCTTTAGGTTTACTGTCAGGAAAAGTGTTGCCTGTATACAATGGATTGCTCTGTGGACCAAGTTATCAAGGTAAGGTGTAGATTCTTCATTTTCAGTAGTTTTAAAATATAGGTTGCATAAATCTCTCAGGGATGGTATAGTCTTAATCCTTTCTCAGTGAAAGGAGTTGGTAAACTAGATGATTCCCTTCTAGCCCTACGCAGTTAAGTTTAGGCTGTTTTTACATGGATCCCTCCCCCCTCCCCCCGTCTTGGTGTTTGGGTGGGTGTGCGGGTGTGGAGCATCCGTGTATGCGGTGGGGGTGGATGGGTGTCCACTCGGTGTTCACCCATGTGAACACCGAGTGGAATGGGTGGGGGTGCGTGCATGCTCCCGCGCAACACCCATCTCCACCCACCTCTACCCATGGAGCCCTCTGGAAAACCAGAGGAGACTCCATGGGTGGAGATGGGTGGAAGTGGGTGTAAATGGACACACACACACCTCCACCCACTGCAACTAAACACCCACCCCCATCTGTGTAAAAAGGGCCTTGGTGATCTATTAGAAGGAATTGTATGCTTCAGGATATGGTTATTTTAAAAGGTACTTATACAGCATAATAAATTTACAAGGTTCTTGGTTATAGTTAGACTCTTTGTCTGAGAAAGGCCAAGTCAAATTGACTGCTCATTAACACCATTGTTCAGCTTAGTGCCAATTGAGCTGCTCCAATTATTTGAGCAGTCACTGAAATGAATGATACAATTGCAACTCCTTTACAACTGGTGATCTACTATTCTGCCGTATAAGAACCATAACCATAGTATTCCAGCAGGCAATTTGAATCAATAACTGTATAAATCCATTGTTTCTGGGGTTTATGACAAGTCAGAGAAGACTGAGAAATATTACTCATAAAGGTAACAGGCAATAGTTCACATCCATATTTAGCTTTTAGTTTTCTATTTACCTCCATTAGAATGCAGATAGGCCCTGACAAAATTTATATTAACCACAAAACTGTGCATTCTTTGCCATAGTAAAGGGAACTCCAGTAATAACGTTTTATATAATATGTGGCAACTGGAAATACAAAAGATGAATATTTTGACAGATCAGCAAAGCGGTCTTTATCACTGAGACAAAGGCTTTAAGGAATTCAGCATTTTTTAAATAAAACCAAAGCAGAGAAGCCAGTAGCGTTAAATGATTCTATGCCTGAAAAGAATAAGATTTAAAGACAGGCATTTTCTGAACATTAATGAGGTATTTAATTTTAATCCAAACACGGGACCTTGCATTGGGTTAGTTAGTTAGTTAGTTAGTTTAGTTTTATTCCCATTTTTACCCCCACCCTTCCCAAAAGGCTTAGAGCGGCTTACAAAACAAATAAAAACAATACATATAAAACAGCATAAAAAGATCATACTTCCAATCTTTCCCCTCCCACTTCACAACCCCACCAAACCATCCCCAACCACCCCTACCCCAAACACCTACCAAAGCCCCATTCCCTATCCCTGCCTGCCACATGCCCTAACAAATAGAAAGGTCTTACTGGAATATGCCCACCTCTGGAAGATGCCCAGGTTCAGGCTCAAATGGACCTCTGAGGGAAGGCAGTTCCATAGCATTTGGGCAGCAACCAAGAACGTCTCCCTGCAAGCCCTCGCCATGTGAACAAGACTAACTGATGGTACCCACAGGGAGGTGTTCCTGGCTGATCACAGGGGCCACAGTGGGGCATAGAAAATCAGGCAGTCTCTCAGATATGTGGGGCCCAGACCATTTAAGACTTTAACGTTAAAAAAAAAACACACAAAAAAACAAACACACACCTTGAATTGTGCCTGGAAAGCTATAGGGAACCAGTGCAGACTTCAGAGTACCAGCTTAATGTGCTCCTGGAGCGTTGCTGCTAAAAGGAGGCCAGCCGCCACATTCTGCACCAACTGTATCAATGGCAGCCCCATGTAGAGTGTGTTGTGGTAGTCTTGCCTTGAGTTGATGAAAGCATGGATGACATGGATGATGAAAACATGGTTAGACAGGACCTGATAGAAAAGAGAGATGACAGAAGTGATGAGCTGTCAGCACAGGAATTTAGTAATGCTGATGTCTTCTGTCCAGTACATGAACTTCTTGTTTGACTTTCAATTGTCCAAGTAGAAAAAACAACATTCTTTTATTGTTTTATCTCTTTATACAATAATGATTGAAGTAGAAATAGCACCTAACTTTGAACAATTAAATAATATTTTCTGAAGACTAGGACAGTAACAGTAAAATGTAACAGTAAATTACAGGCACTTCTGGCTGTAGTGATCATTAATTAAATTTTAATTTTGCTGTGATAGGCAAAAAAGGTGTAGAGAGCTTGCCTGAAGAAACCAAAGGGTGGCCAGAGTGATGTGGAGGTGGGGAGATGATGAAATCTTAAATAAAGCACATTTTGATCATACACTTATAGTATTCAATATTGGACAGTGAGCCAAAATCCCCACTTACAATAATTTTCATTCTTTTTTCCCCTTTTCTTTTGTAGGCATGGTTTTGGAAAACCATGCAACTTTGCAGTAGTGTTGGGAATGTCCCACACTTTACAAATCTTTCCTTACCACTCTTTCTTACAGCTTCTTATCATTCTTTTTAATTTTCTCTTTGCTCTAGTAGATGAAATCACACATGAAGAAACTGGGATAAAACCACTTGTAATGGCTTATGACTGTGTTATTGTACAGCCTTATATCTGAGGTCAGTCTTATTTAGTGAAGTATATTGGGATGCACTCAGAATGTGAAGAGATTTGTAAGACAAAAAAAAAGGTAGGAGTAGTTGTGACTGGACAACTCATCAGTGAATGTTAAATCAGATTCCCAATAGAATGTTAACATGAGTATTTTCACCTTCAAAAATAGTATAATTCTGAAATTCCAACACTGAATCACCTCCTTCACTAGTGTAAATGCAGAATACTGTGGGTGAAAACAGACATGACGCTAACCACCCTTTAGCCACCCTTGATGGTTATTTATGCATGTTGCAGGGCTGTATTGGTGCCCTATGCAGCCCTGAAACATGCATAAATGACCACCAAGGGCAGTTAAAGAGTGGTTAGCGTCATGTCTGTTTTCACCCTGTGTGATATTGTATACTATAAATGGCCTTTTGAATTTATTTTGTAACCTTTATGAAATATTAGATTAGAATAAACAACTTATTTTATAGAAGTGCCCGAGGTTATTGTTTTTCATTTTGCAACAACAAATATGGCATAATGATATCTGGTCTTTATTGTTATTATGCATTAGTTGTATACTTTCACAGCATGAAGGTCATATAAACAGACTAAAATGTATCTTATTCTCCATTTTCAGTTGCCAATCAAAAGGAGCAATTTTAAAGGTATAATGATTCAGCTATTCACAATCTGAGGTCAACTTAAAGTTATGAATTTGTCAAACTATGTAAAAATATTTCAGATCATTTTTTCTAAAGCAAGTTCTGTAGGATTACAGGCAAAGTCAGGATTTGGGCCCTAAGCACATGACATAATAAAGAAGAGCCTACATCGTATCTAAGGCCTCTGGGTGAGAGCATGCGTAGATTTGGGGTGTGTTGCCTTCAATAGGTGAATGACACCCAAATCTACATATCTTTTTCATCCAACTCAGGCCCTGCAGTCTTGGTGCTTACTCAGTGCCAGGCTACTATTGGGGACTGGATTCAGGTGAGCCGTCTGAGACTGAATACAGACAAGACTGAGGTGATGATGGTTGGCTGGCCCTGTGGTCTGTGAGGGATTGGAATTGACATCATTGATGAGGTCCAGGCTCCCCTAATTACTCTGGGTAATAATAATAAATAATATTTTTATTGCGGCCAAAGGCCTTAGCAATGTACAAACCAAAACAACCAATACGACATGAGAATAAAAACAGAAACATCACAATAAAATATTAAACAATTTACAAAATACATTATAATATCTGAAATTTGACAAAATTAGACCCAGATAAAGTGAAACATAAATCTTCCATACAGATTTACAGAGGGCCCTCTACCATATCCTCAACCTAGATTAAAACAATAGCCTCCCAATTCAAATTCCACAGACTGGTAAAAACCTTGGGCCAAATAGATCCAGGGAGCCCGATATCCGACTTAGCAGCTATAACAGTAATACATATCATAAAGGATTCAAGCGAATAATGACCTTAGCTGACAGTTTTCCATACATAGCATCACGAATGAAATCCCCAAAATCTCCATGACCATCTGATGACAGCTAACAGTGGGCCTACAAACTGGGCTACAAAAGGGGCATCTAAACGACAGCCCAACGTCTAGTTCATCAAGATCCCAAATGCTCACTCTTTAAAAGTCCTTGTCCAACCTCCTAGATCTTATTGAAGTTCAAGTTCAAGTTTATTTAGAAAGAAAGACGTGACCTTAGGTCATTGTCAACATATACAACAACATAATAGAAAAAGAAGAACAGAGTAACGAACAATTACAAAGGAAAATTTCATGGCTATCCATTTCACAAACACATAAGGGATACTCCCACAATCAAAGGGGGGGAAAAACCCAAGGGACTTTCTAACCTCTAAGTGAGGCCACTAAAGTCCTTCAAATAATTTTAAAATTAGATAGTAAGACAGCTTACATCCAAGTGATTACCTAACCTTCACAGTGAAACCATGGCAGGTAATGTTTATTTCCTTGCTGCTTAGCCAAAAGCTACCTCAACTCATCTGTACGGTCACAGTGGAAAACACATACACACTTAGAGGAACTATAAATAGGGGCATAGGGGCATATGGCAACAATAGACCGACCCGAGGAATATACCTAGGACTGAGACTGATAACGACATACTGCACTAGCCATATCTGAGCAAAATCCTAATTAGAATATCTATAAGGGCACATACTCAAAATCACCTTGCCCTTCACGGGGCTTATGACCCCTGATTGTGAGCACACTTGACCCCTGATTGTGAGCGGGGAGAATACATAGCAGCCAAAAGTATCAGTCGGTCTAACCTGGCCGTAGTTGCAGCAATAATAGTAAAAGAAGCACTTAGCTTTTATCTTACCTCCACCAAACCTAGCAGCAGAGCAGCCACCACCCAGGGAAATAGAGATAGGAAAATAGGGAGATGCTATTTGGCATAAGACTAAGACAAGGTTCTTATGCCCTATAGTTCAAGAATTTCAACTTCACCTCCATAGCTTGCAACAGGAATTTTATGACAAGAGTAGATACCTCTGGCTGCACATCTGCAAGGGCCATCTGGGTCAGAAACCTGCTGGTTGCACAGGGAAACTTATCTAAGAACGATTGTAGATATCTGCCTTGAATGTCGTCATATAGATGGCAATCGAACAGAACATGTTGGGTCGTTTCTGCAGCCAGAGCGTCAAAGGGGCACAGACGATCCCCATAGGGAATCCCCGCAAAACGCCCGGCTAGTATATTTGTGGGCAGTGCATTAACTCTAGCACAGAGAAACAGGTATTTTCCCCTAAAGGTGGCACTTGTTCCCAGATAATGTGCCCTCTGGCCAATCTGTGGTGCCCATGAGCTGTACCCCTGCAAATGGCAGGACCCTGCCACCCTCGACAGATCTTCCTGGTGATCCATATCTCTTACCCTAGGGATTATCTCCTGCTTTGCAGCTGCCAAAGTTTTGGACTGGATATATGGAGGTGAAAGGACGATTCGGGTCAGATAGTGGGTTACTGCCACACGCCATGGGCTGATGAAGGAGTATGAGAGCATAAGACAAAGGAGGCTATCCTCCTAGATCTTATTTTGATCGCAGCTTTACAAACGTTTGCCACCGCCAAGGTAGTTTCAGAGACAAATGGGCTGAAGATTTTCTCTCTAAGATAGTCAAAATGTGTTATTTTTAGATCTGCTATAATATTTTCCAAATATTTAAACCATGGGCCAGTATAAGCAGAGCACTTTAACAAAATACGTTTATCAGTATCAATTTCACCCAAATTACAGAGGGCACATATTCGAAGTTACCGCGGCACTCCGTTGTACCACCCCTCTACAAAAGCAGAAGGGACTAAATTAAATCTTATCCTAGTATATGCAGCTCTTAATTCATGATCAACCCAGTCATACAAGTAAAAGAAACACAAAGAAAAAGGATCGTGCAACCTATAGTACGGGGCAATCTTCTGGGTGGATACTAACGCAACTTCTGCCTGAAAAGATTGGTCCAATATTCTTTTCTTCAGTATTTTACAGGATTGGGTCAGGCCCAAGTTCAACAAAAAGGGAACCGAAAAACCCAATTTCTGAATCTCCAGTTCAATAGCTTGAGACCAACAGCTCATAAGACCACTCTGGACAGACAAATATAATAATGTATTTGAACTGGAGGAAAAAAGCACCACCTTGGACCAATAATTGACAATTGATAGTAAACCACAGCGAACAGTGGTCGGGAACGTGTTTCGGCTCTTATAAGGGCCTGGGGGGTTCCTTGCGGTACCCCTAGAATAGAACAAAGAAAAGAGTTTTGAATACTCTCCAATTTGTTAAGGAAAAATAAACCCCATACAGGGAATGAATATAAGAATTGGCGTAGTACTTTAGCTCTAAATAGTCGAAGGGCCAGGAGCACTGATTTCCCTCCTGGGCCAAAAAAGAATCTTAATATGGCCACTATCGTTCCATTTGTTGCAGCCTTTGCTGATTCAGAGTGCAAGTTCCAATTCAAAACAGAAGAAAAATGAACGTCCAAGTATTTAAATGAATTAACCTATTCAAGAGCATTCCCTCCAATATACCATGGGTACAATTTACGAGCTTTTTTTGCTGCTACTATCAAAACCTTAGTTTTGAAGTAGTTAAATCCTAAGTAATTCGAATTTACTGTAGGTACCATAATGTTGAAGAGCTCGCCTGAGCCCTATTGGGGACTGAGATAGAATAACCGTATCATCGGCATAGAGCATAATAGGAATTCGCCTAGCACCTATAACCGGGGCATGGGTGTCAACAGATCTCATATGTTTCACTACATAGTTCAAATATATGTTGAACAATGTTGGGGCAAGTAAACACCCTTGTCTAACCCACCGATGAATAGCTACCGGACGAGTAAGAGAATAATTAGCACTATATCCTACTTTTAGGTTGTTATCATTGTGAAGCTTAATCAACAGAAATAACAAACAAGGATCCATTGTGGTTTTACTGAGCTTAACCCAAAGACGCTCCCTCGAGATGGAATCGAAAGCTTTTTCCAGATCTACAAAGCATAAATAAAGCTTTCGGTGATGTGAAGTATACTTCTGTAATAAAGCCAATAGTACCAGAATATGGTCAGTTGTAGAACAGCCTTCACAGAACCCAACCTGCTCTGGCTCAGTGATGTTATTGTTATCTAGCCAGGTTCTTACTTTATTGAGCAAGAATCTTCTGTATAATTTACCAATAGTGTTCAATAAACTATTCGGTCAAAAATTACTTGGGAGTGCTGGGTCCCCCTTTTTATATATAGGCAAAATAATGCTTTTTAACCATGCCTTGGGAATTACTCCTGAATTGTTAATAGAAGTAAAAATAGACACTAGAAAATCTGCCCACCACTGAGGGTAACATTTTAAAACTTCTGGTGGGATCATGTCTGGGCCTGGAGCCTTCCCAGATTTAGTTTTAGCGATGAGATCAATTACTCTGGGCGCTTCTGGATCCTTGTCAGGTTGCGGCTGTGGCCAGGAGTGGCTTTCGCCAACTCTGTCTGGTGAGAAGGTTGCATCCCTTTCTTTCCAACATGGATTTGGTCACCATCATCCATGCCTTCATTACCTCGAGGCTGGACTATTGCAATGAACTCTATCTGGTGCTGCCCTTGAAGACTGTTTGGGGGGCTAAATTCTGCAAAGTTGTGCAGAATGTGATGGTCCACCTCTTGGATGGGGGTGAGTTGCTGAGAGCACATTACACCAGTGTTTAAGAGTCTGCACTGGTTGCCTATAATGGGCTGAGCACAATTCAAGGTGCTGTTATTGAATTATAAAGCCCAAAACGACTTGGGCCCTACATATTATTATTATTATTATTATTATTATTATAA
>QEPC01002151.1:42893-74707 GCA_003113815.1 Sphenodon punctatus | reverse complement strand
CATGGCTAGCCCTGGAAGCATGGTTGAAAATGACCCCGTGTGGGTATTGACTGTGGCGAACATCTGGCGGCCGCCAAACAGACGTTTGAGGCACAGTGACCACAGGTGGGTATTCACCGTGGTTCACTGTGATCTCGTAACGTCTGAAATCACCCATTGACAAATAAACATAGGCACTATTACCCCTTGATGCAAAACCATTATATAAAGTGGGCTTTCCCTGCTATATTTTATACTTAGTAGAAAGACAAACCCCTCAAACAGATTCATTCCTCTTGGCTCCTGCTCGGGGCACACTATTCACTCTTTTTGGCATAGATAAAAAAAAACCTTAGGCACTGCATCCTAAACAAAACTGTTATAATAGAGAGGCTTTCAGTGATATAGCCTGCATACCAGATGGATTTAGTCACATTTGGTCCCATCACTCCCTCTGTGTCCTGTCTGGAATACTCTGTGTTGTATTCTTTAAGTATAAAAAAAACCCCTTAGCCATTGCTGCCTCTTTAAACAAAACTGTTATTTGTCTTGGGGGGAGGCGATAATTGTAGTGGCTTTTGAACACCTGGTCCTTGTGCCTGGTTGTCTTAATGAGTCCCCTTTTGTCTTGAATAAGGCATTGTGTGCTGCATTCTATAAGCTCATAAAAAAACTTGGGCACTGTTGCCTCTTTAAACAAAACGGTTATGTGAATGCAGCACTTTGCTTTCTGATTTTGGCATTGGGGGTGCTTAGACATCTGTTCCTCTGAGGGCCTAATTGGGTAGTCGAGACATTTTAAGTTGTACATTATAATAGGTTAAAAAAAAACTTAGGCACTGTTGCCCCTTTAAACAAAACTGTTAGTTGGGCATGGGGGGTTATTTTGTACCATCTACTTTCTCTCCCTCTCCTAAGTCCCTCTATATGCCACCTGGATTTCAGCGCTAAACTTAATAGGTATAACCATAATAATAAAAGGGGGGGGGGGAGTCCTAAACCTCGGTCTCCCTTGTCAACATCAAACCACAAACCATAAACAAACATACAAACTATTACCAACCAACTATACCATTTTCTGACTAATCCAGTCTGTGTGTGTGTGTGTGTGTGTGTGTGTGTGTGTGTGTGTGCTTTAAACATGGAACCTTGGTGGTAAAATCACTCCCTTCCCTGTGTTCAACCTTCATTTAAACTATTGTTTTTGTTTTCCCCTTATTAACCAGCCTCTTTACAAGTATTTTGACCCTTAATAGTATAAAGATTTATTATACTTTCCCCCCTCTTTTCTCCTCCCCTCCCCCCCCCTTTCTTTCTGTGAGTCTGTGGAGCTTGCCAGGGTTGCAGCGAAGTTTCATTTGGGGGTTGTTTTCCAAAAGGTTTCTAATTCCTCCGGTGTAGCACAGAAGAGCCTCCGTCCATTATGGGTGATTACCATCCTCACTGGGTGTTGCACTTGGGGTTGGAAGCCCTGCGCTTTCAAGTTGCCATAGTATTTACTCCAGGCTCATCATGTTTCCATTGTCTTGGGGGCAAGATCTGGATGTATGCGCAGTGTATGTCCTTGCTAGGTGAGGTTGTTGCCTTCTTTTCTCGCTGCACTCAACACTGCCTCTTTGTCGACGCATCCCCAACAATGACACAGAGACCTTCATTGGTTTTAAAACTGGCTGCACTCCTTTATTATTAACCCACTTCAAAAAACGAGGCCGGTGGGGTAATTGCACCGCAATTCTGGATCCAGTATGCTATGCTAACGAACTTATTAACTCTAATACCGGCGTGGATGTGCCCTCCAGCGTCGGCATCTTTAACAAAAAACATCCCCTTTTCGACAGCACCCTGGCTCTGGCCGAAAAAAGGAGGATGGACCCAACCTGGGCGCAAGTAAGGAGGTTGGTGTTCGCCGTCAGTGGACAGCGCATGCCCTTTCTGACTTTACTGCGTCACGCCTCCCAGGGGTCATGATCCCAGCGTGTGCTGTGCCCACATCACTCTGTTTATCACACCCCCATCTCTTAAGGAGATGACTCTTCCTATGCTATTCTTATCCTATTTAGCCTACTATAGCATACTGGATCCCTGCCGAGTGCGACAAATAATTACTCTGACAGATTTTGTTGTTATCCTGCGTTAATTTGTCATTCTTCCTTATCACAGATTACCCTATTTAACATATGATCAAATGATTCCAATGTAACATTGTCAAACCAATTCGTAATCAAGTCAAATCTGAAACAAAAGTTTATGATGAATGCAATTAGACCAATTACGTTCCTATTTAAAACCTACTCCGCACTGTAAGGAGGCAAAAAACGCGGTCCTAGAATTAGGCTACCTGCCAAAATTCCTCCTTGGTCCCTAAAGGCAACCAGTCTAAAGACCACAGTACTAGAGGTGAGGTGGGTGGGGCTGCTTGGATCTTCCTCTGCCACCGAATGCCTGTGCGGGGTGGCCCCGCCCTTTCTAACAAGGGCTGGTCAGTCCCTAATTCGGCACTCTGCGCTCACTGCGCATGCACTTTCCTTTCGGGTGCCGCAGCAACCCGAATCTCTCCGGCGGGGGAGCATTCTAGAAGGCTCCCCGCCACGGCCATACCTCTGTGACCTTCCCCGGGGGCCCAACAAATTCCCCATCGCAGCCATCAGCTGCGAAGGGGACTTGTCGACGCACCCCCAGCAATGATACAGAGACCTTCGTTGGTTTTAAAACTGGCCGCACTCCTTTATTATTAACCCACTTCGAAAAACGAGGCCGGTGGGGTAATTGCACCGCAATTCCGAATCCAGTATGCTATGCTAACGAACTTATTAACTCTAATACCGGCGTGGATGTGCCCTCCAGCGTCGGCATCTTTAACAAAAAAGTCCCCTTTTCGACAGCACCCTGGCTCTGGCCGAAAAAAGGGGGATGGGACCAACCTGGGCGCAAGTAAGGAGGTTGGTGTTCGCCATCAGTGGACAACGCATGCCCTTTCTGACTTTACTGCGTCACGCCTCCCAGGGGTCATGATCCCAGCGTGTGCTGTGCCCACATCACTCTGGTTATCACACCCCCATCTCTTAAGGAGATGACTCTTCCTATGCTATTCTTATCCTATTTAGCCTACTATAGCATACTGGATCCCTGCCACAAAGGGGGGGAAACCAAGTTTTCACCCCGGCCCCCACTGCCACTATGCTTATAAACCGCTAAGATGTGTGGCCAAAGCCGTCAAATATACTTCATTCCCTGCTGGTGACAGGTGTACTCCATCATCCTTTCTTCCCCTCTTGATTTCTGGGTGTCTAACGGTTGATCCCCCTAAGCTATCTACCCATTTTGCTATTTCTTTGCTAATGTTCCTACGGGCCCTGTCCACTTTCCCAGGTTTAATAGCTGTTTCCCATTTAATTCGGGGTATAAAACTCGTCCATACTATGTGGACTCGCCTGAACCAGTTTTTTACTATCATTAAGTCCTGTTTAATATTTATTATTAAATTAACTCCTTTTCTATCTGGGAGGTCATTTTCCCCGAGGTGGATTACCAATATGTGTGGTGTCGATGTCTGTCCTAATTTTATTGCCTCTTCAGGTAAACCCGCAGCTGCAGCCGTTGTGGCAGCACCGATCCTAAAGGAATGTGACCCGAATTCCTTAACGGGCAATCCTGCCCTGTGAAGAGAAGCCTTTAGGACAGCAGTGTATTGATAATTTGTGAGCGGGGTACCTGACCTGTGGATGAATAAGTAACCAGGGGCTCAAGGGCGGACAGCCATGTACCGCCTCATCTGTTCAACAGGGCATATAGTCTGGTTTGTACATTGGTATAAATGGACGTTCTGGGTGGGTGGGGGGTGTCCCCCCTTCCACCCGCGCAGCCTGGGAGGGGGAGGGAATTAATTTATTTCATTGATTTCAATGGGGACACAGCACCCCATTGAAATCAATGAAATAAATCCGGTACCGGTATACCGGATTTAATCCGGGAATCCGGTTTTCAGAGAACCGGTAACCGGTAAATCCGGTAGCCGGTAATGGGCCCGGGGTCCCACCTCTAGTAGTAAGGCTCTCTCCAATTTATCCTTTTTGGATCGGGGAACTACCTCACTGATCCTAAACCCACCAAAACATGTAACGACGTACGCTGCCATGAACAACTGTTTCAAAGGCGGTGTGGCATACTGTCGTTAGTGCCTGACATATTTGTATCAGGACTGGTGTGGTGATTGGTGCTCTGAGTTTGGGCACGGCTGGTTGAGCCCTCGCCCAACTCTCATACATCCATTTCAAGTAGAAACCTTTGTCTGGTGATGGGTAACCTTTGAGCCTGCTAACAAAATGAGTGCTGAAACCTTTCCTGCTATAGTACCCCCTGTCAAGCCCTTTCTGTGAAGGTGTATTGCAAACTGGATTACTTGGTGCTCCTTTATCGGGAAGCCAGTTCCCCAGCCTCTAGCAACACTGAACAGCTGGAATTCTTGGAAGGCCCTACCGTACGCAGCCTGAGTTCTGGGTGCCAGTGATCCCTGTACGATAGTCTGCAACTCTAACTCCCAAGACTCCATACCTTGAGAGGCAAGGGGTCTGGTACTTCTCTGGCGTCCGGTGCCATTTCCCGGAATCGTTTGATCTGAAACCGAGAAAGGGCGTCGGCTATGCCGTTGTTAACTCCCGGCACGTGCCGTGTGGTAAACAAAATATTATCCTTTAAACATACACTGACCAGTGTCCTAACCAAAGACATAACCCTCGGCGAGCGGGATGAAAGTGTGTTTATCACGTGTACTACAGCCATGTTGTCACACCAAAAAAGGATGGTATTGTTGGCAAAGTGTCGGGTCCAAATTAAGACTGCGACCACGATTGGGAATAGCTCCAAAAATGTCAAATCTCTGACTATTCCCGTGTCATGCCACCCTTCTGGCCATGGCGCTGCACACCAGTGTGTACGGAAATATATTCCAAATCCCGCCCCACCTGCTGCATCAGAGTGGACCTGCAGCTTGGATTTTAGTAACATTTGGTCCCTCCAGAAGCTGACTCCATTATAACCTTCCAAGAAGCCCAGCCATGTCCTTAAATCCTGTTTCATCTCATTGGTAACCCGGATCCTGTAATGGGGATGAATGTGTCCCCGTAGTTTGCCGTATAACCTGGACAGGAAGGCTCGACCAGATGCCACCACGCAGCATGCAAAATTAAGGCTCCCTATCAAGGATTGCAATGCTCGAACCGTGACTTTACGAGCTCCCATACATTCTTTAATTTTTTGCTTCGTCATCTCTATTTTTTGTGTGGGCAATCTTGATTGATTCAATCTAGTATCCAATTATATTCCTAGGTACGTAATGGACGTGTCCGGGCCTTCCGTCTTTTCAGATGCCAGCGGAATACCGAGTTCCGCTGCCAATTCCTGAAATAGACGCAGGGCGGCTGCACAGGACCCTTCCTTTGGGGGACATATTATTAAGAAATCATCTAAGTATTTTGTTACTTCGCCTTCTTGGAGTCGCTGCCTATATATCCATTCTACCAGCGAACTAAATCGTTCGAAAGCTGAACATGATATAGAGCACCCCATGGGCATGGCTCGATCATAATAATATTTCCCTTCAAAATGGAAGCCTAAAAGACAGAAACTACTGGGATGTACAGGCAGTAGTCGAAATGCTGATTTTACATCGCACTTACCCATGAGTGCGCCCGGTCCCATTGCCCTAGCCTTCCTTACTGCATCATCAAATGATGCATACTTTATTGTTGTAAGGTCTTTTGGTATGGCATCATTTACCGAAAAGCCCCGCGGGTAGGACAGATGATGAATCATCCGAAATTCCCCCGGTGTTTTCTTGGGTACGATGCCCAGAGGTGATATAACCATATCATTGATGGGGGGGTGATCAAAGGGGCCAGCTACTCGCCCTTCAGCTACTTCCTTCCCAATTTTGTTCCTCACTAATTCCTCACGCCCGTCTAATGATTTTAAGTTACGCCCTGGACTGCATTGAGGTACTGGGCCAGCTGGAATGAGAAATCCATCCTTGAAACCTTGCACCACATATTGGACCTCACAACTGTCGGAGTGTAGTCTTAGGGCCCTATCCAAATTATCAATTTGCACTGGTGTCAGTCCCCTTCCCTTGGCGGGGGCCTTGGGAGGTTCCACAACCACCTTTTCCGTTTCCGGACCCCTGATTAAATCTGCTCTGATTATTCTGTTGTCTAGGGCGGTAGCAAGTGGTCGCCGGGTGTCCTCCCCCACAATTGGAACATGCGTGACGAAACCTACAGTTATTCCGATTGCACCGGCCTGCTTTGTTGTATTCATAGCATATGCCGGGTAATCCTTGCCCCCCTTTTCGGCTGTCACCTCGAAACAGCTCGTTAGCTGGAGCCACTCCTCCTCGTACTAAGGGGTGCCCACTATCCGCTCGGGGTGCCTTTGTGGCATCAATCATGCACTTAAGCCACAAATCCAGGGCGTGTTTATCCCATGTAAGCCATGGGGTATTGGCAGCCCTATGGCGAAATGCCTCGTCATAGCATAGCCATGCACCCGGTGGGCCAGTCCCATGTGCCCTGCGAACAATGTCCACATATTTATGGAGCTCCAGCCCTCGGTTTGGGTCAGCCTGCATCAATACCCCCATGTACACTGCGTACGCTGCAGTCCAATTGTCCCAGTTGCGATTGGCTTTAGGGCGTTTGAATCTTTCTTTGTCTTTGGTGTCCCCTTGTTCTGGGTGATCAACAGTGGGATCACTGAACAAAAGGGCAAAGAGATCAACGTACTCGCCCTTACATATCCTATCTTTAGTGGCCTGGGATAGGTGATTGCCGAATGGTGCTGCCACGTCAGGTATAACACCCCCGGGAGGGCGAGTACACCCTTCCTGTTTCCAAGTCTCCTGCTGTTGAGGCAGGGAGTGTCTCTGGGGAGGGCAATGGGGGGTGATTGCCTGGGGGTATGTCCGCCCGTGCGCTTGCTACTACTGGGGGGGTAACCTCAGCCCTTAAGTTTGGGCCTGCTGCTGGGATGACCAAAGCCCAGGCCCCATTGACCATAAGGAGTTGTGGTATGGCCTGCTCATGGCTGTCTGCTGCCCCCGGGGCCGCAGTTGAAACTAGTTGGCCCCCACTCCCCGGTGCCACTTGCGGGGTTGTTTGTCTCCCCCACGTGTGGCTACTTCTTGTCGCTTCTTCCCTACTCTCCCTGTCACCCCATGTCCATTGCTCACCATCTCCTTCCACTGCTTGGGGTGCTGGTCTTTGGGTATCCCATGGTTCCTGGTCCATTGCATGGTTATGCCTGCCCTGGTCTAGTTCCATTTCGAGCACAAGGATTCGCCTCCACATCTCTGCATCTGCCTGCTCATGGCAACCCTCTGGCTCATGGAAGCACCTCCTGCTCACCGGTGGTTCATCACCTGAGGAATACACTGCCATCCCCGGCCCCTTTGCTCTGCAAAGGAGGTGCTGGGAGCTGGCGCAACTCTGCCAGCTCTCTGGCGCTGGAAATCCCCCAGCCCCAGCACTCCTATATGATCAATGATCTCATTCCTTCGTTCTCTACTTGCTGTGTTAATAGAGTGGTCACCAAAGTACACAGCCTGTGGGGGGAGTCCCCCTCCCCTTGACCCATAATTCCACTGATTGGGTCCAGGGGCGGTCTGTTGGGGGCTATCTGTAGTATAGGGGGCTTGATATTGTGGATACAGGGCCTGCATGATCGGGCCCCTGTTATCCATATCCTCTAGTAAAGTTCCTTTCCCAACCTGGTGAGTTAGTCCCTGGGGGCCCTCTATTTGTTGGGGTTGTGGGTCTGTGTTAGCCTCCCTCCTGGCTATCCTATTTGATTGTGCCCGGGGAGGAGCAGGTGCTATCAAGGGATCATCATCCCTGTAGCATGCGGGGGGTTGTATTACTCTTTCCCCCCATCTTAGTACTCGCTGTGAGGGAAACGGAGTCTGATGTAACCCCACGCCCCGGTCCAGGTGGGCATGGCCCTTCCCTGACTCCATCCCTGAGGAGGTGCCTTCTCCTGTTCCCCTTATTGCCCTGGGGGCCTCATTTGTTTCATTTATGGGGGGAGGGGGGCGCGCCCGCATCCGGACCTCACAGGCCGCTAACCGGGCCAACATAACCTCCCTGGGGGGGATTTCTTCCCTTGACCCCCCACCATCTTCACCTTGCTCCTCCACCGTGGGTTGCTGCACGGCTACTGGAGCCTTTTTCTTTTGCCCCCCAGCCTTTTTCTTGGCACGGCCCATCGCGCCGCTTTTTTCCATTGATCAGCAGCGAGGGAGCTCACTGCTGCTTGGATCTTCCTCTGCCGCCGAAGCCCGTGCGGGGTGGCCCCGCCCTTTCTAACAAGGACGGGTCAGTCCCTAATTCGGCGCTCTGCGCTCACTGCGCATGCGCATTCCTTTCGGGTGCTGCAGCAACCCGAATCTCTCCGGCGGGGGAGCATTCTAGAAGGCTCCCCGCTGCGGCCATACCTCTGTGCCCTTCCCCGGGGGCCCAACAAATTCCCCATCGCAGCCATCAGCTGCGAAGGGGACTTGGTGCAGAAATTCAGGAATTTAAATATTACTGTTCTTAGCTTGTTTCCCTCCTTGGGTTTTGGTTTTAAAGTTCTGTTTCCCCCTTTCAATAATCGCTCCCTGTAGTTCCTGCAGGTCAGGGAATAAAGTTTGTAGAAGTTCCCTTATGAAATTTCTTGTGTCTGGTAGTTTAGCTCCCTCTGGCACTCCTGTGATCCTCAGGTTAGATCTTCTTAGTCTGTTTTCTAAATCCTCACAGTATGCCTGGAGGGAGTCCACCTTGTTTTCAACCTCCAGTACTCCGGCTTCTGTGTTTAGAGTGTGTTCCTCCGTGCTGCAGATCCTCTGATCTGTTTCAGTGACCTGGGCTTTTAATTCATCCATTTTTTTTGTATGGGAGGCGAGTATAGCTTTTATTTCTTTCATATCTTTCGTGATTTTTTCTCTGTCTCCTGTAGTTCTCTTAAATTCAGTTGTTATTATGTGGAGGATTTCTGAGAGGTCTTCAGGGTGTCTTCTGGCCTTAGCTAATTCCTGTACCATTTTGTCCTGCTCCTCTTCCCCTATGGTCTGCGAGGAGGGCGGGTTAAGGACCTCACAAAAGTCCTTCATAGAGGGGTTTGTTTTTTTGCTTTTTTAGCAGCATCAGACATTGCCTTTCTGTTTAGTTGCAGTCTGGTCTGCAGTTTGGCTGGTTTATGAGGTTTATTTTATGAAATTTGTGTCGTTCCTGGGGAGCACCGTCTCTCTGCTTCTACTTTGTTCATTCGCGCATGCACACAACCCTGAAATAACTAACTTTTGGACTGAAAGCAAGAACGGAAAAGTTATACTAGAAGATTTCCCCCCCCCAAGAAAGTGGTGATAATAATAAAAGATGGTTTTATTAATATGGGTCTGATTATATTCTTAACTATCCCTTTCAGCTCAATAACTAATCAGTTCAACCAATGTCCATACAGGATAAACAGCACATTGTAAAAAAAAAATGGTGGTGGGGAAACCCTTTATTTGCATCCATTTTAAATGATAACCTTTTATCCATGATATATTGTATCCATTTTAAATTGAAATATCATTTGATATTTGTATCCATGCTTAAAATATTGCTATTTTTATATGTATATTCTATAAATGGTGATTTTTGAAGGCCTGTTTATTTTGTTCACAGTGTTCTATCTACACAGTTGTTTTGAAAACCATTTAGACTTCATGCACTACAAGAAATACATAGCCTTACTAATATAGTAGTTTGGCTTTGGAGCTGGTGTGGTAAATAATAGGGATGTGTGAACGTGGTTCGGATGTTTGGAGTTTGGACCGAACTTGGTCTGTTCGGACATCTGAACCAAACGTCCGAACTGAACTTGAAAATGACCAAACAGTTTGGTCATGTTTGGGTGAGTTTGGATGAGTTCGGGGGCGGGAAAAATGTGATTTCGGACAGGAAAAACATGACTGGAAGGGGGAGGCAACTGAGGAGGAGACTTCCTGGCACCAGGGGTGGAGACCAGGAGTTGTTTCAGGACCAAATGATACCGATACCCAAAAAAATATTCTTTGAATTCGGTATCAGTATTGATAGTGCTATTTTCGAATGTTCGACCAAGTTCGGCTGAACCGAACCCCACCAAACTGAACAACCGAACCCGAACTCGGGTTTTGAACAAAACATCCGAACTGCATTCTGTTCGCACATCCCTAGTAAATAAAAGCTTCAAACTGTCTTTGACTGAGAGGCAGTCATAACAAGAATTAATTCAAATTCCTATACTAAGAATCTAGAGAAATTCTCTAGAGGGATTTCTCTGTAGATAGGGTTTACTGATAGAATTCCTTCAGAAAAAGGAAAATAGAGTAGTCCAAGAATGTCCTCACATTATAGGCAGTTTTTACATGGACACGCCCCTGCCCCGCAACTGGGTGTGTGAGAGAGTGTTGTTTGAAACATTGGGGTGCCCGTGTAAATGGTGTGGCAGTGGGTGGGGGGATGGGTGTGTGCTAAGTGACTGTCTGTGTGAACACCACAGGAGGTGGGTGAGGGTGCGTGCGTGCTCCCGAAACACACCTATCTCCATGCATCACCCACCCACGGAGCCATCCGGAAAAATGGAGGAAGCTCCATGGGTGGAGGTGGGTGTGCATCTGTGGGAATGGGCACACACCCACTGCCACCCACTGCACCAGTACATTCATCCCCGCATGCACTGCTGCCCATGTAAAAAGGGCCATAAGCCGTTAATACATGGATGGTGGGGGGAGGTGTTTTGATGCGGTGTGTGTGTGTCCGTTTACACGGAAACACACCCATCTCCACCCATGGAGCCTCCTCCATTTTACCAGAGGGCTCCGTGGGTGTGCGATGGGTGCATGCGCTGGGAGCATGCACCCACAAACACCCACCGTCTGTGGTGTTTACACAGGTACACACCTGGCACACGCCCATCCCCCCACCCACTGCCAGCCGTGTACATGGACGCCCCCCCCCCGCATACCCACCCGAACACTGAGCGGGGGGGGTGTATCCGTGTAAAAACGACCATAGTCAGCAGTGGGTAACATGAATGTCTGAAAAAAGTGATGCTGTCTAAAAGGAGAAAACACAATAAAAAAAGCTGTTATAAAGCCTGTGCAAATACAACCTAAACCCACCAGTTCTAAAAAATATGGGAAATGCTGAGGTGAGCTGGAAAAGATTCAAGCAGAAATCTGAACTGTATTTTTATTTAAGCCATTGGGACTAGTAAATAAAAGGTGAATAAACAGTAGTATTTTTAACCTGGTTTTTTTTTTTTTTTGCTGCAACGTATGCAACCAAACATATGGGAGACAATCCATACTGAGGCACATAGAGAAGTAGGAAAGGCAATCTTAAAAAAGGTAACAAAAATGGTTGTGTACACTCCAAAATGTTACCAATGAATTGTTTGTAGTGAAAGGCCTAAAAGTAGGAGAAACAGGAAAACAGTCGGTTACACTAATATGTAAATAGCTGTATAAAAGAAAAATGCAAAGAAAGATAAACATGCCCCAAAAGTGATGAAACACCTGGCCTAAACAAAAGAACTTTCCAGCATTTGAACAATCTGTCATAAATCTAATAACCTGGCAAATATATGCACACTTATTTATTTATATTTTATTTAATAATTTATATCCCGCTCCCTCCAGCCGAATGGCAGCTTGGGGCGGCTCACAAATACAATTAAAACAATTAAAACAATCCATAATATAAAAAGGGGGTTACGCAAACAATATAGAATAAACCATAAAAGAGGTAAACGCACTGGCAAACACCCACCCCCACTCTTACCCACCTCCCCCTCCTCCCAAAGCCCGGACAAACAGCCAGGTCTTACAGACCCGACGAAAGGCCAACAGGCTGGAAAGTAGGTGAGCTTCTTCTTGGAGGGGGTTCCACAGCTACGGTGCGACAACCGAGAACGCCCTCTCCATCTTGGCCCCCCGGTTCACCTGGGGGACCTCCAGGAAGATGCCCCCGGAAGATCACAGAGGTCACTCCAGGTCCTGGGGAGTGAATCCAGGTAGGAGGGGCCCAGACCATGTAGGGCTTTAAAGGTCAAAACCAGCACCTTGAATTGAGCCCGGAATGCTATAGGCAGCCAGTGCAGAGCCCGGAGCACTGGTGTAATGTGTTCCCTATGGCCTGTTCCCATCAGGAGGCGGGCCATCGCATTCTGCACCAGCTTCAGCTTCCGAGTTGTCACCAAGGGCAGCCCCACGTAGAGCACATTGCAGTAATCTAGCCTTGAGGTGATAAATGCATGGATGAGGGTGGCCAGGTCGGAGTTTGAAAAATATGACTGTATCCTACGCACAAGATGTAATTGATGAAAGGCTCCCTTTGCCACCGCCTCCACCTGACAATCTAAGCGGGGGGCAGGATCCAACAGGAACCCTAAACTCCCCACCTGCAGGGCTAGCACAAGGGGAACCATCGTCTTTGCTGCCCTACCCACCAACATCACCTCCAACTTACCTGGGTTCAGCCTCAGTCTGCTCAGTCACTCACTGCTGACAAGCACTGGGAGCGCACCGACTGTAGGACCTGGGTCCATTGAAAAAGAGAGGTACAGCTGGATGTCATCAGCATACTGATTGCAACGCACACCAAACCATCTCACAACCTCACCTCGGGGTTGCATATAGATGTTAAATAACAATGGAGACAGTATCGAACCTTGCAGTACGCCACAAGCAAAATCCTGGGGGCTAGATGTTTCTTTCCTCAGCAGCACTTGGCTTCTCCCCAAGAGGAACAATCGGAACCATCCTAGGACAGTTCCACCCACCCCCAGGGTCTGCAACCATCTCAAAAGCAACCCATGGTCCACCATATAAAACGCTGCTGAAAGATAAAATAGGACCAAAAATGTTGAATGACCTAAATCCATCTCTTGGCGGAGGTTGTCTACCAAGGCCACCAATGCAGTCTCGGTACCACATCCTGGATGAAAACCTGATTGAAAAGGGTCCATAAAGCTGATGCTATCTTGGTGGCCCTAAAAAGAGAAGGTTAGAGACAGGTCGGTAGCTACTGAGTGAGTCAACATCCAAGGATGGTTTTTTGAGCAGGGTCCGCACCACTGCCTCTTTGAGGCAGTCCGGCATCCTGCCCTCCCGAAGGGAGGCGTTAATCACTCCCGCCAGCACCAGTCCCAAAGTCTCCCTGTAGCCTTTTACCAACCGGGATAGTCAAGGATCTAATTAAAAAAAGATGGCCCTAACAGACCCCAGAACCCCCTATGCATCAGCTGGCATGACTTCCTGAAACTGTTCCCACAAACATGTACCAGACAGGGCATCCATAACCCTCAGCTCTTCTCCTTCTGAATCAGTCCTGGCCCCAAAATCGTGCTAGATTCAAGTGATCTTATCTGCAAAGTAGTTTACAAACTCCTCACAGCGGGCTTGGAAAAACTCCCCCTTCAGGCGGAGGGAGGCTGGACTGACTAACCCCCTCATCACCCAGAAAAGCTCCTCTGGACACGACTTCGCATCGGCTATGAGGACGTCAAATGGGTCTGATGCTGCAGTTGATCAAATTCAGCACAAGAGCAGCACCAGCGTTGCTCTAACCACCGCCCTTCCCACTTCAGACACCACAGTTCCTCGGTAAATCAAGGAGCTCTACTGTTACGAAGCGGTGGGAGAGGACGCCTTGGAGCCACCCGATCAATGTCAGGTGTTTCAAGCTAGAACAAAGTCATCAACCGAGCGGCTACAAATCTGAAATTGATTATGAACAACTGATTACAACATGAACAGAGACGTGATTGGGAGAACAATATAAGAGAATGGCACACATTTTGGAGATCTACACAAGTATGATGTGACTCTAATGAAGATGCTCCCTTGGCAGATGTGCAATAACCGCCAAGTTATTGATGACAACTACATATTGAACAATCAATTCTACAACCTGCCTTAGTGGGATCTAAAATATTCCATGTGGTTCTGGAGTCCTTGATGGAGTAGTAGGTAGAGATTGGGCATGGCAAAAGAGAGGTGGGCGGATCTGTAATTGATACAACATTCAGAAGAATGTTCAGAAGATTCAGATATTGAACTTGGCCATTTAACTGATTTTCTACAAGGATGATGGGTCAGGACCACTTCCCTGGTGTAAACTAGTGAAATCAATGGAGCTATGCTTATTTACACTTGACAATCTGGCTCAGAGTGTTATCTAGATGTAGAATGTCCAGCCTTTTGCTGGGTAGTGTCACAACCTTAACATTTCTTAATATCATATTTTATATTTAATGGTTTTCCTCATTGGTGAACCTATTTATGATTACACCAATTTAACTTAAATTCAAACAAGTCTTGCTACTTCAGTGTGTAGTAAAAGGAAGGGAATTTATTTATTGGCTTTGATGCTATCTCAGTAATACTTCATTGTGATGCAGAGGAGATTTTTGGGTCAGACATTACTCAGATATACTATAGATCAAATACAAAAAATAGGAGAATGGCAAGAGTACTGAATAAATAGTGTAATATTTATACTAGTACACCAGTGTGTTAAAAAAATCAGATGAGTGTATCTTTTTATCACCTTTAGTTACATTTTCTATGTTTTTCATTGTTCTTCAGAACAGTTTATGAATCGTACATTTAATGCTTTTATTATTTGCTAAGAAACCACAATGGATTTAATGTAAAGTCTAATGTTGGTCTCTGTGAGAATGTACTGCTGGGGGGAGGGGGGGCATTTATAGAGAATTTAGAAACTTTTTGGATGAAAACACCAGGTGGCGCTGCAGCTGAGGTGGATGCAGGCTGCTTGATATCTGCAGAAGTCTAAGGTGTAAATCCCCTAACATCAACCTTTTTAAAATCTGCCATCTGACCCCAGAAAACACAGCATCTGATTGTGGAGGTACCCAAGATGCCATCAAGCATCTTGCTCTCCAAATCTGAAGTCAGTGAAGAAGACACAAGATCTCCCTCTCCAGCAGACTAAATGGCTGCAGAGGCAGGTATGAAGCAGCTCATGATAGTGGTAAAGCAAGTAGCTGCAGGCACCACAGGAATTAAATCAATAGTGACTGCTTTGCAAGCTACTGTCACTGGAATCCAGAGGGCGCTAAAGGACCTGACTGGACGTGTTGGTGAGACAGAATATTTATTTATTTATTTATTTATTTATAGCCCGCACCCTCCTGCACACTGGCAACTCGGGGCGGCAAACAACACAAACAGTCAAAACAACTATAAAATCCTTTTAAAATACTACAAACATTTAAAAATATTAAAATACCATAAACAGAAAAGCTAAAAGGCAGAAAAAACCCCTCCCCCCCAATCCTCCCACACTACCCACTCCCTCGCCAAAGGCCCGGCAGAACAACCAGGTCTTACTATATCTTCGGAAAGAGGGGAGGTCTGGGGACAGATGGGCCTCCGTCAGGAGGGAGTTCCACAGCCGAGGCACGGCCACTGAGAACGCCCTCTCTGCCATCGCTACCCAGGGCCTGAGACAGTCTCACAGATAAGCAGGACCCAAGCCGTTTAGGGCTTTATAGGTCATCACCAACACCTTGAATTGGGCCCATAAGACAATAGGCAGCCAGTGCAGAGAACGGAGCACAGGTGTAATGTGCTCACGGCATCCTGTCCCTGTTAGTAGACGGGCTGCCACATTCTGCACCAGCTTCAGCCTCCGGGCCATCCTCAAGGGTAGCTCCATGTAGAGTGCGTTACAGTAGTCCAGTCGAGAGGTAATGAAGGCATGGATGATGGTGGCCAGATCCGAGTCTGAGACATATAGCCGCAGCCGTCGCACCAGATGTAATTGGCAAAATGCTCCCATCACCACAGCCTCTACCTGACAATTCAGGCAGAGCTGTGGGTCAAGGAGCACCCCCAGACTACGAACCTGAGCGACCAAAAGGGGACAGACCCCACCAATGATGGGAGCCACCACCCCTTCAGCCCTACCCACCAACATCACCTCTGTCTTGTCGGGATTCAGCCTCAGACGACTCACCCTCATCCAGTCCCCAACAGCTGCCAAGCACCGGGCAAGTACCAAGAGTGCCAGGCCTGGGTCTCCAGAAAATGAGAGGTAGAGTTGTGTATCATTGGCGAACTGATGATATTGCATGCTGAACCCTCTCAGGACCTCACCCAAAGGTTGTATATACACATTGAACAGGAGAGGGGACAGAATAGAACCCTGCGGGACACCACACGTGAGGTTTTGGGGAGATGACGTACATTCCCCAAGAACCACCCGCTGAGTTCTCCCATCCAGGAATGAGCAGAACCATTCAAGAACAATCCCACTCAACCTGGCCTGGTCCCGCAGCCTTGTCATCAACATTTCATGATCAACGGTATCAAACGCCACCGACAGATCCAATAAGATCAAAATAAATGATCTGCCCTGATCCAATTCATGACATAGGTCATCAACCAAGGCCACAAGTGCAGTCTCCGTGCCAAACCCAGGGTGAAAGCCAGACTGTGAGGGAATCTAGAAAACTGACCCGGTCCAGATGCCCCCGTAACTGCCGGGCCACCACCCGTTCAATATACCCTTCCCTAAAAAGGGAAGGTTAGAGACTGACCGATAGCTGGCCAAGGAGTCGACGTCCAAAAATGGCTTCTTGAGCAGAGGCTGCACCACCACCCGGCTCGGCACTCTGCCGTCCCTAAGGGAGGCATTAATCACCCCCGCTAGCAACAACCCTAATGTCTCCCAGCTGGCCTTCACCAACCAGGATGGGCACGGATCTAATTCACAACAGGTAGCCTGCACTGTCCCAAGGACCTCTGTCGCGTCAGCAGGTGATACCCACTGGATCTGATCCTGCAACAGCAGACATGGCGGGGCTTTTCCTACCTACGATTCACCCAATGTCGCAAGTGCAGCATGAAAGTTGTGATGAATCTGAACTATTTTATCCACAAAAAAAGTCAGCAAATATGTCACAGCGGGCACTGGAAGATTCCAGTTCCAGACAAAGAGAGGCCAGACTGACCAGCCTCTGCACCACCTGGAAAAGCTCCGCTGGATGTGACTTTGCAGATGCAATGAGGGCAGCAAAGAACCCTTTCTTTGCTGTCTGCACCGCAACAGCATATGCTTTTTAACTAGCTTTATTGCTGCAATCAGTCAGCTTCAGTGCGAGTCCAGCGCCACCGGCACGCCAACCGCCGCCCATCCTGCTTCATCCGGTGCAGGTCCTCCATGAACCATGGTAACCCCCGCCATCAGCATTCTGGAGCAGACGCCTGGGAGCCATTCAGTCAATGGCCTCAGTCAACAACCTGTTCCAGAAGGCAATGTGGCTATCAAGTGAACAATCATCAATATCGGGAAGCAGTTCCCCTAGAGCATTCTGGAACCTTTCTGGTTCCATACGTCATACACCTTTCCAGGGGCAGACATGCATCAGGAGACCGGTTCAGAGAAGGTAATGAGCCGTCCATGACAGGGGTAAAACTACTACATCCACCACCACCGGATCCCCCGCCTGAAGACCTGTGCAGAACATCAGGTCAAAAGTATGTCGCCCCTCATGTATCAGGCCCCTAACCCTCTGATACAGTCCCATAGTTGTCATGGCGTCCATGAACTCACGCTCTAGTCCCCTAAGATTGGCATCGGCATGGATGTTGAAGTCCCCGAGGACCTTGGGGAGCGCAAGACCACTTCTAATACCAATTCTCCTAGAGCGTGTAGGTATGCTGCTGTACAGGTAGTTGCGCGGTATATCAGCAGCAGCCCTAAGCTGTCTCCAGCCAAATCGATCACAAGGTCGACCTCCTCAAAGCCCAAGATAGTCTGCACAGGATACCGCCTTACAGACCAAGTGTCCTTAAAAACAACAGCTACATCGCTTCCCCACCCCTCTGATCTGGGCTGGTGCTGTACAGAGTACCCGGCTGGAACAAGGTCAGCCACTGACAGTATTGGCCCCTACTCATTGTCCAGCCAGGTCTCTGTAATACACACGAGGTTGGCCGATTGATCCAAGATCAACTCTCGGATTGTTGTTGATTTTATTACTGACCTCGCATTTAACAGCAACAGACCCAGATCAAGGGCTCCCCCAATCTTGATCCCTGCATTATCTGCCTGGGGCCTATGCAAGGGACAGGAATTAAGTACCTCTCCCAGAAGGACCATAATTACCCCAGCCCATCATGACCCCAATGGCTGTGGATACCCCCCGGTCCCCTCCTCCCCTGGTGGCCATCCCGCCAGACCCCCTAGGAAAAACTCTTCCTCCCCTAATCCCCTCCCCCCATGTCCCCCTCTCTCACAGGGAGGCCAAAACCCTCCACCCTTGTTGGGTTGAACCCTCACACCGGGGTGACATACCCAACCCAGTACCTCCCCTCCCCCACATATTCAGGTAAGGACTCATATCCCCCTCAGTCTTCGCCCATTCCTCCATCTCCAGCTACATATACCCTAGCCAAACTTCCTGTAAAACCAGCCACCCCTATCCCTTAGCCAGCCACGTCCTCACTCCCCACTCCCCCAAAAGAAGGCCCGTGTATCCTGGGGGGCAAGTCCCTTCGAGGGATCAAGGTCTATCAACTGCCCTGGCCACCACGGCTCCCAGAAACGGCCCAGCCAACACCCTTCCGGATGGCGCCCCCAGGGCCCAGCCCCAGAAGATATACCTGCAGGAGGGGAGAGGAGAGGACGGGAGTAAGGTGGCAATCACTCCCTCCTCTGCCAAATGAACAGCCCAGCCCAGCAGCAGAGTCCCTGCCCGCAGGGTTCAGAATATAGAATTTCTTCTTTGAAGGATTGCTGTAGAGATCCCAATTAAATCCCAAGCAGATAAGAATTCTAAGTTCATAAGAACTCTCAGGGCTAAACTGATCTATCTGGAAGGCTGTTCTAGATGCAAGAACATTAGATTTGTGAGAGTTCCTGATTGGGAGGTCAGATACGCAAATTTAAGAGGACACATGAGAAATACAGGTTGCAGGGCTGCGTTTGAGCCAGTTGCTCTAACACTGATAGAATGGGTGTTACATTTTATTATACATGTTGCGGGGCACCCATAGAACACACCTGCAGTCCTACAGCATGTATAATAAAATGTAACACCTATTTTATCAGTGTTAGAGTGTCTGTGTGAAAAGGGTCTAACTGTGCAGTTAGAGTTTGTTAAACTATGCAGTTAGTTATCTTGCTAAGCTTTGTAACATATGAATAGTAAGATTCTAATAACTAGTTTGGCTATAATGTAAATTGTAAAATGGGATTATTCATTTGCTTAAACTGGGGAGAAGCAACTCCACAGTAAATGTTGTCAGGGTGCTAGTCACCATTATCTTATTACAAACTTGTTCGCACTGAGATTGTGGGGGTTGAAAGATTAATACTTACTCCCTATTGCCTAAACTCAATGTTAATCGACTTTAATATGTAATATTTTCACTAGACTACTGAGGGAATGGGGATTTATTGCAGATATGAAGTTTGGGCTAAAAAGAGCTTCAAGTAGTACTTGGTTCGGCTGCCTTCCCTGGTAGCTACACGTATGTTTTGGATTATTTATTTTACTTTAGAAGACATGAGAGAGATTTTCTTATCATCATGTAATGTTACCTTGACTTTTATTCTTCTCTTCACTGTCATCCCTATCCCACTCCTCTTAATTGTCTCATTTCTTCCCCGCCCCATATTCTTTTTAAGCTGGAGACCCTCTTCTTCCCTATGTATAATATTCCATGAGAAACAGCACCTCACCTCAAGTTAATATAATTTTAGCTGGTCAAGCAAACAAGTACATTATATGGACTGGAAATTATTAGAACTATGTGTTTGGAGTTCTTCATAAAGTGGCATAACTATCGGGACATGGGAGAGCTCAGGAGTTGGCCCGGGAGTTAACTGCCGGGGTTAGGGTCCATCAGGGAGCGGATGTACGTACATGGCAGGTGCAGACGCATGCAATGAAACGCTGAGAGCGAAAAATTTCAGCTGCTGCCAGCTTTCTTACAAGGTGCTCCGACCCCACCAGTCCAGGGGAAGAGAAGAGGCTAGCCACAGAGGGATGCTTGCCCTGCTGCCCTGCACCATGACCTGGAGCTTCCCAGCACAGGGAGGACTCTTCTCAGTTCACCTCTCTCCTGTAACGGTCAGAAACTGCTGTCGGAAGGCTACCTTCCAACCCCCCCCTCCCCTCGGCTCACTCACTGAGCAATAGCCCAGCCCAGCGGAGTGGAGAGGGGTTGGGTAAGATTTATGCTCTGGGTCTGCACCTCAACACCTCCTTCTCCTTGGGCCAGGCCTGGGGTAGAGCCAGAGAGAGATTGTGGTCCATCCTGGATCTGAGCTGGTGGTGGGGATCCTGCTTTTCAGACTTCTCATTTGGATCGGGTGCAGGCTCCCTGAAGAGCAGGGAAAAAATATTGACATATTCACCTTGCCATATTTTCCCCCGTGTACTCTGAAGTAAGTGCTCCCCTAATGGAGCAGACACCTCCACATGGGGGATCACTTATCCCACATACTGCTGAGGGTGCCCTTCCCCCCTTGTTCCACTATGTTCTGAGCTGGGGTTCCTTGCTGTGTACCACTTTGTCACCCCCTGCCACACCCCTGCGCAACCTGCTAATAAACCCGTATATGGGAGAGTACTCGGGACCCACTGGGAGACAATGACAGGGGGCCTACCCATTTTCCACATACTGCCATCCCAATAAAAACATCCCCCCCACCTCCTGCACTGGGGTAAGGCCCACTGAGGACCACACACTAGACAGTAACTGACTGACTATTGGAGGAGGCACCTGCCCAACTCCAGATCCCCCTCCTGACACCACCAGCGGGACAGGTGCTGGGGGCTCACCAACTGGTACCAACTGGCCTTCTGCTGCTCCTCCTGTTGCTACACCTGTCCATCCAGCTGGTCCAGTGATGTCCATGATCCCTCTGGCTTTGTTCCAAGGCCTCCATCGCTCGCCCAGTTCCCTTATAGAATGCACTAGGTCCCCAGTTCCTTCTTCCTGAGCCCCTTCCAGGCCCTCTTATCTCCCTAATCTGGAACTCTGGGGAGGGGTCAGCTGCACTAGCTGATCTAACCCCCTGGCTCCAACATCCCTCCTGCACCTCCTGACCCCACTAACACCCCTTTCACCAATGGTCTGTGGGAGAGATGCACCCTGTCCCTCTAGAGCTACAAATCGCACCTGGAGTTCCTGCACTGCTGCCTCCAGCTCAACAGGGACTGACTCTCTTGTTGAGTTTTCCCTGTTGCCACATTACACTGAGGCAGGCCCCCACAATCCCTTAAAGCCCCTACAGAACACTCCCTAGCTAGGGGAAGGGGCTTTGTCGCCTCTGCTACTCTCAGCCCCACTCTTCTACCCTGGGCCAAACCCCTCACTGACCAGCCACCACAGGTCATCTTATTCCCTTTGTGAGGCTAACCTCCTACACTGCCTTCTATGCCTACCTTCACTGCTGAGTGAGGGAAGCATGCCAGTAAATGAGCAAGGGAAGTAGGGATGGGCAAACGCGCTTTGGAAGTTCAGAGTTTGGACCGAACTCGACCAGTTCGGTTGACCGAACTAAACTTCTGAACTGAACTTGATTTTCGAACCGAACTGAATTTCCGAACTCGGCTCTGTTTGCCCATCCCTAAAAGATAATATTCCATTTAGTTCAATGGGGTTTGAATTTCCAAACTTTGTTTGGAAGTTCGGAGTTTGGACTGAACTCGAACAGTTCGGTCGACCATACTCGAATAGTTCGGTCGACCGAACCGAACTTCTGAACATAATTTCCGAACTGAACCGAACCGAATTTCCGAACTCAGTTCTGTTCACCCATCCCTAAAGGGAAGCTAGATGCTTATCTCTCTCCTAACTGCTGCACAAGTCTGCCCAGATCATGCAGCTGTCAAGATTCAAACAGGGGAAGTCCCGAGTCTCGCGAGAGCTTCCCTGTCTCCAAGGTGGGAAAGCTGAGCAGTCAAAGCAGCTTCTGCACTTCTGCCTTCACTCGCTTTCTCCCCTGCTCACACTACTTCAGGGGAGGTGCTTGCCAGCTGAATGGAGTGGCTCTGCCTGGAAAAAAAGCTCAGCCTGCCTCATCTTGTCAGATATGCAGAGTGGGCATAAATCCCCCATCTGTCTCAATTGACGGAGGGCCATTTTACATATTGGATCAATTTGATTTTGGCAACCAGTGTATTTCATGGTTTAAACTCCTGTATTCTAAACCAACTTCGATAGTAGTTACAACGAACACTATGTCTGCTTCATTCCCATTACATAGAGGTACAAGACAAGGATGCTCTCGCTCTCTCTCCATTTCATTTTGACCTAGTTCTTGAACCTTTAGCAATTGAAGTTTGAGAAAACCAATGTATTCATAGCATTAGAGTGGGTCAAACAGAACCTAAAATGATGCTATATGCAGATGATGCCCTCATGCTTGTATCTAGACCCCAGACTACTATCCCAAACCCTTTAGCTACTATTAACAAATTTGGTGATCTCTCAGGCTATAAAATTAATTGGAATAAATAATAAATCATAAATTCTTGGGATCAGAAAAATTGCATATAAAGGTTTCCTTTCTAATTGAAGCTTTAGGTGGCAATCTACCTGTGTGAAGTACTTGGGAATACTGATCCCAAACAATATTGGAGATATTTCTAGAATTAATATGGCATCAATTATTGCCCAGGTGGTCAATGACTTTGGCAGATGGAGGTCATTAATCCTCAATTTGTGGGGTAAAGTAAACTTAATAAAAATGAATGTTTCCAAGAATTTTATATGTTCTGAGAGGCCTCCCAGTTTTAATTCCTCAAAAAAATTAAACAGTAGTTTTAAGACTTTCCTTTTGGGTGAAGGTATAGTACTTTATGTGTCCTGGGTAAGGTTAATTGTTTGATTTCTTGATAGGAGTAGAAAGTTAGATTTTCTTGCTTTCTTTGTCTTGCCTGCCTGACATAAATAAAATCATGCTAAGCCAAGAGGGTGAAATAGAGAAGAGCCACCAGGCCTGAACTCTCCCTCACTTGGATTCATGCCAATTGGGGGAAAGGTGAAGGAGAAGGGTCAGATTGACAGATAAGAAACAAGAAAAGAAAGTAAGATGATGGATTTGATTGGATGGTGCAAACAACCCCCATATTTAGCTAGAAATTAGGACTGTACCGAATAGTACTTCCAGGTACTCAGTCTGGGTGCTCAGCAGTACTTTGAAACTTTTTCTGAGAACATGGAATTTGGAACTCAGAATTTCGAATCTCTGCTCAGAACGTGGAACTTTGGAAATATGGAACTTGGAACTGCTCAGTACCAAGTCGGCGACTCGACACGTGGTGCCATTTACGGCAACAGCAGCAATTTAATTGCCTAGCCAGTCAGGATGCACAATAACTTGTTGAAATAATCAAGTTTCAACAACCTTTTTTTGGTCTGTGGCCCCATGGGTGCCAGCAGCCAGACCAGCAGTCATAACAAACACACACAAGAAATCAGACATCCTCCCAGATAAAAAGCCTCCATTGTGTGTGCCCAGCCCACCTATTCAAGGCAATCACCCTCCCCATGCACCATATTAACCAGAAAGAAACTAGAATCTATTCCCCCAGTGTCCCAGCTGGTCACATCTTGGCGCAAAGTCATTGAACTCACAGCCAAAGTACTACTCAGAAAAGCAGGCTAGCAAGAGTGGGACAATCGCACAAGAAGACAACCCCACAAAAGTGCAACTGCGTGCAGAAATTTTTAAAAAGTCAACACTAGTGTACCCACAGCATGGCCCACCATCAGCAGTGAGTGTACCCACTTTAAAATCATTATGTCAACCAAGCAGTGTACAGAAAAGCAGGCTAGCAAGAGTGGGACATTCGCTGAAGAAGAATACAACAGCCCCACAAAACAGTGCAACTGCATGCAGAAATCCCACCAAATGCCAGCCAGCCCAGTAGACATAACACCCACAAGAAAGAAACGAGACATTCATACCCCACCTCCCCTAGGGGCACCCACTTGTTTATTTATTTTTTATAAAGGCATGGCATTGGAGTGCCACTGGTAACTTGAACAGCCCAGCCAAGGGGAAGTGGAGCCAGGCAGAGAGATACCTCTGTTGTCAAGGTGCCAAGTAGGACTGATGTGGAAGCAGCTGTTACCGCACCACTATTCCATTCGGCCATTTCGGAATTGCCCGCGCCACACCGCAGCTTTTTTGCTGACATTCTGCTAATTCCACCGGCATTCTGCAAATTTGGAAACTATCGGAAAAATTGCGGAATTGTCGGAAACTGTCAGAAAACTGCTGTTCCGCTATTTTGTGGCGCTGGCGGAATGGCGGAAGTAGCGGAAATGTGATGTTTCCACTATTTTGTGAAGCCTGTGGAAGTAGCGGAATGAAATTAGCGGAACTGTGGAAGTAGCAGAATGAAACTAGCGGAATGAAAGCCTCTGCTATGCCATACCACTAATAGTGGAAACGCTGTTTCCAGCGGAAATAGCTACCGCTGTGACATTCCGCTACAGCCCTAGTGCCAAGCAGTAGGCAGAGCAGTAGAAGTCACAGTTACACTTTATAATTAGGCTCTGTACTGTGCCTTGCCATAGCCTTTGTAAGAAAGAAGACAATGCACAACCCCACAAAACTGCAACTGTCTGCAGAAATCCCACCAAAAGACAGCCAGCCCAGCAGACAAAATTAGAAAACCCACAAGAAAGAAACCAGATGTTCACACATGCACCCCACTCGCTCTTATTTTTAAAAAGGGCATGGCATTGGTACTGTGGCACTGGTAACTTGAACAGCCCAGGCAAGGAGAAGTGGAGCCATGCAGAGAGATCCCTCTGGCCTCATAGTGCCAAGCAGTGCGAACAGCATGGCACACACTTATTTTTTAAAAAGGCATAACATTGGTGTGTGATGTGGTGCTGGTAACTTGAACAGCTCAGGCAAGGGGAAGTGGAATCAGGCAGAGAGAGCCTTCTGCCTCATGGTGCCAACCAAGCAGAAGGCAGTAGCAATGTGGCACCTAATTATTATTATTTTTTAAATCATGGCATGGTGGAAAACATAACCCCCATCCCCCAGCATTGGCCCTATAGACAGTCCAGGCCATTCCAGAACAGGACAGGCCTGGCACCCCTCCCAATTCCCAGCCAATTACTTACAGATCAGCAATGTAGCACACAGCCAAATTCACCAAAGACAATGGGAAATGGCTGTGGAGACACTTTTATTTTGCCCTGCCAGCCAATCAAAACTTACCATCTGACTTGGCCGGCCAATTAAAACTTGCCATCTGGCTTACCGTCACTCAACTGCCCCCCCCCCCACCTTCCTCCTACCAAAAATGGCATTAAGTTTAGTTTCCTAGCTCTGAGAAGCTCAACTCAAGCCATGCATGCAGTGGTGCCAGTATTCAACGGAGGCTTCTGAAATTTCCCAGGGAACAGTCTTGGTTCTCAGAACTTGGAAATTATGAACTAAGGACCGTAATCCTCTGTGAATTCTGAAGTTTTCCGAGGACTGAGTTTCAGCACTACTAGAAATCTTACTTATTGCTACAGCCTGATGAATAATCATAAGACCATGCTCATGATTCTGGTAATTGAATGGTCTGTAAAAGGTGACCCCAATTGCCAGCTTGCTAGCTGCACAGCTCACAACTCTTCACGCCTAGGACTCTGTCTTTGGGACACATGGACCCCAGCAGAGTCTCGATCAGGGAGCCCTCACCATTTCTCCACTGCAACTTGCTTCTTATCTTCTAATGGCTAGGATTTGCCAATTCTAAGGGACTTGCCATCTCCTTATAAAGGTGTTTTTTTTCTCTCATATATAACTCTTCTTAGGATTTCTAATGTCATTTACTTTATATGTCTTACTGTTTTCTTTTAAGATCATTTGTGTGATTTCTGAATGTATCATTGGGTCTGGGTTTTTGTCCAGTTCCAGGCATACCTAATTTGCATCCTTTATCCAATAGTCTACTTTCTTTTCATCTTGTGTTTTAATAAACTGCTGTTCTACCTTCTGTAAACATATTGTCCCTGTGGTCAGTTTCTGAGAGAGATGGAGGACCTCCAGAGTTGAACCTATACTGGGAATCTTGCCCAAACTTAAAATGGTCTACAAAAGACAAGTTCTCCCTATGTTTCCTCGACCAGCTGTCACACTCTATGTCTAGTTCAGAGAATCCTACCTACTATTAATGATTTGAGGGATGCTTAGAATAGAGATTTGTGTGTAAATATATCTCAGGCACATGGACTAAAATTGTATCTAATGTAAAAAAAAAAAAGACCACAATTGATCTGAGACTGAGACTTATTCAGCAAAAAGTGCTTTTCTATGTCCACTGGTCCCAACATAAATTGATGTTGATAGGATTCACTGATACAGATAGTTGCTGGAAATGTAAAGCTCCTAGAGCCACATTAGCGCATATGTTCAGGGATTATCCACTTATTAAGAGCTTTTGTCAGGAGGTGGACAAAAGGATTAATACTACACTTGGCACTAGTTTGGAAACTTCTCTTTGAATTATATTTTTGGACATTGTTCGTGGTTCCTGGAAGTTACCATATGCAAAGGTTGCCTGGTTCCATCGTGCAGCATTGGTGGCTAAAAGGTAATACTGTTAAAGTGGAAAAGTCAGTGTACTTTTCCGGACGCTGCACTGGCTGCCAATAGCGTACCGGGTCAAGTTCAAGGTATTGGTGTTGATCTATAAGGTCCTTCGTGGTCTGGGCCCCTCCTACTTCAGGGACCGCCTCACCCTCCACGCCCCAAAGCGACTCCTTTGATCTGCCGGGAGTGCCTTCTTGGAGGGCCCCTGTGTTAAGCAGGGGGCCACAATGGAGAGGGCATTCTCGGTGGCCAGGCCACATCTTTGGAATTCCATCCTGGAGGAAGCTCGCCTGGCCCCAAGCTTTTTGACATTCTGGTGGGCTTGTAAAACCTGGCTGTTCGCCCAAGCCTTTGGGGAGGAAGGGGGGAGGGTGGGTTAGGGTTTTGGCTCTCCCCTACCTTTTATTTTTATTTCTATTTTTATTAATATTGTTTCCCAACCCTTTTTAACTTTAAATTATTGTTTCGGTTTTAAAAAAAAATGTTTTTATGATGTTTTTATGAAATTGTACGTCGCCCCGAGATGCCGTAGGCATGGGGGGTGACTCAAAAATGCTTAAAATAAATAAATAAATATACTCCATCTACACACAACTTGTTTAATGATATGACAGAACTAGTGGCAAATGAATTGATGACATTTCATAAAAGGGGGACACCAGAGAAATATGAGAATATTTGGTTGGATTTTCTGGAGACTTTTAGCTGAACTCTTTATGAAAGTGCTGTTCCTCTTTCCCCTTGCATTTTTTTACTCTCATTCCTCTCAGCCTATTTCCTTAATTTTTTTTTCTATGACTATATAACTGTTATAATAGTTATAAAGCATTTATATGTTCACAATAATATAATAATAATATAATATACAGGTATATACCTGCCCTATATTTGCTCAGTTTATATATTTCTACAAGCTACACTACATGTCAGATAAAGAGCCTGGTATGGCATGAAAGCTTGTTTATTTCCAACAACAGTTGGTCCAATAAAAAAATATCATTCAAACTGCTTTATTTCACTTTGGACCAACACAGTTTAGGATCAATCAAATGATATCACTTGGGACCAACATGGCAACCACACTCTATATCTGGATTTAAAAAAGAAATGGAGACAAGGTGGTTTGAATGACTGAATTATAGGACCAACTTATTCATGCAAGAAATCTGATCCAACTACAAGAAGAACCTAACAACAGCAATTCAGCACAAAAAGAAAAAAAGTTAGCCAATCTATAACATCTTCAAGGCCTACAGAACAACACTAACCAACTGCACAACTTTATAAGCCTATGCCAACATCAGTGGTCCAATAAAAGATATAATTCAAAACACCCTCTCTCCATCTCCATCAGTTGTGACCAACATGGCAACCAAACAATCGCTCTGAAAGAAAGAAAGAAAGAAAGAAAGAAAGAAAGAAAGAAAGGTGGGGAAAAATTTGTCGGGCCCTGGACACATGAGCTTTTGCATCGCATGGGCACCCACTGACATGTACTTCTTCCAGTGAATTCAGTGAACCTCAAAGAATAATCCCCAGGACTAGGGGGTGGGGGGACTGATTGGGGTATAAGCATACACATGACTTCTCATTCTGTTGTTGCCACAGCAGTGATTATAACTGGCAGATTACTGGCAATCTTCTCCCAAGAACTGCAAATTAAGTCTGAGGGGAGGAATACATCCACCTTAAAGTCATGTTAACATATCAAGGCTTTTCTTTGCAATGTAAGCATGCACAAACAACTGAAAATGAGGAGCAGCTAGCATTATGTCATGTGTCAAACTACCAACATCTTTCTGATGTGTCAAACTACCAGTTGTCCATGAAAGATTTTGGAAATTACACATATATAACTTGGACTGTTGGCACATTGTGGAAGGCCTTTAAATATTTAAATGTGGAGGTGATCTCAGCTCTAATATTGCCCAGTGGTTAAGAAGGTTGGATTGCC
Source organism: Sphenodon punctatus (assembly GCA_003113815.1). Classification (NCBI taxonomy): domain Eukaryota; kingdom Metazoa; phylum Chordata; class Lepidosauria; order Sphenodontia; family Sphenodontidae; genus Sphenodon; species Sphenodon punctatus. The sequence continues at coordinate 46,120 of QEPC01002151.1, read as the reverse complement.
CAAGAGCTTGGTCAAAGCTGGCCAGATTCCAAGACGAGTCAAGGCATTTACTCATAAAACTTTGTTTATTTATTTATGTATTGGTTAACAAAAGTAGAACAAACTGAAATGAGAAAGAAAAGTGTCAGCTTAACAACCATAATCCAGTACTGTTAACTTTGAGAATTGTAGACTTCGGACTGAAATTTCATCCTTAATTATGTCTTTTTCTGTTTTAAGTTTTAAATGATCCAATAGTTTAAACCAGGGGTGGGCAACCTCAGGCCCGGGGGCCAAATGCCTTCCATTGCAAGTTTTTATGTGGCCCCTTTCCACTTCCTGGATCTGGCCTTTGGATCCAGTTCTTACCTCCAATCACTGAAAAATTGAGCTCAAGGGAAGGGAGCAGAGACGAGGTCATGCAAACAAGGATAGGGGACAGTTCCATGGCACAGATCCATGATTTGGGCCCTCCTTTCCTTGAGTATGTCCCTTAAGCACCCCCACCCTAACTTCTGTACAGTCCTCAGAGTTTTTGTAAACCTTCAAAGCAGCCCCTGGGAGGAAAAAGGTTCCCCACCCCTAAACCATACCATCTATGAATAGATTATAATCTCCAAAAATCAAGTATTCACAGACTGTTCAACTGAAATGATATTTTGTAGAGTTGACTTGCCTTGAAATTTATCACACAATTATGACTTTTAAAAATAATTATTATTGCTGTGTGGTCAATAATATAGTGCCAGCAATGGACTTGGCACCTACTCGTGTGTGTGTGTGTGTGTGTGTGGGTGGGTCTTTCAGTCTAGGAAGTACAAAGGAGGAGAGGTGAGAGAGAGACAGGGATACAATTCATGAAGTTGAAAGGCTGCAAGTGTGCGTGCTTAGCTTAGTTACAGGGGAGAAGGTGATCGTGAATTATAGGACAGTAGGAGCAGCATCAGTGGGCAGGGCCGAGTTTGGATGTGAAAAGCTAGGGAAACACTGATTAAGAGGTAGGTTTTTAGGAGAGATTTAAGGGAGAGAGCAGAACATGTGTGTTCAAGGAGGGAGTTCCTGACATGGGAGACAGCACGTTAGGTGACTGTTTAGGGAGCAGGGAACTCGGGGGTGGGGGGGAGAGTGGTGACAGACAAGGAGCAAAGGTCCCTGGTAAGAACACAGCAGGAAATGATGGTGAAAAGAGACAGAAGCAATGCTGTAAAGAGCCTTGTAGGTGAAGACAAGGAGTTTGTGCTGGATGCAAAGATGGAGAGGTAGGGCTGAGATGAGTGGTAGTGAGTGTCCATCAGTACTTGGTCAGTTTCCAATAATTCCACGCTTCCACCATTTTCATTTTCATTTTCATTTTCATCACTTTCTGGGACTTTTTTGTCACTTTTCAGGACTTTTGTCATTTTTGTCACGGAGCAAGTGTTCCCATTCAAAAGGGAAATACCAACCTTTCAGGAGTGCATGTGTGTGTCTGTTGATACTTCATCAGTTTCCAGTGGTTCCATAGTTCTGCCAGTTTTTCATCAATTTCCAGGATTTTTTTTGTCATTTCCTTGACATTTCTTCACTTTCTGAGACTTTTTGTCACTTTCTGGAATTTTTTCATCACTTTCTGGTAATTTTATGGGAGTTTTACAGTACTTTTAGGCAATTTCAAGCATATCCCCAGTGTTTAGCTGGTAAGTTTTCATCTCCACAGCCCCTGGGGGTGCTCATGAGGCACACACAGGGATTGGGACCAGCCCCTGGGAGCCCCATTCAGCTTCTGAAAAATGATGAAAATAGCAGGAGAGCCAGTAAGTTTTCATGTCATGCAAATCTCAGTGAATGCCCTGCTTCTGTTGGAAGTAACACTCACCAAGATTTTTCATTTCAGGTCTAGGGAGAGGGAACCAATGTAGGGAGCAGAGAGGTTGCACATGATCAAAGCAATGGGCACAAGAGTATTGAAAAGAAATGAGAGGGTCAAAGGTAAGAGCGGGGAAGGTTAGGAAGGAGGTTGCAGTAGTCAAGGTGAGAGAAGACTAGAGCATGGAATATGTTCTGACAGTGGGTGCAGTAAGGTAGGGCCAAATTTTGGCAATGTTATGCAGAGAGGAGCATGGGTCTTAGCAACAGACTGAATCTGAGGTGCAAAGGAGAGGGAGGAGTCCAAGTTGAATCTAAGACTATGTGTCTAGGGACAGGCTGAATGGTGACACCATCAATGTAAATAGAGAGGTAAGTGTGAGGGGAAGGGTTTTTTGGGAGATATGGAGAACAGTCTTGGACATATTAAGCTTGAGTTGATGGTGAAGCATGCAAGTAGAGTGACAGAGATCCAGCCCGCCAGCCCAAGTGAGAGCGGGGAGTGCTGGGACTCTGGGCGGGGCCCTATTTCCAAGCCTCCATCCGGGGGCATTGGGATCAAATGCACCATCCAAAAATGTGCTCAAGTCTGAAGCCATTGTCAGTACCTGCATGATCCATCCAAGGGGAGTGGAGTGAGGCGTGAAAGAGCGGGGTGAGGCATGGAGTGCTGAGGGTGAGGCGTGGAGAGGCAAGGGCAAGGCGTGGCACAGGTTCTGGTGAGCTGAGTGACTTGCCCAGTCTGAAGCTCAGAATTGGCACTAACCTGACCTGGGAGCTTTAATAGGATTCTTGGGTCAATCAAGTGCTGCTGATATCCTGTGGCCAATCACAGTCAGGCCCCAGAGGGTATTGACAGGTCTACTGTGCTTTGCTGGCATTGGCCCCTGTGGTTGGGTGGAAACGGGCTGTATCTAGGAGCCCTGAGGCCCTGGGTTCTAGCCTCACCGGAGCCAGATCCTTGACATAGAAGATGTCAGAGAGATAGTTGGTGATGTAAGAATGGATGGAGGGGGCAAGGGTAGACTGGAGAAAGTGTCATCATCTTACACCTGAGAAGGAAAGGGAGGTGGAGGAGACATCAGAAAGAGATATTAAAGGATCAGTTGGAGATACGGGAAGAGAACCAGCTTAAGAATCAAGTCCTGGAAACAGAGGAAGCTATAGGGATGGGAGAACGCGGTTCAGAAGTTCGGAGTTTGGCCCGATCTCGGCCTGTTCGGATGACCGAGCCTGAACCCGACTCCAATCACAAACTGACTGAACCGAACTCAGTTCCGAACAGTTTGGTCAGTTCGGATCGTGTTCGGGTGAGTTTGGGTGACGAAAACGTGTCACTGGAAGGAAAAACGTGACAGGGAGGGGGAGTCAGCTGAGGAGCAGACTTCCAGGCACCAGGGGTG
>QEPC01002151.1:28138-39033 GCA_003113815.1 Sphenodon punctatus | reverse complement strand
AATACCTAGAAGCTGCCACTCTAGCCCCAGAACCCACCATCATGGGTCTAGGGCCATCATTCCTTGCACGGAGACGATGTCATTCCACCGCATCAAGGAACAGCCACCCCAGTTCCAGGACCCACTGTCAGGGTTCTGGGGCCAAGTAACAGGCAGGGAGGGCTGTGACCAATATGTATCTAGAAGCTGCCACTCTCGCCTCAGGACCCACCATCATGGGTCTAGGGCCATCATTCCTCGCACGGAGGCAATGTCTTTCCATCGCATCAAGAAACAGCCACTCTAGCCCCAAGATCCAATGTCAGGGTTCTGGGGCCAAGTTACAGGCAGGGAGGGCTGTGGTTAATACCTAGAAGCTGCCACTCTAGCCCCAGGACCCACCATCATGGGTCTGGGGCCATCATTCTTTGCACGGAGACAATGTCATTCCACCGCATCAAGAAACAGCCGCTCCAGCCCCAGGACCCGCCATCAGGTTTTGGGGGCCAAGTTACTGGCAGGGAGGGCTGTGGCCAATACCTAGAAGCTCCCACGCTAGTCCCAGGACCCACCGTCATGGGTCTGGGGCCATCATTCCTTGCACAGAGAGCCTTTTTCCGAACACCCGAACCAAACAGGACCAAACCGAACAGCCGAACCCGAACACGAACACGGTGAACAAACCAAACAGCTGAACCGAACGGGTGAACCATACCATACCGAACGGCCGAACCCGAACGGCGATCTGTTCGCCCATCCCTAGGAAGCTAAGAGAATTCAGGAGAAAGGAGTAGTCACAGTATCAGAGACAGTAGAGAGATCGAGTAGAACGAGGATGGAAATTTGGCAGGTATCTTTGAGACTTGCTGTAAAGACAATCAAAATCTAAAACTGTGTATGTTGTGGAAAATATAACAATATGGATACTTCATTATAAAATGCAAAATTCACAATTCTGCATTGTCAGTTTTTGAGTTCATGGTTTGCCAGTATGGTCACACATATTATCCATGCTATTTTTGTATGGAATTAATACTGTTATTTAGGGGAAACTCCGATAAACTCTTTAGCTGAAAAAAAGCCCAATATTGCTGCCTAAAAAGAAAAGAAAAGAAATTAGTGTTGCCATGGAGAAAACGTATGAATTATGTTTTTGCAGTCTTAATGAACTGTCCTTTCTGTTCAATATAGCATTTGTGTGGATTAATCCCTTGTGTTACTACTAAATAACTATTTTACCTTGTCTTTGCCTTCTATGAAATTTGATATCTTAAAGAGTTAGAAGGTTGAATATGTATGTGATTGTTTTTCTTTTGGAAGATGGGTGAAAGATAGCTTTTGCTTCCTTGAATATCACACCAGTGTTCCTTTGGGTTTTATGAAATGCACGAAATTTATTAATATTCAGTTTGAGAAAATGTATTTTTTCCTCCTGATGTCAATGCTGTTGTCTTCCCTTTAGACTGAAATTTGCTTTGGTGATCTACTGCTTTAATGATGACCTCTACCAAAATGAGCACTTCATTTCTTTTATAAACACACAACAGCAAGGCACTCATAAAACTTCATAGAACTGTCAATATCTCTGACAGGACTCTTTTGAAGGTTATTTTTTGCAACAGTGACCACACTGCTAATGTGATCTTTGGGAGAAGGGCATTTATAGATTCATTAATTCTATTTCCAGATGCCTTTATAATTTGATAGTGGCAGAGATAAATAAAAGTGTGGTATAAGCTTCTCCAGCGAGCTAATTATGTAGACAAGCATCATGATCCCTTCTTTGATGATAGTTGTCAGATCTACCAACTAGGTATTTGTTTTAAAAATAACTTTCAGGGAAGTCAAGTACAGTATTTTAAAATAATGATTTAACTCTATTAGCTTTAATTTTTTTTTAAAAACTTTCATTTTGCTTATGCTTAGCAATGAGGCATATGGTTTATATGCAAAGGGAAGATATTAAAAGACATAAAATGGACATGTGGATTTTATTTAATATTAGAATCAAGACAAGGTCATCAAAGACATTAAATATGAGGTTTACATGTCTGTATTTCAAATATAAGTTACATCTTTATTCTTCAAAAAAATGTTTATCTAATGTTTTATAAGAACTTTCAGGGAAGGAAAAATAGATAGAGAATGATTTTTGTTTTTAATATGTTGTTGTTGTATTAGCAGCAAGGAACTTACTGAAAAGAATGTGTGAAATTCATCCATGCCGTAAAACCCAGCATCTTTAAAGACAGTAAAATATTGTTTTGTCTGGTCAATGCAGAGTAGGAAAACTAATTTTTTCAAATAGATTTATTTGTCCAATTTCTAGTACAAACAACATACCTATCTCAGCTAGAGAAGTAGAGGGCTTTCATCTTAATTAATTCCTTGAAACTTGAGGTGAGGCAGACTTCCAAATACAATACGTACTACAAATAAAATAAAGAAGTTCAGTCCCAATATCTTAGAATTACATAACATGATTTTCAAAGTACACCAGCCTATTTGAGATAGTTAATGTTTAGCCAATGTTCATCTTTCACATTGCAAAGACAGCTGGTAAGCCATCCCAGTCACGGAGCTCAGGACTTGTCACTCTGCAGAAAGATGTTCAGCTGATATTAAAGCCCTAAGCTTTCTCAAGAGGTCAAGCTTCTGAGCCTCACTGTTTACTCACATGACTGGCAATAATGAGTAAGCAAAGAAATGTCACACAAGAGTCAAGCCTTAATCACTGGACAAACTGAGAGAGCAGATTAAGTATTCCCTAAAGTGCTTTTGTTTAAAAGAGTATTAGAGTCACTTCTAGATTTGTTTGCCCTAGGTTAGAAAGTCTTGTGGGTTTGGATTTATTTTTTTTAACACTCCTGTGATAAAATTTCCTCTCATACCTACCAAATATGTATAGCACCAGACAAAAAGAATATATTAAAACACCCACAGGTGTCGTCAGAAAGAAATGCTTTCTGCATTCCCTCCATGTGTCTCCTATGTTCTCTAACTTTGTGGAAAATCCTACAGATGTCAGTAGAAAAATGCGATAATGTATCATTTTCTTGAAAGATTACCATATAGGCAAATTAATACTAATTTGATGCCTGGATAATGTAAAATTATATTAAAAGGATATATTTTTTCTGTTTTTCCAATAGGATTGCAGTATAACTTCCATTGGATCATTCTGATATAGGCAGTAATTCTGTAGAAACTTGAAGGTCCTATGTCCTAATAAATTCTACTCGTTAAGGGAAAAAAGCCTTCATTTAGCATGACTTAATGCTGACAATATTTATTCAGGGGCTGATCCTAAACCCCCACAAGTGTGCCTATGCAAATGCACAACATATTCTCCATAACTATGCAAATGCACAACATATTCTCCATAAAGGGGATTACGTGGGTTGCCGTACGTGCGCGGTATGCAGGGTTTAGGATCATCCCCTCAATCTCATTCCTCAGATGTCAACAAGAAAAAAATTAAGCTAGTATTGAACACTCTGTGTTATCGTTTTTCTGTATTTGATGATACAATACAATACTCTTCTCCTATTTCTCTGCAATTTCCCCTTTCTGCTGCAAGTAAATATAATTTCTCAACATCACTTCCAAAATCGCATTCATAAGCAATGACTGCCTTGGAACTATGCCAGCACGCATGCAAATATAGAGAAAATTAAAGGATTACAATGTATTTTTTTGGTTTCTCCATACTGTATATGGTTCACAAGTTGCTAAGTAGTCTTTCCCTGCTTTTTCTGAGAATTCATCCTCCAATAGGACTTTTTTTTTCCTGAAAAAAAGTGGTCACCTGAAATGTATGATGATGACTCACTGGTCTGACTATGGGTGTTTCCAGACGTGACGGGGCGCCTTCGCCCCGTCCTGAAAACAACCCAGAGATTCCCCGCCGGGATCACCCAGGCACAGCAAACAGATGTGCCGGGGATCCCGGCGGGGAATCAGGGAGGGGGCAGGGCCATGCAGCGCAACGTGTGGCCACACGGCCCTGCCCCCTCCATGCTCCCTTGCTGCCCTCTGGGGAGACGGGCGGGCGGCGAGGCCAATGCCGCCACAGCGTCGGGCCGGTTTGACCACGGCCCGACATTACTTTTTTTTGGTTCTGGCTGGGAATCACTTTCACCACGCTTCTGGGGATTTTCGCACCGGGAGCCCCGGAAGTGTGGTTGAAATTGACCCCATGTGGGCATTCAGCATGGCGAACATCTGGCGGCCGCCGAACAGACTTGCAGGGCACAGTGACCACATGTAGGTATTCAGCGTGGTTCACTGTGATCTCGTCACGTCTGAAAACACCCTATGTGTATAGTTTATGCTACATTTGACATGAATGGTAGAATGAGTGAGATTATATTTATTTATTTATTTATTTTATTTGGCACTGGCTATTGCAATGGCCATAAGTAACAGAAACATACAGAGAAAAAAATACGATTGATACAAATCATAAACACATTTATAACAAGTCTCCAAAAAAAGTTTAGGCTCAGATCACATTTCTAAACATGANAGATATTAAAAGACATAAAATGGACATGTGGATTTTATTTAATATTAGAATCAAGACAAGGTCATCAAAGACATTAAATATGAGGTTTACATGTCTGTATTTCAAATATAAGTTACATCTTTATTCTTCAAAAAAATGTTTATCTAATGTTTTATAAGAACTTTCAGGGAAGGAAAAATAGATAGAGAATGATTTTTGTTTTTAATATGTTGTTGTTGTATTAGCAGCAAGGAACTTACTGAAAAGAATGTGTGAAATTCATCCATGCCGTAAAACCCAGCATCTTTAAAGACAGTAAAATATTGTTTTGTCTGGTCAATGCAGAGTAGGAAAACTAATTTTTTCAAATAGATTTATTTGTCCAATTTCTAGTACAAACAACATACCTATCTCAGCTAGAGAAGTAGAGGGCTTTCATCTTAATTAATTCCTTGAAACTTGAGGTGAGGCAGACTTCCAAATACAATACGTACTACAAATAAAATAAAGAAGTTCAGTCCCAATATCTTAGAATTACATAACATGATTTTCAAAGTACACCAGCCTATTTGAGATAGTTAATGTTTAGCCAATGTTCATCTTTCACATTGCAAAGACAGCTGGTAAGCCATCCCAGTCACGGAGCTCAGGACTTGTCACTCTGCAGAAAGATGTTCAGCTGATATTAAAGCCCTAAGCTTTCTCAAGAGGTAAAGCTTCTGAGCCTCACTGTTTACTCACATGACTGGCAATAATGAGTAAGCAAAGAAATGTCACACAAGAGTCAAGCCTTAATCACTGGACAAACTGAGAGAGCAGATTAAGTATTCCCTAAAGTGCTTTTGTTTAAAAGAGTATTAGAGTCACTTCTAGATTTGTTTGCCCTAGGTTAGAAAGTCTTGTGGGTTTGGATTTATTTTTTTTAACACTCCTGTGATAAAATTTCCTCTCATACCTACCAAATATGTATAGCACCAGACAAAAAGAATATATTAAAACACCCACAGGTGTCGTCAGAAAGAAATGCTTTCTGCATTCCCTCCATGTGTCTCCTATGTTCTCTAACTTTGTGGAAAATCCTACAGATGTCAGTAGAAAAATGCGATAATGTATCATTTTCTTGAAAGATTACCATATAGGCAAATTAATACTAATTTGATGCCTGGATAATGTAAAATTATATTAAAAGGATATATTTTTTCTGTTTTTCCAATAGGATTGCAGTATAACTTACATTGGATCATTCTGATATAGGCAGTAATTCTGTAGAAACTTGAAGGTCCTATGTCCTAATAAATTCTACTCGTTAAGGGAAAAAAGCCTTCATTTAGCATGACTTAATGCTGACAATATTTATTCAGGGGCTGATCCTAAACCCCCACAAGTGTGCCTATGCAAATGCACAACATATTCTCCATAACTATGCAAATGCACAACATATTCTCCATAAAGGGGATTACGTGGGTTGCCGTACGTGCGCGGTATGCAGGGTTTAGGATCATCCCCTCAATCTCATTCCTCAGATGTCAACAAGAAAAAAATTAAGCTAGTATTGAACACTCTGTGTTATCATTTTTCTGTATTTGATGATACAATACAATACTCTTCTCCTATTTCTCTGCAATTTCCCCTTTCTGCTGCAAGTAAATATAATTTCTCAACATCACTTCCAAAATCGCATTCATAAGCAATGACTGCCTTGGAACTATGCCAGCACGCATGCAAATATAGAGAAAATTAAAGGATTACAATGTATTTTTTTGGTTTCTCCATACTGTATATGGTTCACAAGTTGCTAAGTAGTCTTTCCCTGCTTTTTCTGAGAATTCATCCTCCAATAGGACTTTTTTTTTCCTGAAAAAAAGTGGTCACCTGAAATGTATGATGATGACTCACTGGTCTGACTATGGGTGTTTCCAGACGTGACGGGGCGCCTTCGCCCCGTCCTGAAAACAACCCAGAGATTCCCCGCCGGGATCACCCAGGCACAGCAAACAGATGTGCCGGGGATCCCGGCGGGGAATCAGGGAGGGGGCAGGGCCATGCAGCGCAACGTGTGGCCACACGGCCCTGCCCCCTCCATGCTCCCTTGCTGCCCTCTGGGGAGACGGGCGGGCGGCGAGGCCAATGCCGCCACAGCGTCGGGCCGGTTTGACCACGGCCCGACATTACTTTTTTTTGGTTCTGGCTGGGAATCACTTTCACCACGCTTCTGGGGATTTTCGCACCGGGAGCCCCGGAAGTGTGGTTGAAATTGACCCCATGTGGGCATTCAGCATGGCGAACATCTGGCGGCCGCCGAACAGACTTGCAGGGCACAGTGACCACATGTAGGTATTCAGCGTGGTTCACTGTGATCTCGTCACGTCTGAAAACACCCTATGTGTATAGTTTATGCTACATTTGACATGAATGGTAGAATGAGTGAGATTATATTTATTTATTTATTTATTTTATTTGGCACTGGCTATTGCAATGGCCATAAGTAACAGAAACATACAGAGAAAAAAATACGATTGATACAAATCATAAACACATTTATAACAAGTCTCCAAAAAAAGTTTAGGCTCAGATCACATTTCTAAACATGAGAACAGGCCAAGCATACCGTCTGCCCACCTATTTATGCCAATAGATAACCAGCGATGGTCATAGATACCCCTATAATCCAAAAGGAGCATTTAGTTCTTAGACTGCCCTGTTCTTATCGACTACATAGAACTCCTAAAAACGCCTTACTCTTCTCTGCGCTTATAGTGGCAATACTTGACTCCTGAAAAAAAAAAAACTGCCTGCCTATTTGTTTAGTGTTGTTGTTTTACTGGCAATGTAACACTGCCAGCTATCCACCATAGAGGTCTACAAAAGCATATAAATAATAATCTTAAGTAATAATCATACATAATACTCAAGATATACCCAAATCAAAAAAGAATAAGAATCTTCTATTATTCATAATAAAGCCCCTCACGGGCAAGGCCTTCCTGCAGTTTAATCTGCCGCATTCTTAAACTGTTGGGCACTACTCCGAAGCTGGCTACAGCTTTTGACACCTCCGCTCTTTTATCAGAGAGAAAATATACCAATAGTTGAAGGGAGGACCACTCATGGCTGACTTTAGTCTGCTTAAATAAATGATTGTGGGGACATGCATATATAGGACATTTTAAGAGATAATGCACTAGATCCTCCACTTGGTTCAAGGCACAGATGCATACGCGATCCTTGAATAACACACCTGAGTAGCGTCCATGTGTCAGCCGCCATAGCCGCTGCCCGGCGCGGCGGCCCCCCCAGCAACACAAGACCCCCGCTCCCCTTACCCGCAATGATAGTCCGCCGTCGCCTCCATTACCGACGCCCCCAGCCGGAGACACCAACAGTAACGGCGGCAAAGGGAAAGGCTCTGGGGCCGTGCGGGACACGATAGAGCCCCGCCCCCCAGTGCGGCGCTCTGCGCGACTCCAGGCACGCACGGGGGGCGGAGCCAACACTACAAAAGCCGGAACTGCAAGAGTAACAGTGCCGGTGAACAGAGCCACGGACCCTGGAGAGACTGGCCCCCTGAGCTAAGTAGTGTAATTGACTACCCGCTTGCGTTTGTTCCTGTGTGTTGTTCCCTTACCCTGCTCCCTTCCTAGCGTGTTTAGCAGCGTGTGCCTCTGTCCTTCCTGATAGAGTTGTGTGTGCGTGAACCCGTTTACCTCTTGACCTAGAGTGCGAAGAGAGTGACTGGGAGCCTGCTGGCTCGCCTGCTTGGGCTTCCCCCACCTCCATCCTGGGACCATCCTTACCTTCCCCTGTAAAGAGAGTGAGCCCCGTGAACCCTACCTGTGAACCTGGGACACCCCCCCCCCCTGTGGCCCTGGCACTCCCCACATGTATCCTCCCTGCCCTTGCCCTGTCGAGTGCAAGTAGAGAGTCTGAGAACCCCCTCCTTACCCCCCAGCTCTGCGCCCTATGATGATAGGGGTCGATGTTCAGAGTGCGTAAGAACAAGAACAGAAACAAATACTATCCTGACAGGCCTCCTTCCTTTCGCACCCCGCAAGCAGAGCAGTCCCGTGTGTGAGTGGCGTGAATGGGTGGCGCTTCTCCCCTTATACCCCCTCCCACTGACACCATGTAGAACTTCTGTTGGCATTACTTACAGCCTAAGAGAGGTAAAGGCTTTCCTGAAAGTTACATTTGTAATTTGTTCAAGGTGTGATGGCACTGATTGATTAGGAAGCCAATATTTATAAGTAGGGGATATTCTGGAAACAGAGGCCTGAGCTCTCAGAGACTGGAATTCTATATCAGCAATTCTACTCTTAATAAGTTTTGAGGCTTCCTTTAAGGAGTACATCCTAAGGAAGTCTAATGAGAAACCCAGGTTTCCAATTCTATGTTCAACTCCCAGCCACCATAAATCCTTAGGATAACCTCCCGTCTTCAGCTTTTCCTCCAGACACTGCCTCAGAAGAAGCTGAGGCAATGAAAAAAGAATTTTAATCCAATATTGTAAAACATATCCATTAATCCTGGAGACCAGGGATACCATCCCTGTCTCCAGTCTTAAAATAGTGGGAGAAGTTGCCCTCAGGGCTCCCAAAAGATTACGCAAAAAAATATTTTTTAATGGCTCCAGAAAATAAGTGACCATATAATAAGAGAAAATAAGTGAAAATAAGAACGGAAGTGGAAGAGAGGACCCAGCTCCCGTAAGGCACACGCAAAACGCAGGAAGCTCCAAAATCTCCTGAAAGTCATGCTCTTGTTCACATCCCAAAGTCTCATCGCCCACGGGAGGAACCCACACTTGTGGCCAGCAGCACCCGGAAGCCCCCAAATTGGCTGCTGGTTAGGGGTGTGCACCAGGGACCCATGTTGGTTTTTGTTATTGCAATAACGATAACAAAAACAAAGCATTTTGTTATCATTATCAATATAATAAAAATGAAGTGCACACCCCTACCACCCATTGCTCACACTCCATCCTGCACAAACGGTGACCCTGGAGCTTCATATAGTGGCTCACAACCCCCACAGCTAGCCACCCTGGAGGATGGGTCAGCCAGCAGCCCATGCATATTTCCCCTCAGCCACACATCAGCCAGGGCCAAGGTCTCTCTCTCTCTCTCTCTCTCTCTCTCTCTCTCTCACACACACACACACACACACACACACACACACACACACACACACACACCTGTGCCCCATATTCTGGGGTAGCAGCAGCAGGTACAGGCTGGAACACCAGCCATAGCAGGTGGGTTCTAAAGACAATTACTCAGAAGCAGCCCGGGATGGCAGAATAGGGGCCAGAAGGAGCACAGGCTGCTTTCAAACAAGGAATAAACTGTAATTTACACAAGATAAGGAAATTCCTGAGTCTGTGCCAACCAAATGGGAGCAACTATGCACAAGAAGATCCATGCCGCAGCTGCCAAACACTGTGGTGCATGGAGCTCCTGGACACCTCCTGGTGCATGGACAGGTCCATAGTTGTTCCGTGCCTTGCTGAAAATCCTGGAAAATGTCAAAAATCAGGGGTGGTTGGTGGTTTTTGATGTTGGAGGGGCACTGGAGCAGTAAGGCCAGGCCAGCCTGCCCGCAGCTTTGCCACGGGTGGGGTGGCGGGCCTAGGGGTGGAACCAGGGTGACGGTAGGCGGAGCCAGGGGGATGGTAGGCCAGTGGCATGGCATAATCCAGCAGCAAGGAGTTCCCAGTGTTAACATCGGATGGAAAAAAACACAGTCTACATGCACATCAAGCTTAAAATAAATAATTTATAAACCCAAAACACCAGGGACCCATCCTTGTAAAGCACCCCAGTCACAGCCTGAGTCCAATTTTACCACGCACATCCCATTTCCAGCATTTTGAGCACACCTAAAATCGCATGACTTGCAGTGACATCTCAGGATTTCCAAACTGCCATTTTACCACACACAGTCCCCCCTGCACTAACCCACTAGCCCCCACTCCCCTCCCCGACAACCCAGGAGGTCTGGCTCCCCGCACCCCCTGCTCTAACCCACTAGCCCCCACTCCCCTCCCCGATAAACCAGGACCCTGACTCCCAGCACCCCCTTCTCTAACCCACTAGCCACCACTCTCCTCCCAGTGTACCCAGGAGTCCTGGCTCCCAGCACCCCAGGCCCCTACTCTAACCCACTAACCCCCACTCCTCTCCCAGGGAACCCAGGAGTCCTGGCTCCCACCACCTATCTGGGTGGGAGCCAGGACTCCTGGGTTCCCTGGAGCATCCCCCTGCTCTAACCCACTAGCCCCTCACTCCTCTCCCAGGGAACCCAGGAGTCCTGACTCCCACCCACGCATCCCCCTGCTATAACCCACTAGCCCCCCACTCTCCTCTCAGGGAACCCAGGAGCCCTGGCTCCCACCCACGCATCCCCCTGCTAT
>QEPC01002151.1:4099-27973 GCA_003113815.1 Sphenodon punctatus | reverse complement strand
TTTACCGCTCTAGCAGAGCTGGCCTCGGAGGTGGTGTTGGGCTCCTCCAGGACCTTGGTCCTGGGGGACTTCAACGTTCATGCCAATGCCGGCCTTGTAGGAGTGGAGCGAGAATTCATGGCCGCCATGGCAACCATGGATCTGTCTCAGGTGGTCACCTGCCCGACCCATGTTGAGGGGCATACCCTCGACCTGATCTTCGGCTCTGGCCTTGAGGTGGGGGGGTCCGGTAATGGGGGAGGTGAGGTCTGTGCCCTTGTCATGGACGGACCATTACCTCCTTCAGGCCAGTCTCTCAGCGCACCCCCTCCAGAAGGGGAATGGACCAGTTAGGATGTTCCGCCCTCAGAGGCTGATGGAACCTCAGTGGTTCCAGGAGGTCCTGAGGGAGTTAACCTTGGACCTGGATGGTCACTCTGTTGATGAGCTGGTCCAGCATTGGAACAGCTTGCTGGAGGAGGCCATATACAGGATGGCTCTGAGATACCCTCTGCCTCTGTCTCATCACCACAGAGCCCCTTGGTTTACTGAGGGGCTGCGGTGTATGAAGCAAGTAGGCAGGAGGTTGGAGCGACGCTGGCGTCGGGACTCAATCTGACTCCGACCGACTTCGCCATAGGGCCCATTTGTGGTCCTATGTTGAGGCTGTGAGGACATCAAGGAAACAGTTCCTTGCTGTCCTCATAGCGTCTGTGAAGTCACGCCCGGCGGAGCTGTTTCGGGTAGTGCAGGGGCTGGTCAGTCCGGCCTCCCTCCGCCTGGACGGGGACTTGTCCCAGGCCCGCTGTGAGGACTTTATCACCTACTTAGCAGACAAGATCACTCAGATTCAGAGCGACTTTGACACTGGATTAGGGGCAGTAGGTGGAGAGTGCGAGGTCATGGAGGTCATGGTCCAACTTTGTGGGGGGAGTTTCAGGAAATGATGCCAGCCGATGCAGTGGATGTCCTGGGGTCTGTGCGAGCCACCAGTCGAGAACTCAATCTGTGCCCGTCCTGGTTGGTGAAATTCTCCAGGGAGACATTGGGGACAGTGCTGGAGAGGGTGGTTAATGCATCCTTGCAGCAGGGGAGGTTGTCGCCTAGCCTCAATGAGGCTGTGATGTGCCCCCTGCTGAAAAAAACATCGTTGGACCTGGACGCACTCACCAGCTACTGTCCTGTCTCTAACCTTCCCTTTTTAGGGAAGGTTATTGAACGGGTGGTGGCAATCCAGCTCCAGGCGCATCTAGATGGCATCAATTTCCTAGACCCTTTTCAATCTGGGTTCCGCCCCGGCTATGGCACCGAGACGGCGTTGGTGGCCTTGGTCGACGATCTCCACCGGGAGATGGATGCAGGGTCCCTTTATGCAGAGTGGATGGCGCTTCTAGCCGCCCACTCTGCATAAAGGGAGAACACCTCCCTTTTGACTCTGAAGGCTTTCTTAGGAAGCCTTCAAAGGGGGGGGGGGTGAGTAGTGCCACCAATTGTATGCGCGTGCGCACACACAAATGGTGAGAATGTTCGGAGCCACCTCAAAGAATTGTGTTTAGAGAGGCAGAAACCTTCAGAAGGTTTCTGCCTCTCTAAACAAGTTTCTTCGAGATGGCTCTGCACATTCACTGCAATGCTGACGCGGTCAATTTTTTAAATTTTTTTTTAAAGGCAAGCCTGACTGCCGGGTGTTGGCGGGTCCTGGGGGGGTCCTGCGGGGCCAGGAGGCATTGCCCCTGCCATCCTAGGGGACCCACCGCCCCTGTCAAAAATGCTGGTACATTTCCTCCTTGTATGACCGAAGGCAAAAGTAGTCACAGAGATTTTTCATTTCAGCTCTATGCTGGGCCTGTGGTTCCTCATCCCTGTGTTATAAAAATGCTTTATAATGATTCTGGGGATATACTGAAAAAAGTTAAATGGAATTCCCATTGGGAAAAAAAATGGAGGCAATGGGAATACCAAGTGGAAATAGTGGGATGCGCAAAAGACCCATCAGTTTTAATTGGCTGTGAAGCAATACAGTGGAGTTGCATCTTTGGGGGTTGGGGTTAAGGAGGTGTGGAATGATAAGGAAGTTGCCAGGAAGAGTGAACAGAATAAGAGAATGGATGGAATGACAGGGAGGAGGTGTTGATGGAATTACACGGTTTTGATCAGAATGATGGTGGGGAGGAGGGGGGGAGCCATGACAAGAAGATTGATTGAAAAGGTAGTGAAATAAGTGATTGGAAGAAATGACAAAGAGACCATAGGGAGAATTCCAATTATTCCACCTGGTCCCTTACCATGGCACCTGGTCCCCTAGACTCTTACCTGCCATTCCACCCACTCCCACATCCTTATTGTTTCACTCAGTTTGTCACTCCATCCACTCCCTGTTGCCTCTTCCCTCACTCATTTTTTGTCATTCCACACCACGCTTACTTCCATTTCCTATTGGAGATGCAGCTCCACTGATTTGCTTTACAGCTCATTAAAACATTGTATTGTTATTCACATGTCTCTCTTTTTGCCAATTGACTTTCGTGTTTCCTGCATTTGTTTCCATGTTAGTATATCCAAGGATTCTGGCCACTAACTGCCTTTCGTTTCCAGCTACTAAGATGTCTGATTGAATTGTATCTTAATTAAGATACTCCCCCCCCCTTGACCCATGCTGCTGCAGTGAGAGCCTTTTATTTAGCATGTTGCAGAGTTGCCTATCAGCCCTGCCCTGGCAGGCAAACAGCCCTTTATCCTTTAGGTGTTACTTTGGAACAGCGTTTTCAGTGACATGTCCCAAAGGACCACACAAACATATTATTGGTATAGAAAGGGCATTGGCTGCAACTTTATTGAATACAGAATCACCCATAGCATCTAGGGATGGGCGAACAGAACACGGTTTGGATGTTCGGTCGTTCGGTTCGAAACCCAAGTTCAGGTTCGATGGTTCGATTCAGCCGAGTTCGGTTTGGCTGAACTTGGCCGAACATTCAAAAATAGCGAAATCGAAACCGAAACCCAATTTTCGGCCCTGGAAAGACGTTTTCCTGCCTCTGAACTCATCTGAACATGACAGAACTGGTCCGTTGTTAGAGAATTCGGTTCGGACCTTTGGTTCGGACGTCCGAACAGACTGAGTTTGGTCTGAATTCCAAACATCCGAACTGCGTTTGCCCATCCCTAATGGCATCCCATATCAGGGCATGCCTTATTATATCCTGGGGCGTCCCCATATCAGGGGCTCTGCCCCTTACAGGCTGGTGGGAATCCCCTAGCAAGGCATACCCTGTGCCAGTATCAGAGAGGGAACTGTAAGTGGCTTCCGCTGTCCGCTAAATTTCCTGGGGAGGAGCAAAGCTGCTCCATACGCCCTTCCACTTTTGTGGTCCCAACTGTTCAGGGACCACCTCTTGACCCCAGTGGGAGCATGGGGAGTGATGATAGGAGGAGGGAGATCCACTTAGTCATGCACAGCCCAATCTGGGACCTCCCCCCACCCTCTGGCTGTCAAAGGCCATTTTGTGCAATTATATATACACCCTGCATGGGGTGTTATATTCCATTGGGTTCCCTGTCTGATATCTGCCCAAATTTGCAACTTAATCATTTGACACCTCAGGCTACCATCTGGGAGGACATCCTGCTATGGAGAAGGTGAAAACCCACACCTCAACAGCCAATCATGAGATGCGTAAAAAATACCTTCTCAACCCTGAATTATACCAACTAGCTACGCCTGTAGAAGGATCTTGTATAACATACAATAAAACCTTCCCAGTGACGGGGGGGTGGGTGGGTGGGGTTTGTTTTCTTCACCTAGATAGCCGTAGATCTGAAAGGCCTTTCAGGTGGCGAGGGTCTTCTTATAACCTCTCGCCCGTCCCTGTCCCCCAGGTGTCCCCTACCAGCTGTATGCCAGGTATGCAGGACATCCCCCATCCAGGCCACCCATCAACTGTGACACCTGGGTTGGGGAGAGGCAACTAGGTTCATGTCCAGCCCCGCAAATCATGCCTCCTGCTACAGGGAATTACTTTCTCTTGCAGGGGCACATCCCAAATGACCACACAAACACATTATTGGTATAGAAAGGGCATTTGCCACAACTTTATTGAATACAACAACAACCTGTATCAGGACATGCCTTGCTATCTCCTGGAGCTCCCCATATCATTATGGAATGACATCATGACCATGAACACGGTTGCACCCATATGCCTGTTTCCACCGCTGTGGCAGCATAGGTCCCCCTCGTATACGAGGGAGCTGAGGCAGCTGAAGCGGGAGGGAGGCAGTTAGAGTGCAGGTGGTACTCAACTCACGCTTAACCCAACCAATTACGACATAGATGGTTTTTAAAGGACTATGCTGTGGCTGTGATGGTGGTGAAGAAAGCTTTCTTCTCCACTATCATAGCATCTGCAAAGTCCCATCCAGCAGAGCTGTTCCAGGTGTTGAAGGGCCTTATGAATCTGGTCTGTCTCTGTCTGGAAACTGAGTCGTCTAATGCCTGCTGTGATATTTGTATTAATTACTTTGTAGACAAAATCGCTCATATTCACCACAACTTGGGAGCTGCCATTTCATCTGCAGAATTTGCGTTTGGGGTTATGGAAGCTCACCAATCCTGTCCTGTTCAATCCTGTCCTCAATCGTCTTTGTCCACCAATGCGGGGGAAGGTGCTTGGGACATTGAGGATGACCAGCTATGAATTAGATCCTTGCCCGTCCTGACTGGTGAAAGCCAGCTGGGAGACATTGGGGCCATTGCTGGCTGTGGTTGTCAACGTCTCTCTTCAGGAGGGTAGGGTGTTGGACATTCTTAAAACTGCAGTTGTCCAGTCCCTACTTAAGAAGCCATCTTTGGACGCTGACTCCCCAGCCTACTATCAGCCTGTCTCTAAACCTCCCTTTTTAGAAAAGGTTATTGAACAGGTGCTTGCCCGATAGCTCCAGGCCCACCACAATGCTATGATTCCTGGAAACATTTCAGCCCAGCTTTCATCCTAGGTATGGCAAGGAGGCTGCACTTGTGACCTTGACCTGTGCCTGGAGATTAACGGGGAATTTTGCCCTGTTGATCTTATTAGATCATGTCTGATGGCCCGCTCAACCTAACCCCGGATCATGGCCGAAGCAGTTCCGGGCAGGTGCAGCAACCTCATAGTCTGCTGCACCAGCCCCTCAGGGAGGAGGTGGGGCAGTGCTGATGAGAGCGGGGTGCAGGGCTGTGTGGACCCATGTCCACATGTCCCCCCACCCTCTCCACACCCCCTCCCCAGGTGCCAGAATATTTGTTCGGTGGGTGGGCAGACCCAGGGGCTCACCCTGGGGTGTGACAGCTTCTCAGATGTCACATCTGAAAATACCCTTTGAAACAGTGTATGCAAAGAGAGGGAGAGATGAGGGGATGATCTATGTTCATAGTGGAAATGGGTATAAAGGGAAAGGAGCAGAGATGGGATAGGATGGGATGGTCTGGAGTAAGGAACTAGAAATGCAGCACCAATGTGGTTCAAAAGCTAAGATTTAGCTGTTCCATATTGTTTCCTAAAGTAGTCTGCCCCATGCTACTTCCAAAGTGAACTTTTCCATTCATGGCCCTCTCTCCCAAGTACAATTGCAACTGAGGTGAGGGTGGGAATAAGGGAGCTGTTTGGGCTTTTTCATGTATACCAAGTCTGGATGCTAAGTCTACACAGTGAAGCTTTCCCCAGTTAAAGATTTATAGGGTCTCTCTCTTGCATGGTGGATTCTTGCTTGTGTATTGATTGTGAGATCACCCTGTAGCATTTCCCAGTGAGGGTACATCTCCTGTGTAGATTTTCTGATGTATGTTGGGTGCCCCCAACTTAAGAAGCTTTCCTCACACTCCTGGCAGGTTTTTGTCCTGTGTGGATTCTCATTTTTAAAGTAGCATTTTAAAAGTGTGTGTGTGTAGAGGGGGACTTGAAGTGAAAAGTGAAAAGTGGACTTGAAAAGTGTGTGTGTGTGGGGGGACTTGAAGCCCCCTCCTGCCAGTTTCCTTTTCTAGCAACTGATCTACAGGAGCAACGTCTGCTTTAGCCCTTTTTGGATTTACTCACAGAGCTTTGCACGTTGCACATTATTTCATGGCAAATACACTTTGTAGCTTTTAGATCTGTTTTCGCAGCAGTTTTTTTTTAATTCATGTGTATTCCATTCCATTTATTGTGTAGGTGTGAAATTTTAATGGTGATTCTGTTTGCTGGTTGGCCCTACTCACCAAACGAAAAGTCCACCAGTCACCACTGCACAGTAGCTGCCATGGGCCACCAGTGATTAGACCTGGGAGCAGGAAAACATTCTCTTCTCTGCTGCCAGAAACTCCCCGTAGACCACTGTATAAAGTGAGGTTCCTACAAAAAAGAAATGTATTTGATCATCAAATTGAGCAGTACAAAGGGTATGTGTGTTTGAAGCCTCCTAAGACTTTCCAGCCAATATACTCCAAGCATAAAAATAAAGAGGGAAAGGAAGAAGAGATACTGGTTCTGTTTCTAATGATGTCACAATCAACACAGTTCATAGTGGGCAAAAACAGACAAGCACATAACTCCACTTTGACACCACTTTAACATTTCATATGAATGTTACAGGACTGTATTAGCACCCTATAAATGTCTGCAACATGCAAAATAAATGTTAAAACAGTGTCAAAGCAGAATAAGGTGCATATCTGTTTTCACCCAGTGTCCTGCCAGGCCTGGAAAAGATGAGTGGGCAACAGTGGTCTGACAAAAGATGGCCGCTCTCAACACCTTTCTGCCAGTAAAAATTCTACGAGTACCTCGGCAGTGTAATTAAACACTTCGTGCAATCTTTAATGGCCCCATTGTGTGAATTTTGGATTTTCTTAATTTTAAAATATATGGAATACATGTAGCTACCTAGGAGCTGTTCTCTCCAGGTAAGCTGATATGGGGTAATTTCAGACGTTACGAAAATGCCTTTCACCACAGTGGAGCACAGTGGATCCCCTGTGATGGTGGTATTCCTGTGAACATTTTTGACCCCTGCCAGATGTTCACCACAGTGAATCTCTGGCGAGGGTCAAACCTAACCACGATTCTGGAGGTGAGGCCGGCCTCACTTCCAGAATCATGGTTAGCTTGGCCATGATCCGGAAAGGGGCAAAGTTACCTTGCTCTGGTCCAGAATCGCGCCCCGAACCACGGTACGGGAATGGGCGCAGCGGCCTCATTGGCCGCTATGCCCACTCATTCTCCCTGTGGGCAGGCGGGCGGCCGAGGGAGTGCAGGGGGGTGGGGTCATGCGGCCGCATGTCATGCCACGCAGCCCCGCCCCCTTCCCCGATTCCCCACAACGATGGAGCCAGCACGTCTGAAGGACAGCCGGCTTCATCACTGATCGGGATTGGAGAGCGATCCCAGTCCCGGGTTCAGTGTGGCAGGCCTCCAGGCCCGTCACGTCTGAAAATACCCGAGGACTGAGATATTATTGTGACTTGAGGCAGCATGATTATACAGGTATATCATACATTTCGAATCTAAAGCCTTTTAGTAGTATTCCTTTAAATTAGCTATTTTCCAGAAGCTCTTTTATAAGGACAATGAGTAACATTTTCGAAATGTAGTAGCCTAAATTCTATTGTAATTAAACTCTTCAGTTCCTAATTCAGTCGGAGTTGCCTAACATACTGATGCTAACATCAATATTTTGTTCCAATTTTGGTGAGGTATATTGTAGGCACATTTCTCCAATTTTCATAGCACAATGGGATTTAGGATTTAATGCATTGTCTCACCTGCAGTGCAGTCCAATTCCTATATGCTTTCTCTGCCCCTTACTTTCCTGTTCTTCTTTCTTCTCATGTATAAAATCAAGTTGCAAGTGAACTTGGGTTTAACTGTTCATTGCTGTGGCTCTGCCTGGCTCAGTTCTACCGAGCCACACTGCAGGTTTGCTGTTAATGGGTATTTTCAGACGTTACGGGGCCCTTTGGCCCCGTACCGTAACCAACGTCTTCGTTCCCCGCCGGGGTCACCCCTGCACGGCCCAACAGACGTGCCGGGGGGATCCCGGCGGGGAAAGTGGGAGGGGCCGGGGCCGCGCGGCGCAACGTGCGGCCGCACGGCCCCGCCCCCTCCACGCACCCCGCCGCCCGCCCTCCGAGGAGACGGGCGGGCGGCGGGGCCAATGCGGCCGCCGCGTCTGGCCGATCGTGCCACGGCCCGGGATCCCGCCGGGGATCCCGGCCCGTGGCACGCGGCCAGACGTTACTTTTTGTTGGCCACGGCCCGCGGTCCATTTGACCACGCTTCCCGGGACCTTCCCCCGGCTAGCCCGGGAAGCGTGGTTCAAATTGACCCCATCTGCAGATTCAGCGTGGCCAACATCTGGCGCACGCTGTGCAGACGTTCAGGGGCCTTTAACCCCGCCGCGGGGTTCACCGTGGTTCAGTGTGGTTCAGCGTGATCTCGTCACGTCTGAAATCACCCAATATTCTGTGTCCTTTGTCTACTGTTCCTTTAAAATGTGTGGCTATAATAGTCAATATTCTTTAGATCCTCTCTCTACTCGGGGTCAGACCCAGTCAATTTCTAAGGTCTTTTACTGCTATGATTCCTTGCTGTGATTTTTTTTTTTGTAGCTTCAGGTAGCTATTATGAACTGTAGTATTAGAAACTGGGCTCTGAGCCAAGTTTTTTTTTTTCAAGCTGTTATTAACAAGTAGCCCTTTTTTCTCAGTTTAAAAATGGCATAAAGAGAAGGAGTTCAACTTGTACTCCCTATTAAAGTTACTTCTCTTCTTCGCCAACATATTTATCATGTCCTTTTAATTGAAAAGAGCCGTGGGATATTTAGTCTGTTAGCCTGATAAGAAATTATGTTCAGAAAGTCCATTTATCAGATATTCTTCGTAATAACTATGAAAATACCTTACCTTTTAAAATGATAACACCAAAAGTATATTAAAAAGATATATCTCTAAGTTGAGGCAAAATAAGAACGGACCTGATTTTCACTTCTGCAACTGTTGGGTTTTACTAGAAGTGAAAATACTGAAATGTTGCAAGAAAAGATACATTTTGAGTATTTCAAACCAAGAAGAATAGAGAAATGCCAGAGATTTCAAACATGCTAAAACAAATGCAAACAAACTAGGGATTTGTTGTCTTGATATTTCGTTCTGATTTCTGAATGAGAACACTGACTCAAGCCTTGTACCTCTTTTGAGCTTTCTTATCTCTATTGACTGTTCTGTCTTGTTCAAAGTCACAGAAAATGAAAATGAAAATGAAAAAAAAAATCACCTTGATTTTATAAAATCAAGGTGATCCCTCCCCACCCCCCAATTTCAGCTTTGATTGATACTCAAGGAGGGCTTGCAGTTGAAGAACTACTGACCTGAATGGGACTTGTGCTGGCATTACGCTTTGAGGATTGGCACCACTGTCCTTGCATACGTTTGATTGTCCAAAATTGTGAAACTATCAGTTACATAAAATAGTTTTGTTGTTTTGGACTTTGAAGAGAGGGCCAATTAGGGCCCAATCCAAGAAATGTGTGCACACCAAGGGCAGGTTGCATGTATGCATTTCGCAGAATGTAGGCCTGGATCAAAATTTATTATTTTTAATTTATTTATTTATTTACATTTCTACCCCACCCTTCTCCAAAGACTCAGAGCGACTTACAATATCAGAGGCACAAAGTACAATAAGATACAATTAAGATCGCTTAAAACGCCAACATCCCAAACACCCACCCACCCACCCTTCCCTCTATCCCCAACAATCACCCACCAGTCCTCCTCCTTGAACCCCTCCATGCACTCCCACCGAAAACTATCCCTCCCTGCTAAATGCCTGGTCAAACAAAAAAGTCTTACATCTCTTCTAGAAGGGGAGCTTAGGGATTAGGCAGACTGCCAAGGGGACAGCGTTCCACAATTCTAGGGCAGCAACAGAGAACACCTCCCTGTGTGCCCTTGTTGTAGCAACTTCATGGGCAGTTGGCATTCACAAGAAGGCACCCTCAGCTGACCTCAGAGGCCACACCGGGGAAGAGGCAGTCATTCAGATAACTAAAATAGCAGTTGCGTTATCGCAGAAAAATTTCATAGATTTGGAAAATTTATGGTTTTTTTTATCACAATTCCAATTGGAAGCAGTTCTGATTAAGTGAATTAATGGGCCAATCTAAAGTAGCCATGCACCAACCACAGTTGTGCATGTTCCCTGGAGAAGTGAATTAATGGGCCAATCTAAAATCGCCATTCACCAACCACACATGTGCATGTGGTACATGGTGTGGTGCACACCAAGTGCACACTGCATGTTCACCAAGTGCATGCTATCCATGCATTGAACTAGGACTGAATCTGAAAATTTGCCTGGTTCTGATTCTGGGAGGGGGAAAAAACCCATTGTGCATATATAGATAAGATATAGATATGGGCAGCAGATTTGTGGGGGATTGGATGAGGGCGAGCCATCTGAAACTGACTCCCAACAAGACAGAGGTGGTGATGGTGGGAAGTGGAGGTCCCCATCATTGATGGGGTGCATCACTCCTTGGTCTCTCAGGTTCATTGTCTGGGAGTCTTCCTCAACTCGCAGCTCTGCCTGGATACCCAGGCGGTGGCTGTGGCGAGGAGTGCATTTGGTAAATTATTTCTAGTCTGTTGTCTTTGGCCGTATAAATCAGACTCCGATCTTGCCACCGTCATCCATGCATTCATCACGTTCTCTGCACTGGCTGCCTATAATCCTCTGGGCCCAATTCAAGGTGTTGGTTATTACCTTTAAAGCCCTACACAGCTTGGGCTCCTCCTACCTGCGGGAGTGCATCATCCCTCGTGTCCTGGATTGGCCCCTGCGGTCAGCCAGGGGTGCCTTCTTAGAAGTCCCCTGGGTTTCCTGGGTAGCAACATTTGAGAGAGTGTTCTTGGTGGCCATGCCGTGGCTATGGAACTCCCTCCCAGTGGAGATTTGCTTCACTCTGGACCTTGCCTCCTTCATCAGACAGTGTAAGACCCGACTGTTTCACCAGGTGTTCGGTGAAGGGGACGGATAGTGGGTGGGTGGGGTTTCTTTTGGGGGGTCAGGGGTATCTGTCTTTTTTCGGGCCTCAGTTCTTTATAGCTGTTTTATGGTTTTAATTTGATGTTTTTACATTGTGTTTTATATTTTTGTATTCTGTTTTTTTAATATATATTGTTCGCCACCCCAAGCTACCATTTGTCAGGAGGGGGTGGAATTAATAATAATAATAATAATAATAATAATAATAATAATAATAATAATGAATATGACAGGGTCTAAGAGTAGGAGATAGTGAGACACAGGGTAATTTTAGACGTTACGAGACCACGGTCAACCACAGTGAATGCCCTGTGGTGGACGTTTGTCCCGTAACGTCTGTTGGGATTCCCGCCAGATGTTCACCCCAGTGATTACCTGGCGGGAATCTCAATGACCACAATTCTGGACCTCCGCCCACCCGGAGGTCCAGAATCATGGTGGGATTGGGCCCCAACCATGGTTGGATTGGCCACAATCCGGGATCGGCCGAAGGTAATATCTGTTATTATGGTCCCAACTATGGGACGGGATTGGCCGCTGTGCCTGCCCATCTCCTGGAGGGTGGGCGACCGGGGGAGCGCGGGGGGCGGGGCTGTGTGGTCGTACTGCGCAGCCGCTCCCCCTCCCCATGCAGCCCCGCCCCCTCTCCGATCCCCCTCCAGAATCAGGCCAGCACATCTAAAGGATGGACGACCTGATTCTTGACCAGGATCTGCAATGGATCCCGGTCCGTGGTTCAGCATGGCAGGCTTCTGAGCCCATCATGTCTGAAATTACCCACAGAGTTAGGAATAATAATATAGAATATGAAGGAACTAGGTATGTGAGGATGCAGGGAAAAAGTGGGGTTAGATAAGTTAAGGTGGCTGGTGGGGGGTAAATAGTGCTAGACATGAAAATCAGAGCTATAAAGACTGAGCTGTTAAGGATGTTAAGGGAGAGGGACATAGGAGGGGGCAAAGGGTAATAGCTAGGTGAAATAAAATTGTGTAAGAAAGGAACTGGGAACAAGTGACACACGATAGTGTCATAGGCTATTTTTACACAGACGCCCCCCCTGCCACTCGGTATTCAGGCGGGTGTGCAGTGTGGGAAGTCAGTATATACAGCCATCAAGGGGGGGGGATGGGTGTGCGGCAGGTTTGCACACGTGTAAACACCACGGACAGTGGGTGTTTGTGCGTGCACACTCCCGACACGCACCCACCTCCACCCACGGAGCCCTACGGGAAAATGGAGGAGGCTCCATGGGTGGATGTGGGTGGAGGTGGGTGTGTGTCCATGTAAATGAACACACACCCACCTCCACCTGCCATGCAAAAACACCCACTCATGTCCATGTATTAACAGCCATAGAGGGAGACAGAGGTAGGAAAAAATATATCAGTAAGATATACAGCAATATAAATTAAATATTTATTTATTTATTTATTTATTTTATTTCAATTTTTAAGCTGCCCCCTTCTGCCACAGCAGCTTGGGGTAGCACACAACACATTAAAAATATTTTTAAAATAGAATAATATAGTATAAAAATACATAACAAAACTAATATTAGTAGCTATATAAAACCAACACTGAAACATATCCAACCGAACTAAAAAATCCTCTCCCCCTCCCAACACCCTCCCTCCCAATCAACCGACTCCCTCGCAAATGCCTGGCAGAACTGCCAGATCTTATATTGTCTTTGGAAGAGGGGAGGTCTGGGGCAAAGTGGTCCTCTGACGGGAAGGAGTTCCACAATCACAGTGCGGCTACCAAAAATGCCCTCCTCATTGTCGCCACCCGGGAAACCTAGGGGACACCAAGGAAGGCACTCCCAGCCATCCGCAGGAGCTGATCCAGAACCCAGGGAGTAAGGCAATCCTCCAGATAAGTGGGGTCCAGGCCATTTAGGGATTTATAGGTCAAAACCAACACCTTAAATCTGGCCCAGAAGACTATAGGCAGCCAGTGCAAAGAATGAAGCACTGGTGTAATTTGCTCACAGTGACCTGTTCCCATAAGAAGATGTACCGCTGCGTTCAGCACCAGCTGCAGTCTCCAGACCGTCACTAAGGGTAGCCCCACATAGAGCGCATTGCTGTAGTCTAGTCTCGAGGTAATGAAAGAATGAATGATAGTGGCCAGGTCTGTGTCCGAGACATAGGGTCGAAGGTGTTGCACCAGAAGTAATTGGCGAAATGCTCCCCTCGCCACCACCGCCAACTGGGCATCCAGGCGGAGTTGTGAGTCAAGGAGCACCCCCAAACTATGAACCTTAGGGACCAATGAAGGGCAGACCCTGTCAATGATGGGTGCCACAACTCCTTCAGCCCCTCCCACCAGCATCACCTCTGTCTTGTTGGGTTTCAGCCTCAAATGACTTGCCCTCATCCAGTCTCCCACAGCTGCCAAACACCACCGAGACTGTGGGTTCTGGGTCAGCTGAAAAAGAGAGGTAAAGTTGGGTGTCATCAGCATACTGATGACACTGTATGCCAAACCCTCTGATGACCTCACCCAGGGGCTGCATGTACACGTTGAACAGGAGAGGGAAAAGAATAGAACCCAGAATATGAAGAAACTTGGTAATGAAAGTAAAAAATACAGAAGACTGTAAATTATGGGTTTGTGTATTGGCTGGATAATTTAGATTCATGTTAAGTCCATTATCCTTTAGTGTCAAATAGAGTTATGACTTTTAGTTCCCAGGCCCAACTCTCGAGGGTGTTGTGCAAATTTCCTTTGAGGATTAGAACTGACAGATCAGAGTGGAGTCAGTGGTTTTGTTCAAAATTGTATGTTTATGAGAGTTCATATGTAGGTGTAATGGTTGTTGAGTTTCACCAATGTAGTTTCCATGGCAGCATTTGGTACACTGAATGAAATACATGTTGGGATTTGCAGGTGTAGCTGTCTTGTATTTGGAATGGTTTTCCGTGGGGAGTGTTGATGGTGGTGGTGGTAGAAATGTGTTGACAGGACTCCTATCTAGCAGGAGACTGAGGGGGTAATTGAAAAGTTTGAGATTTTCGCTTCAACTAAACTTCTCTCATACAAGAATCAGGAACTGACTCCAGGAATTCAAGATCTTCCCTTGTTCATTTCTGTGCTTCCTCCATGTCATACAGTGGTTCTTTGGGTAGTAGGACATAAAATACTTGGTGTGTGCATGCCATTTTCATTTTTGTTATTGCTACAGCAGACTAGCACTTCTTTTGTGGCTTGCCATGGCCCAGCCCACCCATACGTATGTCTGTTGAGGCCTTCCCCAGGCGCTGCAGCATGGTGGTCCAGCTGCAGGAACATATGTTTGGTGCCCTAAACATGGCCTGGACTGTGTCCGCTGGTGATTTCTGCTCGGGGCTGGTTTGTGACGGTGCCATACCAATGTCACGTGTGTTTTTATTCCAAAAATACATATCACAGAAAAAGATGAAAATTTAAAAACAAGAACAAACAAACAAACAAAAAAACACTGTGGAAATTATCATTGTCACCTTTATAACTTCAACACTCCTACTTGGGTTTGTCTTCTGTATGAATTGGAACTATTATAGTAGAATATAAATACAATATTCCCACTATTTTTTCTTCCAGAGGGTTTTTTCCCCTTATTTTCCATTCCTCTGATATGTTAGTCCCCAACCTATGGCACACGAGCAATGTGTTGCTCATGAGAGCTCAGTAAACACACAAAATAATGAGAGAGAGAGAGAGAGAGAGAGAGAATGTGTGTGTGTGTGTGTGTGTGTGTGTGTGTGTGTGTGTGTGTGTGTGTGCGTTGAAACTGACAAGGAAAAGGCTAAAATGTACCCAGTGCTCCCAAGACTTCTCTGAGAAGCCGTGAGCTGGCATTAGAGGAGAAAAAAGTGGCATTTTAATCATCCTGGCTAGGGTTTCTTAAAAATACAGGTGCACAAACAAGCAGAAATTAAAAATAACAAAGTGTTTATTTTTAGTTTCTACTTTATTTTTATTATCTGCTTACTTAGATCTTTAGAACATAACCTGTTTTCATCACGTAACTTTCAGAATAAAGTTGTCATTTTCCATAAATCTTGAACTTTGCAATTGGCTCGCAACTACAAATAAGTTGGGGGCTGCTTTCATTCATTAATTCACTTAAATTTATTTGCCACCCTTCCTTAAGACTCAGGGCAGCTTACAATATATAAAAACAACATTTTAAACAGACAAAACCCTAAAAGCCCCACAGCATCCCCACCCCACAAAAACCACCCAAAACCACCTACCCACCCAACCTCCTCTCACACCTATCCCCCCCAAACCCCCCCCAAACACCAAACCCCTATTCCCACCTGCCAAATGCCTTTTCATATAAAATACATCCTTTTCCTTTTCTAAGAGGAGAACTAGCAGGAGATTGTATTCTCTTACTCGTCTTCAGTGCCACACCCAACTAACCATAGCAACAACAACAAATCTAAGACAAACCAAAAGAAAAATTGCATGACAATGTACTCAGTGGGCTCCTTTTCCTTTGGTCTCATTCACCCCCCACCCCCAATTCTTCTTCTCTCTAGAAACGACTCCTGTAGAGTACCTGGAACACTTCTGTCAAAGAAATGTCCCTAGATCCTCACTAACATGAGTGTTCCACAGGAGAGATGGACAAACGGGAGATGGACAATTACTGCAAATGATATGCAATAACTCTGTTCTTTTGCCCTATTAGTTTAATGGTGTGTGTGTGGAATCAGGGGCGTAACTATAATAGCTGCAGCAGGTGCAGATTCACCGGGGCCCACAAGCCTGGGAGGCCCGCATGCATATAGATGGCAAATGTACATGAGAGTGGAGTGTTCTAACAGAATCCCATTCCATCTCTTGCACCAGGGCCCATTTTCCACCTAGCTACGTGCTTGGAGGGAATACAGGAGAACTAGGAAACAATCACTTTCCTTCATACAGATGCTATTCCTTGCTCACCAGTACAAACATTTGTCCAGAACAGAACGAAAAGGGAAATGTTGAGTTGAGTACAAAGAGCAGAAGGGTGGGGTGGATGAGGTTGCAGAGGGACAGAGTCACAGAGAGTTGAAGCAGCAGGCTCAGGCTCGCACAGCAGACCAGTAAAAGAACCCGGAATGAAATACTTCCCTTCTGACTGCCAGTCCAGTTCCTTAGCACTCAAAGCCAGCAAGAGTCATTATGGCTGTCTAGCCTGACCTGTATGACACAGGCGATGGAATATCATTCAGTAATTCCAGTGTGAGAAACGTGAGCTAAAGGAGTGGGTTGGAAGAATGGCTTCATTTAATTTTGGCTCAAAGAAGGCTCAACAAGCTCATCCTTAGAATCACTTTGACTTGAGCCTGTGTTTCATTCCAAATTTCACAAGAAGCTGTGCTGAAAGATATATTTTCATATAATCATCAGTTAAGTTTCACAGTGACCATCACCAGTTTTTATACAGAAGTACATTAGGTCAAGGGGTTTCCGTCTCATGGCCGTGGTCACCAAGAGATTTCATTAAATGCCTAATCATTGTGACTGACAGCTCATGAGAGAAGCCAAGAAATTCACATGCATCTTTATTTATATGACTGGCGCTGGAGCTCATTCTTCAAAGGGAGTATTGTTTATATTTTAGATAGGGTGTTAACAGATGAGATGTTGCCCTCCATTGGCCTCCCTTTCCCCTACCTGCCTGAACTGTGGCTGGCAGACATTTGTCCCAGGGCTGCCCTGGGACAACCCTGCATGGCATCATCTGTGTAAAGGGGGAGTATGCCATGCAGGCTGACCCGGCCCAACCCAAGGCAACAGGCAACCACAGGGCTAGATCTCATTTGTTAAGGTCCCCCGCAGGTCCAGGTCTGCCAGCACCATAAAGACATAGCTAGCACATCACTCTCAGCTGACAGCTGGCTGGGAAAGGGGAGTGCAGAAGTCCCCAGTGGCTCTCAGGGGCAAGATCTATGCTCCCCTCTCCCAGTCTGTTTGCTGAGGGGCGCGCTAGTGCTGGCTCTGATGGAAAGGGAGTTCATGGCCATGCCCCCCCTTTCCATGTACACTGTTCTCGTTTCCTTGTGGGGCTGAACATGGGTCCTGACTACCTCCTTCCCCATGTGTTAACACCTAGAGTCTTATCAAAGATAAAAATAAGAATAAACAGTGACTGAAAAATATTTTATATTTTTGAGTAAAGCATGTGGGACAAACTGTTCTCAAACACGTGTGAATGTTAAGGTTTATTTAAAGAATGATAAATAAAATATAGTGGTAATAGAAGCTTTACAGGGCAATGATTTTGTGGGACATGAAAGGGTTATATAACAACCAGGGAAAAGGCAGTGACATATCACAATCATAACCAAACAGGCCACTTAAGAAGAGTTCAGCAATTCCAAATATATCATGTTTGGGTTCTTTGGTTACCATTAAATAATAAGCAGCCAGTGGGCTATAATACTCTGCTTTTTAAATATACTGCCCAAGCTATTTAATATTATTTTCCTCAGACATTGCGCTACACTCTGACTGGTAATGCTGAGTGAACGATTCAGAATAAGTGTGTTTTTCTAATGTTTTGAGCATCTCTTTATGGTCATTGAACATCCACACACAGATGGTGATTTCTTCAAATGTGCTCAGTTAATTAGTTTGTAAAAATAGTTAATCCTTAGACTAACTGTAGACAAATATTCAACGTTTCTGGTGCCAACATGGAAAATGCTTCCATTGTACGTGGTGGGTTCAAAAACCCAGCAATATCTTGGCTCCCCTGAACAGACATGCTCTGGCTTTGTTTATTAGTATGGGAACATTTTGACTCTACTGGTTGTTGATCATTTCTATGGCTGTACAATATATCATTATGTTATGCTCCATAGAATTTAGGAAATAATGGATAAGATGTCCCAGCATGAGACAGTGCAATATCCTGGAGACACATTTTTCAGAAGAGCACAGCCCCAATATAGGCACCTAACTGAAAAGGGCACACTTCCAAACGTGGTGAGCACCCTGTAAGTCGTATCTAAATGAGAGCTGGACAATTTTTTCTCCATTTTTGTGCACCAATCCCTACTAAAAATCTGGTCTTTCCTTTCACTCAAGTTATTTTATAGATTAGTAAAGTGACATTTTAGACAATTGTTATTTGAAATTTCATAAGATATTCATATTTCTAGAAGAAAATAGATTAATAGGAAGTTAAAATTATTTTCTGCAACAAAACAAGATATTTTAATAACCTTATCTTGCTGAAGGAAACATTAAATTAATTGAAGTTTGGCCCTTAATAAAGTACTCCAAAAGCTGACTCCAGTCTGAATTTCATACCTTTTAATCCTTACAAACCATGCAAGAGTGGAGCCTTTGAACATCAGAAGGCTGTTAATTTCTACAGCTGTGCAAAATGTGTAGGTGTCAAAAGGAGATGCAAAGCAGAGCTACTAAGAACAGTTTGAGACTGATACTAGCCTAAGGTGGCTTCATTTTATCTGATCTTGCTCAAAAGCTTTCAAGTGTAAACAAGATCATTAAACACTTAATTTGACATTTGGAACAGGCTAATATTTACAAACTAATGGGTTTTAAGGAACAAATGCTGAAGAACTGAAGTTTGCAAATACCAAGAGCTCTAAGAAGACAAGTGTTGTTACAAGATGATAATACAAGATTTCAGAGTACATGCACTTCCACAATAAAAAAAAACCTAGTGATCACAGTAACATTGCACCATTTCAGAAAGAAAATGTCTGCAAATTTAAAAGTCACAACATTTATCCAAAGGCCTTGAGGTTGACATATAGCATATACTAGAACAAACAAACTGATAGGGAAACAGATACATTCTTCAATAGGCAAAAATGAAGATCTTTACCCATATTTTCACTATGTCAAAATATTTGAAGGGCAGAAGATGAGAAAATGTGCTTATTTTCTGAGTAATTCTTGATATTTTTAGAATTGGAAAGACATGGACACACACCCTTCTCCACCCATCTGCACTCACTGAGCCGCCTCCATTTTTCCAGATGCCTCTGTGGATGGGTGATGGGTGGAGATGGGTGCGTGACAGGAGTGCACATGCAACCCCACCCACTGCCTGTGCTGTTCACATGGATGGACACCCATCCCCCCACCCACCGCTATGCCGTATACAAACATGGATGCCCTTCCCCCCACCACATACCCGCCTGCACACCCAGTGGAGGAGGGGAGCATCAATGTAAAAACGGCCATAGTCTGGGACCCGTGTTCACTGCATTTTCCTCATTGGCAGCAGTGAGGAAACACAATGAACATGGATCCCTTTGATCACTAGTATTTAAGAACATCATTTTTTAATATTATGTTTTCTACAGATTTTATTGACAATTTTTTTAGAAGGAGAAAAAGAAATAGGAAATGATGCTAACATTGGGTTATAATTTTTCAAATGTACTCATGTTGAGTCTTACTGTGCTCTGCTTGAGGATAAGGTGCTGCTTAGTACAAGTAGAGGTTGGCACAATCAAGCCCATAGTGCAGTGGTGGGCAAAGTTCCCAAGCCCAAGACACGCATACCAGAGTTTTCATATCACTGAGAGCCACAACACACATTACATCAACCATGGCTTCCCCCAATCTCAGGCAACTGCTTTCTCCAGATTCCTTCTTCTATCAAAGCTCTGGCTCTAAGGCAGTCTGGTGGATTTGGGCAACAGCAATTAGGGATGGGCGAACGCGGTTTGGATGTTCGGACTTCCGACTGAACTCGGTCTGTTTGGATGTCCGAACCGAACGTCCGAACTGAACTCTCGAATGACTGAACAGTTCGGTTGTGTTCGGATTAGTTTGGATGAGTTTGGGGGCAGGAAAAAGGTCTTTTCAGGGCCAAAAATTAGGTTTCAGTTTTGGTTTCATTTCAGTTTCAATAGCACTATTTTTGACTGTTTGGCCAAGTTCGACCAACCCGAACTCATCTGAACCGAACCATCGAACCCGAACTCAGATTTCGAACCGAACATCCGAACTGCATTCTGTTCGCCCATCCCTAACAGCAATAACAGCACAGGATATGCTCCGAATCCATGTGACTCCAGTGGCCATAATGGTGGCTCATCTTCTTTTGTTCATGAGGGAACCACATAGACAAGCCCCCAGGAAGCCACCTCTGATGACAGCCATGATACAGGATTCTCATCCATTAAAGTCAATGTGAGCTGGGATTTATTAATTAATTAATTATCTCAATTTCCATTGAAATGAATTAAATTGAATTGCAGAGGGGAGAGTTAATCTATGCATACTTTTGCAAATTATTCAAGCAAATTATGCAGTGCTCCCAAATAGTCACTTACGTCACTCCTGCACTCATGACTGGAAAGAGGTTGAGAACCCCTGGCCTACAGGGAAAGGAACCCCGGGGGAGAGATTGTGAGAGAGTGTTGTAAAGAAAGCTAACATACAAACTATGTGCATGTGCAAATGTGCATGATGAACACAGATGGTTATACATGTGCTACATCCAATATATTAGATGGGTGGATGGTCTGACTACCCCCCCCCCCTTTTTTTTTTTAAGCTGCTGCCTGGATTTTGTAAGCAAAACAAATGTTTTTTTCTTTTTTGGCCAAACTTTGGAGAAGGGAAAGAGTTTAAGAGAATATGAGAATCCCCCTCCTGAATAGGATCTCAGTGCTGTCTTAATATGAATGGCGACAAAATAGTTCCGATCCTGAGGGCGATTCTAAGCCCTGTGAGGCACATACACATCCCCTTTATGGGACTATGTCAAGAGCATAAACAGCATGTAAACCTCACACAACTAGCACACATGTACACATACATTGTTGATGAGGGTATACAAGCTTTCAAACCACACAAGACTCTTCATTAGGAAATAGCCACATCAGATAGGCACGTTCTGACTTGCCTATCGCCGGATGAAGAATCCTGCATGACTCGAAAGCTTGCATACCCTTGCCAACAGACACTAGCCAATAAAAGATATCATCTGAACTACTTTGTCTTCATCTCTTACATGGCAACCACATCCTCTCTCTAGACTTTATATGGATAGCAGAGTGATGCTGAAAACAGTGAGCCAGGGAATTATTTGCAGGGGCTGGTATTATGGTACAGCAAACTACACAACTGCCTAGGTTATCAGGGGCACAAAAATGAATGAAGCATCCAGCACGCTACCAGGTAGTCAAACAAGTACAGTTGTCTACCTTGTAGTCAAACTTTTTCATTAGAGAAGCTCACAGCACTTTATGATTAGGTAACTTTAAAGCATACTACCTTTTACTATTGCCTACGTACTTCTTTCTGTAAACATCTACCATATAACCCCAATCTTATACTCATTAAACGTTAGGCAGAGAGAATACACAGAATCAGAGATCATGTATTGTATTGTCCCTTGAAACAAGAATTCTGCCTCCACCAGGCTCCAATCCAACAAAACACTTAAGGGGGCACCAAGTACTTCATCACTTAACATTCAGTTATCTTAAGAGCAGCAGCATGTTTATGAAAGTTCGTTGCCACTCATGCACCCTCTTAAGTTTTTTTCTTATGAGACAGTAATAATTCTATTAAGTAAATATGAGATTTTCAATCTGTGGGTCAGAACCCCAAATAGAATCACAATCCTGACTAATATATTTTGCATGGTTTTGTTGCTGTCTTTGTTGCTACATCATTATATTTAAGTGTTAAGAGGGGTTAAGAGGGGTCACACGAAAAATGTTTGACATATCACTGAAGTACTACTCCTGCTAAAACAATCACATAATGAGCATGTGATGTTTTGGACTCATTCAACCCATCTAAACATTTTAAAAAACCTATTATTTTCTGGGAGCTGAATGAAAACTGACTTTCATTTTCCCAAGAAAATAAAATGAAAACCAAAGCACAAATAACAATTTCTGTAAATGTATAGCTGGTTTTTAGGGCCCTTAATAATATAGGCTCTGGCTATATTCAAGACCTGCTCCTGACATCTTGCACTGATGGTTATCTGTGCTCAGAAACCACCCGCAGTCTGGGGATCCAACCATCACACCTTAAGTCGGCGGGCAATCGGATCTTTGCTCTGGCAGGGCCCTCAGTGTGGAACTCAAACCCTCAAGATTTGCATCTTAGGCCACTTTCAGACCCTCCCCTCCCCCCCCCAGCACATATTCTGACTGCAGGAGGGAATGTGAAGCCAGGATATGCGCTGGAATCGGCCGGTCTGAACCCCCCGCAGCCAAAATGTGCATTCCCGCCTGCAGCCAAAATATGTGTGTGTGTGGTGTGTGTGTGGCCGTGGGGGTCTGAAATTGGTCTTAGTTCCTCTCTCCTCACCTTTAAAAAGCACCTGAAAACTTATTTATTCTCCAGGTGCTTTTAGGGTCCACTGCTAGTTCCCCTTAATGTATTTTCTCTTGACTCTTTCCCTTCACCTTTAAAATGTTTTTAAATAGATTTGTATTTTAATTTTATTACTACTATTATTTTATACATTTATACCTTGCTCCTCCTGCCTCTGGCAGCTCGGGGCAGCTCACAGCAGGTTAATAATAAATTACATAATACAATAAAATACAATATAATATAAAAAATCAATTAAAACAATTCAGTAAATAGTAAAAACAACCATAAAGTGTGCAGAAAAAGCATCCCATCCAACCCACTAACATCCACCTAACCCACCCCCTCACCAGACGTCTGAAAAACCATGTCTTACATTGGTGCTAGGAGAACCATGTCGTACATTGGCAGAAAAACCATGTCTTACATTGGTGCTAGGAGGTGAAAAGATTTAGACTCAGGTGGACACCCTCTGGTAGCAAGTTCCACAATGCTGGAGTGGCCGCCGAGAACACCCGCCTGTCGGTCACCACCCGCCAGTACCACGGAACCTCCGGGATGGCAGCCCCTTATGACCACAGGAGCCACTCAGGAGCCCAGGAGGTGAGGCAATCCTTCAGGTAGCTAGGGTCCAGGCCATTCAGGGCTTTATAGGTCAAAACCAGCACCTTGAATTGGACTCGGAAGACTATAGGCAGCCAGCCAGTGCAGAGACCAGAGCACTGGAATAATGTGCTCCTGGCAGCCTGTCCTAGTAAACATATGAACCACCACATTCTGCACCAGGTGCAGCCTCAGAACCATCACCATGGGCAGCCCCATATAGAACACATTACAGTAATCCAACCGTGAAGTGACAAATACATGGATGACAGTAGCGGTCAGAATCTGAGACGTATGGACAGGTGTAATTGATGAAAGGTACTCCTGGCCACAGCCAACACCTGGTGCAGCTGAAAATCCAGGAGCACCCCTAGGCTCCATACCTGAGTGGTCAACAAGGGGCAGATCCTGTCAATGATGGGTAACCCCATTCTTACCCAAATCACTGGTCCCACCAATGAGCATCACCTCTGTCTTTTTGGAATTAAGCTTCAATCGGCTAACCCTCATTCAGTGTCCCGCAGCCGCCAAACACCGGGAAAACACCGAGACTGCAGAGCCTTGGTTGGATGAAAAGGAGATGTACAATTGAGTGTCATCGGTGTATTGATGACAACGAACCCCCCAACTACATACAACCTCCCCCAGCGACTGCATATACACATTGAACAAGAGGGGGGACAGAATAGAACCTTGTGGGTCCCCACACGGGAGACCCCTAGCTCTCTGACCGCTCCTACCTCTCTGACCGCTCTTTTAAAGTCTCGCTCCCTGAGTCCAACTCCTCCTCCCTCCCCCTTTCGGTTGGGATCCCCCAAGGCTCTGTCCTTGGCCCTCTCCTCTTCTCTATTTACACCCTATCCCTTGGCAAAATTATTTCCTCCCACGGGTTCCAATATCATCTCTACGCTGATGACACCCAACTCTA
>QEPC01002150.1:2509910-2540153 GCA_003113815.1 Sphenodon punctatus | reverse complement strand
CCCTCCTGTTCTCCCAGCCCCCTAATGCTCCCTCCTCCTGCTCCCTCAGCCCCTTCCCCTCACAGACCCCCCAGCCCCACCACCTCATCCAGCTCCTCTTTCCTCCTGCTCCCTCAGCAAGCGCAAGCACTTTTTAAATGGCAGGGATATCCTGACACCTCATCTAACCTGAAATATTGGACCAAAGCACATACGTCCTATGCAGCCATCTGTGACTATAAGTGTATGCTCACAGAGAAACCCCCAATCAACTTCAGGGTTGCAAACCAGAGGAATTTGCCCCAGGGAACTCCATTGAAGTAAATGGAACTCTCAATACAGAAATTTAGCTCTGCCTTAACTAATGGAGCCACTAGCATGGCTCCATAATAAATGAAAAAAAATTAAAAAGAAAAATTAATCCTCTGTCTATGGCATGGGTGTGCAAAATGCAGCTAGAGGGCCACATGCAGCATGCAGGGCTGTTTGATGAGGCCACCAGATAAGGCACCCTGCACTTCCATTTTGGCCTATAGGCATGTCTGTATTAAAAGGGGAGAGGTGGGAACCTCACCCCCCAAACATGAGTAACAACTAAGTGGGACTCTTGGGCTTAAGCCTCCTTCTGGGGAAGTCTGAGCACCCTGAAACCAGTGCTTCTATGTGCTGGCAGGCTGAGCCCAAGAAGACTACATTTCCCAATCAGTCTGCAAAACTTGCCGGAGTTGCAGGAAACAATACCAGGGAGGTGCTAATGTGCTGCTTTGGGAACACATTTGGTAGAAACTGGCCCACTCTGTTTTCCCTTCCTAGTCAGATGCAATGAGGGTGGAGTGATCTGGACACTTGGGGGCATCGGGAGGAGAAGAGGTGAGAAAGCTGTTGTGGAGTGGCTGAGCCAAGCTTCCCAATAAAAAATGTCCATTCTGGGGAGTGGGCAAAAACCTAGCCACTGTGAAGTCCCCAGGAGCCTGGAGAGAGCCTGTTTTCAGGTTGTAATGCAGACCATCTGGTTATGCTCAACTAGCCCCACTCATAACTCACTTGGAGCCTGACTCGCAGTCAATTCATTTGGGGGCTCCACTGCATGGCATAGGGCTCAGTGATGGGGTTGTTGAATCAGAAGTGCCAACACCTCCTCTGGCAGTGCAATAGATCCTCTCCCCAGCACAGTCGGGAAGAGGCGGGGGCTGGTGGGAAGAGGTGGGGAAGGAAGCAGGAGGCAGAGAGAGGCAGTGGAAGGAGCTGCACTCTACCAGCCTCCAAACTCACCCATCCTCAAATCTCCTCCCTCCAACTCAGCTTCTCATCCCACCCCACCAAACATCCATCTGATACTCCACAGTCCTCCAAAACATCCACCCATTCTTCCAGCTCCTCTCATCTCAGAAGAAGTGTAGTATGTGACATCAACTGCACTTGGTGCTGGCAATGAAAATCGGTTAGGTTTCTGGTGATGGTGTGTTTTGGTAACCATAGTAGTCCACTGTTTCATGGCAAGTGATGGCATTTGACTGGTAACTTTTCAATAAAGAGAGACTATGTATTTGTACAGCCTTAAAGCATCCAGTATTTTGTTTTCACAGTTTGTTTTTACTTTCATTTCCCATTTGGCCCCTTTCCCCTTCCTGCACAAAGGTGGCACAAAAGATTAGGAAGGTGGTGGTGGACTTCTGGGTTGGAGGAGTCGGGTAGATATGCAGCCCAATATTGGGACAATTTAAGTTGTGCACCCCTCGCCCATGGCGAGCTTCTGATGTATAACCTTTGCAATTATATTGTGATGTTGCAAATAGTGTTTGCTGATACAGGACAACTTGAGGCAACATATTGTATCGACTCTGAGGTGGTTCCACAAAGGTGACACTTGTCGACGCACCCCAATAAGACTCGGAGGCAGATATTGGTTTAAATGCAGGCCGCAATCATTTATTCAAATCAAACTCTTAACGGTAGGTGGGAAATTGCCCTAGCAATTTGGGTCCAGTATGCCAACTTACTAATCTACTTATTAACACAGTCCTGCCCGGATGTACCTTCTGTTGGCAGTCCCTTGAAAACAACATGCCCTCCTTCGACAACGTTCAGGCCGAAGGGAGGTGAACATACCTGTCTCCGGGCGTGAGTAAGGAGCGAGGATTCCGCAAGGCCAGAGGACAGCGCATGTCCCTGTTGACCATGCTGCACCCCCGATCCCAGGGTGATGACCCCAGTGCATGCTGTACCCCGCATTACACTGTGTGTCTTCTCCCCATCTCTTATGGAGATGACTCATAATACTCTATCAACCTCCCTATTAAATAATAATGGTATACTGAACCCCTGCTATACAAGGGGTGGTCACTCACGAACCGCCACGACACCCACCATCTAGTTAACCAATAGCCTTTCCAAATGTCCTGCCACCGCTGCTAAGTACATCTCATTTCCTCTGTTAGAGAGGTGTACTCCATCTTCCAGGTACAAGTCTATTCTTGTGTGCACAATGCCTGTGTGCTTAATGGTAGAACCCCCTAAACCTATCAACCATTTAACAACCTCTTTACTCACAGTCCGCCTGGCCTTATCCACTCTCCCCGGGTTCCTAGCTTATTCCCATCTGATCCTGGGGATCCATTCCACCCAAACTAATTGATCTCCTCTAAACAGCTCCCTGATCCTTAGTAAATCCCTCTTAATGTTAATGACGAGGTCAACTCCCTTCATAACTGCAAGATAATTCTCCCCCAGGTGTATCACCAATATGTCTGGGGGTGGGGACCCTCCTACCCTACACAACAGAGGCACGAACTGGTTCCAGCATAACTCGTTTCTGCCCATCCAATTAATACGTGCTTTGTTGGACAGGCCTAGATTTTTTCCTCATGCGGATGTTGCAGCAGCTGTGCTCTCCCACCTAACGAGACTGTGACCCACTATCCATATCGCTTGGAGAGCAGCCCTGGTTGTTCTAACCCCTGGCAGGAGACAAGATAAAACAATTGTAGATAGATAAATGGTTTATTATTGGCTAGCTTTCGCCTTTGCCACCAAAAACGTGCACAATACAAGGTATACAACAGATACAAGATATAAAACAAAATGCATAACAATATTCCCAGCATTCATTATACTTCACATTTGCAGCCACTCCAATATTTCCAAAAACAAAAATGTCTTATATCACGGGAATATCCCAATATTTAATGACTCATGGTGAGATAATTGGTCTGATGTATTTATCTCTACTAGCCTTCACTCTCATAGCCGGTTACACCAAATCATTCTATCAATTAATCATCCGGTCATCTCAATCCAATTGTCAAGCCAGCAGAGACAGGCTACGTATCCCCTTTTTCCTGTCCTATATATCAAGGCAGAAATAGGCCAGAGGCTGTATTTAAGCCAAGGGCCAGTAACCATTTCAAACCATATGCCCTCTTTCCGATGCCAATAAGACAAAGGAAGCCAATGCCTTAACCGCCTCTTCCTGGGAGAGAGTGAGTAGATATAGATAAGACCCCTCATCTCCAAACAAAAGTCCATTAGTCATCAAAGGGGCCAACCAAACTGATCGTAAGTCTTGAAAGACAGGGCACATCAACACCAAGTGTTTGATGTCCCCAATATCCCCCATGGGACAATTGCAAAGCCTCTGGACCAAGGGGATAACCTGTATCCTGCCCCTAGTGACTGCCGTTGGACTAACTGGAAGCACAGGTAAGTGTAAGCTCGCCGTAAATTTGGATGATTTAGTTGATCCAGATAGAGTTCGAAGGAAAAAGTCTGTTTGAATTGACTTAACCTTGGGGCTACTTTCCATGAGTTAACAATACTCATATCCTCTTGCTGATCAACATCTCTAATCCTCCCACATATTTCAGATTTTATTTCAGTCAGACTTTTCCCTTGAAAATAAGTGAATGAGAAGCCCAGGATGTTCATCAACCGCCCCAAGAAGACAATCCAAGGATGACTCCTAGGGCCTACATATACTAACATTTCCCTAAGACAGCCTAAAGTAAAAGCTTTCTCTTCCTGCTGTAACAGCCTTACCCAGTATCTTACGAAAGCCATCCTTGCCAGAGCTTGGATAGAGAGAGTGCCAGTCTCAGCTCTTAAGATAGCCCCTGGGACACTTGGCCCCACTCTCATCAATTTTCTCAGGAATGAATTTTGGACCCGTTCCAGGATCAAGGTATTAGGGAAGGGGACGAGTTCCATCCCAAACCCTAGTATAGCAGGAATTTTGGCTTGGTACACTTTAAGAAAGGTAGATATTGGAACTCCCTTAGATAAATACATGGCCCTGGACAGCGTTCTTACTGCCGTATGTGCCTTAGCTGCTCTGGTTTGAAGGTGCAAATTCCACGACCCCTGATTTGAGAGGGTAACTCCTAGGTAGTTAAATGAAGTAACTACAGCCATCCTACCCAGGCTAGTAACCCAATCCGGGGGACTGGGTTTTTCCCCCCACAATCAATATTTTAGACTTGGAGGCATTAACCTCCAAGCCATTATTGGAGCAAAATTGTCCAAAGGCTTCCAGGACCCTTCTCATACCTTTTTCTGTTTGTGTAAGAAAAGCCAAGTCATCTGCAAACTGTACAAAACTAACAAAAGTCTTTCCAATCTTAGCCACATGAGATTCTTCAGGCTTGATATACTTGCCCAAATCTGATATATATAGGTTAAAGAGGAGAGGGGCCAGGACGCACCCCTGCTGAATTGTAAGAATCGGTGGCGACACACATATAGTTTGTACGCACCAGACCTCCATCTCCCCACGGCCATGATTGCTGACTCAGGCAAACCAGCTGCTGCTGCCATAGTGGCTGCCCCGATCCGAAACT
Organism: Sphenodon punctatus; assembly: GCA_003113815.1. Lineage (NCBI taxonomy): Eukaryota > Metazoa > Chordata > Lepidosauria > Sphenodontia > Sphenodontidae > Sphenodon > Sphenodon punctatus. The sequence goes on along the minus strand of QEPC01002150.1, from coordinate 2,535,342 downwards.
AATGGGACCCAAAGTCCTGGGGAGGCAGCCCAGCCTTCTTGAATGCAGTTCGAAGTATTGCAGTCAGCTGGTAATTCGTGACCACTGCCCCATTTCTATGAATAAATAATTCCCCTTTGACTTTTGGTCTAATTCCCATGTACTGCTTTACCTGTTCCAATGGGCATATCAATTGTCTGGCCACTTAAAAAAGTTCTATTATTTGACCGAGGCGTTTTTGATCTGTTTTTGACCACCTGAGACGAATACGCAATCGATCTGCTGACACCTGTAAAACTTCTATCCCCAAGGCCCTTGTCGAGGAATCTCTGTTGGATCTACATACCAACTCACTAATTCTAAAACCCCCGAAATACATTATTACGTAAATTGTTGTGAACAACTGTACCTCGTATGAATCATAACAAACCTTGGGTAGAAGACTCACTATGCGTAAAAGGACTGGGGTTGTGATTGGGGCCCGCTTTTTGTGCAGTGCTACTTGTGCCCTAGCCCACGACTCTAACATGTGTTTTAGGAAAAAAACCTTATCAGGGGGCTGAAAACCTTTCAGCCTGATGACAAAGGCTAGAGCCACGGGTTTTCCAGCAATGGTTCCCACTGCGAGGCCCCTACTTCTCAGTGCCTGAGCAAATTGGATAGCTTCGGCTTCGAGGATGGGAAATCCCAATCCCCACCCTTTTTCTGACCTGAACTCCTGGAATTCCCGGAATGCCCTCCAGTAGGCTGCCTGCATCCTAGGTGCCAAAGATCCTTGAATGGTGTACTGAAGATCTAGTTGCCAAGGTTCCAAATACCCAGTGGCAAGGGGTCCAGATCCACCCGGGCCTCTGGGGCCAACTCCCGAAAACGTTCCATCTGGAATCGAGACAAGGCATCAGCTATGCCGTTGTCGATTCCAGGAACGTGCCTAGCTACAAAGAGGATGTTATTCTGTAAGCATGTAAAGACTAGTGCCCAGACCAATCCCATAACCCTGGCAGATCTAGATGACTGGGAATTTACCACATGGACAAGGCGTTGTCACACCAAAAGATTACACTGTGGTTGGCAAACCACCCCTTCCATAGTAAGACAGCCACTGCGATTGGGAACAACTCTAAGAATGTAATGTCCCTGCTTATCCCAGTAGCATGTCACTCATTCGGTCACAGTGCCGCACACCAGCGAGTCCGGAAGTATACCCCAAAGCCTATGCCCCCGGCAGCATCCGACTGAACCTATAGCTTGGCCTGCAAGAACCATTGTTCCCGCCAGAAGCTCACCTCATTATACTCTGCCAGAAATGCCAGCCATACCCCTAAGTCTAACTGCATTTCTCTGGTGACTTGTATTTGGTAGTGGGTGCGGGGATCCCCTCTTAGTTTATCGTATAACCTTGCCAGAAATGCCCTGCCCTGCCCGGTGCCACAACTCGTCATGTGAAGTTCAGGGATCCCACTAATGACTGTCATCTTCCTGGCTTCCCTGCACTCCTTAATCTTATCCTGTAAACTGACCAACTTCTCATTGGGTAACCTAGATGTCTTAAGTTCTGTGTCGAGCTTGATCCCCAAATACGTGAGCCTCATTGAGGGGTCCTCGGTCTTCTCAGGAGCCAAAGGAACTCCCAGTTCCACAGCTACTTCTGCGAATGATTGTAATGCAACTGAGCATTCGTTTGACCGAGGGTGACCTATTATCAAGAAATCATCCAGGTATTTTGTTGTCAACCCCTTTTTTGTTTTGGTTAAAAATCCACACAACGAGGGTGCTAAATCGCTCAAAGACAGAACAAGAGATCAAGCATCCCATCGGCATGGCTCGGTCATAATAATACCTCCCTTGGAATTGGAACCCCAGGAGGTAAAAGCTAAGGGGATGTACAGGAAGTAGTCTAAATGCTGATTTTACATCGCATTTAGCTAGGAGTGCACCTCCTCCCATTGCCCTCACTTTTTGTACCGCCTCATCAAATGTAGCATATCTGATGGTCGTCAGTTCTTTTGGTATTGCGTTGTTTACTGATCTGCCCTTGGGGTGTGACAAGTGGTGAATTAAGCGGTATTCCCCCTTTGCTTTTTTGGGGACAATTCCTAATGGAGAAATAACCATGTTGTCCATGGGGAGATGGTCAAAAGGGCCTGCAATTCGCCCTTCGGCTCGTTCCTTCTCTATCTTTCCCATAACTATCTCCTCCAGTCCTACTGTTGATTTCAAGTTACATGGTCTCTTATGCTGCTGCACTGGGCCGGCCGGTATCACAAAACCAAATTTAAGCCCCTCTACTATATACTTAACTTCCTCTCTATCCAGGTGCCCTTGCAGTGCCCTTTCTAATCGTTCAACTTTGACAGGCGTTGGTCCCCTTTGAAGCACGGGTCCCCACCAGCAGTCCCTGGCCCCCTTTTCCTGGGCCTCCCCCTTGATTGTATCCTCCCTTTCCTCCCTTGTACTTAGGCCGGTAGCAGTTAATTGCGGGGTGTCCCCCACCACAATTGGAACACCCGTGCCGGAATTTACATGTTGTCCTGTTACAACGCCCCACCTTGTTTAACTCCCAACAAGGGCTGGGGGTGCCTTGACCTCCTTTCCTTGTGTCACCACGAAAGGACTTGCTCCCCCAAGCCACCCCGCCTCAGACCAAGGGGTGACCGCTGTCTGATCTAACTGCCCTGGTGGCATCGATCATGCATTCGAGCCAGAGATCTGGGGCGTGGACGTCCCATCGTATCCCTGGCGTAATGGCTGCCTGATGATGAAAAACTTCGTTGTATTGTAACCACGCACCAATTGGGCCTGTTCCATATGCTCGCTGAACTATGTCGGCGTACTTGTGGAGCTCAAGCCCTCTGGTGGGATCGGCTTGGAGTATTACCCCCATATAGACTGAAAATGCAGCTGTCCAGTTAGCTCAATTCCTGTCGGCTTTTGGGTGCTTGAATTTTTCCTTTTCCTTATTGTCCTCTGTCTCAGCGTGATCCACAATTGGATTGCTGAATAACAGGGTGTAAAAGTCAACGTATTCCCCTTTGAGTATCTTCTCCTTCACTGCCAGCAATAGGTGCACCCCAAACGGTGCCGACACACTCGGGATAGGTTCCCCGGGGGTTGTGGCCGATGTACCACTCCCCTCGCTGCCGAGGGGAGCCCCCCCCATACCACACTCTTGAGACCCGCCAGCCTCCGCCCATTTGGATGTGTTCACGGTTTGGCCCTCTACTTGGGCATGTCCTGTTTGATCCCCCACTGGCCCTATGGCTGGTGTCACCCATACCCATGACCCATTCAATTGCATCAGTTTGGGAGCCCCTGTCTGCGGGGCTTGTTCCAGCTTGGATGACTCGGTCCCCTGTGTCCTGGTTTCCCTTCCCCCAGGAGCCACCCGGGGGGGTCCCATCTCATCCCTTATGCTAACTACCCCCCTGTTTCCTGACATGTCCTCGCTACTTATCACACTCAGTAGGCGTCCCTGCTCACCTCGAATTCCCCCCATTGCTGGGGCAGGCATGTCCTGCTGTCTGTCTGACCCTCCTCCCGCGACTCCCCTTGCCTCTCCTTGGAGCTGCCTCTCGATGGCCAAAATCCTGCGCCACAGGTTCTGGTCACTGGAATTCTGGTCCACATCAGCCTTTTCGATCCTCCTCCTGCTGGCCAGGGGTCCTTCCTCATCCTGCAACGAGATTCCCATACTGGTCCCAGCAGGACCATCCTCTTCCCCATCCTGACCGGAGCAGCCTCCTCGCTGCATCACAGGCCAAGCAGGGGCCTGCTGACAATACTGGGTTAACCCCGGTATGCCATATTGATCAATGGGCCCACTAAAGGGCTGGGCACACCCTTCAAGGTGGCTAATCCCCCATGTATGCACAGCCTGGAGGAGAGGGCCCATGTCCTCTGGCTGCTCCCATCCCACCGGGCCCCACCCCTGTGTGGCCATGGGGTTTGGTTGCCTTCATAGGGCCGGTGTCTGCATGGGGGCAGGCCCAGTTCCCCTGGGCGCCGCTGGCCCCGGTGGGGGCACCTGTTACCTGCTTCCTCCAGCCATGCCCCCCTCATCCCTATATCATGCTGGGGGCACGACCACCCTTTTCCCCCTTTCCAAATCCTGAGTGCTCTGAGGGGGATCACTCTCAGCTCCTAACATGGCTGCAGGGGAACCTGGGTGGGCTCTCATTTCCTGGACCCCCTCCGGGATGCCAGGCTCTCCACCCCCCAATCCTTCCCCAGCACCAGGCCCACTGGGGCTCGGGTTATTATCGGGGTCCCCCCTGGCACTCAACCGTGCCTCACACTCCAGTAGCTGAGCCACCATCTCAGCCCTGCTCAGGGGCATTTCACTTGCCCATTGGTCATTTGTGCTTGAAGGTCGAGCTTTGGTCTGTCCTCGCCCTCTCCCTTGTGTGGTTTCCCTTGAGCGTCCCGCTGTGTCCTTCCTCTTCTTGGTCCGGCCCATGGCCGATCTCATCAGATATTTTGTGAGTGGAAAAAAAAAGGCAAGGAGCAGCAGCAATCTCTCGTTGCTGCTGACTGCTTAGCCTTGCTCCCCGAACTGCCACTTCCATGTGGCTACAAGAGATCCGCCCCTTCTAGTAGGGGTGGGGTCTCGAGTTCCCCCGAGGCATGCATGTGCCACCTCACATCAGGAACAGTTGCCCGGAAACCCTTGATCCAGTGGGGAGACTTTCTAACAAGCCTCCCCGCTGCAGCTCCATTTGGCCTCCTGTCTTCTTTTCACAGGGGAATGGGACGCAACAAATGCCCGTCACCGCCATTTTGGTGGCGAAGGGGACTTATCCGAGATATCATCCCCAAGATGTGCTTCCTGTAGGTTTTAGTCATAACCATAACCACTTGATCTTGGATGGCCATAATAATATCTGAACTTTCAGGTAGCCCTTTGACTACTCGATCCTATACCCACAATGGAAATTAGTACTTGCCTACCTGTTTTAGATTAAAAAAGGGAATGGGTGAATGCCCACTAATTTTCTTAGCCAGCTGTTAGAAAAGAGTTTGGGCAAGCAGAGGGCAGCATAGAACCTAGTACACGGCTGCCTCAAAGCAGAGCAGCGGAACCACACCAGAGGTGTAATCAGAAGTGACAAGAGCACGGTGTGAAATCAGCTGATAGATGTTGGCCCAATACGGAACACGGGTTTGCATGGACTGTGGAGGCATTTAGCCTGGGCTGTTCCTCGGGCCCATCCCTGAGGAACAGCCCAGGCTAAGTTCTGCAAAGGACTCCAGACTGGGGTAAAGTGGTCCGTTGCATGAGTTGGGGCACTTGTACTTACCCTGGTCTGGGTCCGCAGCACTTCCAGGCAGCCATCCATGGTCACCACTCATGGAGGGGGTTGGGCCACTCCTGGAAGTGCGGGTGTGGGGCCATGAGGATGCACATCTAAATGTCACCCTGCCCCCTTCCCAGCCCAGGCTGCCATCACGCTTCTTTGGCAGCCCAGTTGACTCTGACCCAGAGTGATGGGTCCCCCCACTGCCCGGAGCAGACCGTGGCAGGCCCATCACTTGTGAAAACACCCCAGAAGGACTCTTTCAAGGCACTTTAAACTCTTTATATGACCAATATGCAGTGCCCATACTCATGACTAGGGGTTGTGCATTTGTTTTGTTTTCTATTAGTTGGTTTTAAAGAAAATTATTTTTAATATTTACTACAAAAAAAAAACCCACACCAAACAAATGGGTTTTCAACAAAAACTCTAAAATGAATTGTTTTTGTCAAATGAAAATACAAGAGGTGCCTTCTGCACACCCCTACAAAGAAACTGCATGGAAACACCAGAGAATTCACCTGGAGAAGGGGAAAGCACTTCTGTTTTTAATAATGAAGGACCAGCTCCTACTTTCACAGCTCAGGTTGTATCCTACATTCATTAGGGTCAATAGGAGCGGAGAGTTAATTTTTTAAAAAAAGGTAACAGGAAGGAAACACAAAGCAGGCTAGAATCCATGAACTTTGGAATTCTGTCTCCCCTCTTGTTCAACGTGTATATGAGGTCACTGGGTGAAGTCATTTGGAGGTTTGGGGTGATGAAGTGCCATCAGTACGATGATGACACTTAGCTCTACCACTCCTTTTCATTTGACCCAGACCCTGCAGTCTCGCTGCTTACCTGGTGCCTGGCTGCTGTCGGAGATTGGATGAGGATGAGCCGACTAGGGATGGGCGAACGCGGTTCGGGAGTTCGGAGTTCGGCCCAAACTCAGCTTGTTCAGATGACCGAACCCGAACCCGAACATACCAAATGAACCAAACACCGAACGGCAAAATGGCTGAACAGTTCGGTCAGTTCAGATCGCGTTTGGGTGAGTTCGGGTGGCAAAAAAAGGTTCACTAGAAGATCAAACATGACAGGAAGGTGTCAGTCACTGAGGAGCAGACTTCCAGGCACCAGGAGTGGAGAGGCTTGCAAGAAACAAAACTAATTATTTGCCTCACCCCTTCCCAACACCGTCTGAGCTAGTCACTGTTCCTGAACAGCAGGCGCTGAGTAGGATTTTTAGATTGCTTTAAGTTTCATTTCAGTTTTGTACTGAAATGCAACTTAAAAACTGAAACCTTATGTTATGCATTTCACTGTATGGACTCATTGAGTATGTATGTATTCAGTTCACTACAGACTCCTCTTCTGTTTGTGATTCCCCCCAACCCATATATATGGGATCCATATATCCCCCCATATCCATATCCATATATGTATATGTATATGTATATGTATATGTATATGTATATGTATATGTATATGTATATGTATATGTATGGATATGGATATGGGATGGGGGGATAGATAGATAGATAGATAGATAGATAGAGTTGTAGGAGTTAGCTTAGCAATAGAGATAGCGGTAGTGATTTAGTTTCAGTGTTTGTAGGAGTAGGCCTGTGTACTTATTAGATAATCCATTTAGTTCATAGCATTTAGAATAGTTAATAGCAGTTAGATTTAGTGTAGATAGATACATATAATATTAGATTTTTAAAAAAAAACCATAGAAAAACAAAAAAACAAATAAAAAACAAAAGAAAACCATATAAAACCCAATAAAAAACCAAAAAAAACATATAAAAAACAAAAAAACACCCATAACAACATTTCCCTAATGGCCGAACTGAACAGCTGAACGGCTGAACCGAACAGCCGAATGGCCTGTTTGGACGACCGAACTGAACAGCTGAACCTGAACTCGGAGAACTAACCGAACGGACGAACCGAATGCAGCCGAACCGAATGCAGCTGAACCGAATGCAGCCGAATGGAATGGCTGAACCCGAACCGCGATCTGTTCGCCCATCCCTAGAGCCGACTAACGCAGAATCCAGACAAGACTGAGGTGATGATGGTTGGCTGACCTTGTGATGTGGAGGGGATTGGGACTCCTGTTATTGAAGGACTCCAGCCCCCTCTGATCAGTCAGGTTCACAGCCTTGGAGTCCTTCTAGATCCCTTGCTGATCCTGGATTGTCACATTGTAGCAGAGGCCAGGAATGCTTTTCACCAACTCCATCTGGTAAGGAGGCTGCAGCCTTTTCTTTCTGACTCAGATCTGGCCACTATCATTCATGCTTTCATCACCTCAAGGCTGAGTTATTGCAATGTGCTGTACCATTACCACCTTGATGATGGTTTGGAAGCTGCAGCTGGTGCAGAATGTAGCGGCTTGCCTCCTTTTGGAGATGAATCGCTGGGAGCACATTACAGTGGTGCTCCAAAGTCAGCACTGGCTGCCTATAGCTTTCCGGGCACAATTCAAGCTGCTGGTTTTGACCTTTAAAGTCCTACATGGTCTGGGCCCCACATATCTGAAAGACAGCCTGTCCTTCCCTGCCCTATTGAGACCCCTGCGATCAGCCAGGGATGCCTCCCTGTAGGTACAGTATTGTTCACATGACAAGGGCTCCCAGGGAGGCATTTTTGGTTGCTGCCTCATTGCTATGGAACTCTATTCCCCCAGAGGTTCATTTGAGCCTGAGTCTGAGTGCAGGAGCTGCCAAGGTGCAATCCTCTTTATAGCTCCCCTTGTGCACAACACAGAGTAGATTAGGGATGGGCGAACAGATCACAGTTTGGGTTCAGCTGTTCGGTTTGGCTGCTTTTGGTTCATCAGTTTTCTTCGGCCATTCGGTTCGGCAGCGTTCGGTTCGTCCATTCGGTTTGGCAGAATCAGATGGCACATCTGTTGGACATGACATTTTGATTCCGGCGGGGAAGCAAAAGGTGATTCCGTGATGGGGCCAATAGGCGCCCTATCACATCTGAAATCACCCTGTATATTGAACATATAAAGAGTTCTGAGTTAGTGTATTTAAAGGGCTCTTCTGGTGTAGCCAAGCTGCTCTACTTTGAGACAGATGTGCCAAGGATCCTAGGTTCTATGCTTCCCTCTGCCCGCCCAACCGAGCCTTCCAGAAGCTGGCTTATAAAATGAATGGGCATTTACACACTCTCTCCCCTCCATTATAAATCCAAAACAGGTACTTTTCAGATCCTAGGCGACTAGTGCCCATTACTCAACTGGGCAGTGCATATTTGATGGATATATCCATTTTGAAGGGTCGTCATTTCAGCTCTAGCAACCTGTCCACATATTTCTAACTGTCCTGTGAAGGTCGGCCTTGACCCTTGAGCCCACTTATTGCTTGGATATGGGTAGACAGGAGGAGTTGATGACCTATCCTTCCCTTGCCCTGAGAGGACACAGGATGATGTCCCACCCTACTTTTGCCTTCAGCCCTTTGGAAGGGAGTGGTGACAGTTGGAAGGAAAGCAAACAGAAGCTGCAATATGAACAGGGAGCTGTCCCAGTTTTACTCCAACTACAACCTGACACAGCTCAGAATTAGGGCTAATTCAGACGTGCGTTTAAATCGCACAGCAGCAGCGGTGGCATCGGGCGATTTAAACCACTATGCACTTCCTGGTTGGTGTGAATGCACCGACCACGCACATTTCAGCCTAACGCGAACTGTTAGAGTGCGGTTTTGAAAGCTGCTCAGAGCAGCTTTTAAAACCGCACTCCAACAGTTTGCGTTAGGCTGAATTGGTGCATTCACACCAACCCGGAAGTGCGCGGTGCTTTAAATCGCACGATGCCGCCACCGCGGGTGTGCGATTTAAACGCACATCTGAATGAGCCACTGAATGAGGACTAGTGTTAGATAACATGATTCTAGATGATCTCCCTACTTCCTCTTCTTGCACAGTTCTAAACTGGAATTTCCAAAGCAGCCTAAAGGAGTTAGGTTCTTAGCTTCCATTGGACTTTCATGCCTGGCTCCCTCAAACTGCTTTGCATATCCTGTTCTCAGTTCCAGCTTTTACACAGCATACTTGGATCTCAGAATGATTGGAGACCACAACCTTATTCTGTGGTGAACTGGAAGAGCTTTGTAGCAGTCTGCTGTCCAAAGCCATCTTACCTAGCACCTGGAACTTCCATCCGGCACAGATGGGGAGCTCCAATAGTGGCTTTTAGGCTGACTACTCTCAGCTGCCAACTCAACTGATGCTGTTGGCACTTAGTCTGGATAATAGAAATATACATACAAGCAGTTCTGCTTTAGTTTTGAGACTGGCAGGATTCAGTGAAGCTCATGGTTCTTTAGCTGAAATTAAAAATCTCTGCGAATGGTGTTTCTGATGGAAATAAACTTCATTTGTGTGAGGAGGAAATCTATCAGCATTTTCAACATTTTCCACGATTTTCTGCCATTTTGGTACTTTCTGGTATTATTAGTATTTTTCAGTAATTTATGGTATTATCTGTAATACTGGAAATTACTGAAAATTACCAGAAAGTACCGAAATGGTAGAAAATAGCAGAAAATCACAGAAAATATAGAAAATGCCAGTAGATTTCCTCCTTGCTCCCTAAAGGTCAGTATTTTCTCATGGAACAAGAGCACCTGCTCTTGCTTCAGGCCTAGTCTTTATCCAGGAACCCTGGGGGGCTCCAGAGGTAGGGTAGAGATGAAACAGGTATTTAATTTAGTACCTGCGTGTAATACCTGCATGTTGAGTACTGCATTAAGTACTTAGGCTGCTCGACTACTGATTGAGTACCTGGATAACGGAAAAACCAGTAATTTCTGGTACGATTTTATATTTTCTGATTACTGATCGTATATTGGGACAGAAAACTGAAAAAAACCAAATCGGGACCAGAAGTTGAAAAATCAGAACCAGAGGTTGATTTTCCAGAATCAGAAGTCAACTTTCCAGGACATAAAACCAAAAAATAGGTGTTGGTAGTTGAAAAATTACGATGGGAGTAAAAAAACTGGTACTGGAAGTTGACATTCCAGGATATCAGGTACCTGAAGCAAGTCACAGTTGGGTACTGATTGGCACCCAGTGTTGTCAGGTCGATTTGGGTACCAGAAATTTGTCAGACACACATATTTTTGCAGGTACTTGTTTCAGCTCTAGGCAGAAGCCTTTGCCGCTGTGCTACTGGGGTATGCTAGCAGTGTGTGGAAGATAAAAATTTCTGGCTGCATAGCCTGCACTCCCAGATCTCTCCAACTACAGGACTTGGAGTGGCAGACCATGCCACATATCCAGATATGCCCCAGAAATACTATAAAAGATATACTATAATATATTGATTGATACGCCCCAGAGATACTATAAAAGGTTATCAGAGCAACCTGGTAGTGTAACCAGAAACTAGAAGGCTACCGGCTTTGCCACTGGTGGGAAGGGAACCGTGAGTGGTTGCCTGCTCTGGTTTCCCGAATACCTAATTGTTCCTGTTTTCTTGCATCACTGGAGATTCCTGATGTCCTGCCCCTGATCTAGATGTTGCCCCCACTCCCTTGCAGATGGATTACCTGGCTTTAACTCTGTTCAGTCCCTCAACTATGGCTTCACAAACCCTTTGGCACTGGCAACCCCCCTTCTGCTTTCTGCTGCCTTGCTCTGGCCCTACAGCTATCCAGCTGGGAACCTGATAGGGACCAAATTCTCAATCAAATAGTCCCATGATCAGGTAATGATGAGATGGCTGTATCCATCATTCCTTGGACACAGGAATTTTGGGTCTGCACTGAATGATAGAATCATGGAACTGCTAATAAGAAGTGACCTGAAAGGTCACTGAGTCCACCTCCCTGCACTGAGACAAGATTCAATAGATCTAACCAGGAGCACACCGGGAGGATGAGCGGGGACCGGCGGCTATACAGCAACGGACTGACTCACCTGAGCGGGGAAAGGGCGTGACCGGAGGTGGAGTCAATAAGCTGGGGGTAACTGAAAAGCTCTAGCGGCACTCCAGTAAGGCGAGCACACCAGGAGGCTGAGCGGGGACCTGTGGCTATACAGCAACGGACTGACTCACCTGAGCGGGGAAAGGGCGTGAACGGAGGCGGAGTCAACAAGCCGGGGACAACTGAAAAGCTCTAGCGGCACTCCGGCGGAGCCGGAGGTGAGCGCTGGGGCAGCGCACCGAAGGGCTGCGTGCACAAGGGAGCGCCCTTTTGCGCTCCCTTCAGCACGAACCAGAGCAGGAGCCCCGTTCAGGAGGACCGCCTGGAAGCAAAGTGCGGCCCAGAGACTTTAAAACTAATTTAATAATGGCCACTTCAAAGCCAGTTGAAATAGATGGTGGAAGGTCTCCCCCCCCCAAGGGCTCTCAAACAGGGTCGCTTGGACTCCTTTTTCAGTAAGCCCTCCACACAGAGGGGAGAGGTATATCACTCTCCCAGGGCTGTCAAGCAGGGTTCCTCCCCTATATCTACATTTCCCCCCACTTTAACTGAGAGAGCCCCCTGCTTACAGAAGGAGCAGGCTTTAGGGCTCTCTGCGTATAAAGATCTCCCTGTACTAGGAAATATGATCGTGGCAGAAGGGGCAGAAGTTTTACCAGTAGGGGAAAAACTGGCTACTTTTTTAACCGAACACATCCTGCTTACAGCAGAGACAATCCAATTTATGTTTGGGAAAGTATCATGCATGCAAGCTAAAATCAACTTAGTGGAAGGGATTTTACAAGACAATAGAACCAGAGAGACTCTAGGTAGGGATAGTAGGAATGAAAGGAGCCAGAGGGACTACTCCAAAATAACAAGGCCAGTGTCAATTAAATCTAATCAGCCCCCTCCACTAATAGCTGAACCTGGGCTAGAATGATTGGAGCAGCCCCAGGGGCATGGGAAGGAGATGGTAGCCCCTCACTTAGTCCACACAGAAGACGCAGGTACTTTTGAACTAATCCCTAATGCTCTGATTTTTACAATCCGAGCGGGAAGAGGGGCCCCAATATATCCATGGGGCTCCGCTTTAGATGTAGCCGAGCGATTAAGACCTTTTAAAAAAAAAATTAGTTATTACCAGCAAAGATGTGGTATCTGTAGACTACCTTCATATATCACCATCAAGCCACATGGTCATAGTCCTTTTTACAGATCAGGAGATGCCAGAATCTATTATGGCAGAGAAACTCCGTTTGGAGCGGCATTTAATTTTTTCAGCTCGTGCCTTTCAGGCCTGCTCCCCTAGGCGAGATAAATCGATTGAGACTACATCTGAAGTGAGGAGGGGAGCAAGGTCTTCTCTGACACTACAGCAGAGAGAGGGGTCGGGCCCCTTTACATTAGGCCCGCCTCAGAAAATCTGCTCTTTGGCCCCCCCGTCCAGGGGGCCCGGAGAATGGCGCAGTCTAGGGAATAGAGCTGTATCACAGATTAATAGTTCGCCCCCGACTATAGCATGGACAGTGTCCGCAAGAGGGGGAGATTCTGTGCAGTCCCCCTGTAGGTTGGCCACCCAATCCATGACCGTGCGCTCGCCCACTTCTTCTACACAAGCCCGCTGTCTACAGTGGCTAGGTTCTTTATACTCTCAGCTGGGTGCATTAACAGTGGAGCTCTTGGAGGGGGCGGACAGACTGCCCCCCCCGAGCTACACAGAGGGCACCCCTTATTTATAGTCAATTATCTCCCATCCAGTCTCAGGTCTCTACCCCAATTGAACCTGCCACTGGGGTAGCGGGAAGGGAGGGTTTGCGGGAGGATGCACCCCTAGGGAGAGGATCCGGTATATCGGTCCTAGCTATTTCAGCATCCGTTAACCCGCAAGGAGGTTTATCAAGGGGGAGGTCAGAGGATGAGGGAGAGATCTCCTTACATAAGGGTAATTATGAGAACAATAGCATACTATCTCGAGGCCGGCATTCTATATCATTGCCGCTGTTACCACCTATGACAATAGGATGTCTTTACGAAGAACCCAGTTCAGCTGCTCGTCAGAGCAGCTTAGACCTACCCCCTCCTAACCCCCCACTAGTCCCTACGGTAGGAGCCCCTCCGATGGCAGCCTTCCCTCAACCCAATGCACCTGCACATTTCTCTGGACGGGTGCTTAGACAACCAATATCCCCTTTAAACCATGACTAGGTAAGAAACAGGGGAGGGTTATTTCCCTGGTCTCATGGAACATCTCTGGGTGGAAAGGACATCAAGCAGATCCAGACTTCCTTGCTTTTTTATCAGCCCATGACATAATTCTTATTCAAGAGACATGGCTATCAGGGACCCCTAGGCAAAATTTATGGCAGGGCTTTGATACTTACTGGTTGGAGGCAGCTCCTTCAGCTCTCCAAGGCCGTCCCAGTGGTGGGTTGGGTCTATTTATTGACTCCTCGTTATCAGTGTGTGTGCCGATAGTAAGTTCGATTAAAGCATATTTTTATCTTACACACTGTGTGTTTCCATCTGGGTTTGAATTGTTAATAGGGATTATCTATATCCCTCCAGAATGCTCCGCCTATTATAACCCAGGGATTTGGGAAGATATTGTAGAACAGATTCGAACGGCCAATCAAAGATTTCCGGCCGCAGCCCTCCTGATAGGAGGAGATTTCAATGCCCGCCTGGGAAATCCGGCTGGGAACATCTCCCCTAAGTTGGAAGATTCTGTAGCTTTGGCCCTTCTCCCCACCCGGTACTCTAGGGATTCAATAGTTGGACCAAGGAAAGGGTTGATGGATAGGTTTGTGGGAGAGCTGGATCTCTTTATTATCAATGGGTGTGTAGAGGGAGATATAAAGGGCGATTTTACTTTTCATGCCCCTCAGGGCTCCAGTGTCCTTGACCTAATACTAGTTTCCCCTAGTTTTTTGCAAGTGATCCACCAATTAGAGGTAGTACCCCTTGTGGTATCAAATCACCTCCCACTTAATTTACTTTTTGAAGATCCTAGTGTTTGGGAGAGCTATGCTGATGCCTCTATTTTATCTCTAAGAGATGAAGAAAGGCCTACCACTGTTAGGGCATAGTGGTCAGAGTATCAAGCAGGACTACTTGACACCTTTTTTGCCTCCCAGGTAGCGGTGAATCTAAGGGAGGCAGTAAGAGCCTGTAATACAGATACGGTGGATAGATACGAGGAAATAGTAGCTTTACTTCTCCCCGTAATTACCAGGAAAGCTAAGGGCCCTATGACCCATAAGGGCCAGGTATGTTCTCTTCCATCTTGGTTCAACTCCGAATGCCGTAAGGCTAGGTCCAATCTCTATCGGACTTCCAGGCGTCTTAGGGGCCACCCGAGCCAATTACTTAGGGTTAGAGTGATGGAACTCCGTCAACAGTACCGGAAGCTTTGGAGCACTAAGCAAAATACTTTCCTTCAAATGCAGTGGGCTAATTTAAATGTAGCGGCCAAGGAAAAAAACTCTAATAAATTCTGGACGCTTATCCGGTCATCGTTCAGAGGTCGTGGACTCCAAAGGGAGCCAAATATACCCCCATCAGAGTGGCAGAGGTTTTATGAATCTCTATTCAATTGGCTGGGTGGGGTGCCTCCTATTTTGGATTTCCCCCTTCTGGCGGAGCTCACGCAATGGCCGCTGGTTACAACAGAGGAGGTGGTGCTTCTTATAAATAGTCTCAAACTAGGGAAAGCTCCAGGGCCAGATTACATCTCACCAGAGACTCTGAAGAGGAACCCGGAGTGGTGGGCTGGGGTACTTGCACCCCTATTTATGCACCTCAATGAAACAGGGGCATTTCCAGCCGCATGGAGAGAAAGTATTACTGTGCCCATTTTCAAAAAGGGGGACCCTAAGTACCCAGAGAATTACAGACCCATTAGCCTATTGTGCATAATAGCAAAATTATATTGTCACCTTTTACTGACGAAATTACAAAATTGGCTCACGGTAGCTGGCATATCAGTTCCGGAACAGGCCGGCTTTCAAAAAGGCCGTACTACAACAGATCACATCTTTGTTTTATCGGCTTTAATATCTAAATATACTACCGATAGGAGGAAGTTCTTTATTTGTTTTATTGATCTTGAAAAGGCCTTCGATTCAGTTTGTAGGGAAAGGCTGTGGCAAAAACTAAGAGACTTAGGCATCGACTGCAGACTTCTTTACCTGATGATTCTTATCCGTACTGGGAATTCCTTAAGGGTCCGCTATAACTCCCAGGGTATGCTGTCAGAGCCAGTGAGAGTACAGGCAGGAGTAAGACAGGGCTGTCTACTGGCTCCGGCTCTTTTCAATTTATATATGAACGATGTAGTCCAGGATCTGGCAGACACTAATACCCACGCTCCAAAGATCGGCTCCCGTAGAGTTTCCCTGTTGCTTTATGCGGATGATACTGCCCTCTTATCTCAAACGCAGATAGGGCTGAAAAGAATAATGCAAAAGTTCGGGAGCTATTGTCAGAGGGAACTGTTAAGAATAAATTTTGCTAAAACAAAGGTGTTAGTCGTTAGAGCCAGCGGACCCTGGAAAGTACACCATTGGGTAATAGGTGACCATACTATTGAACAGGCGTGCGATTACAAATATCTGGGGGTGATCTTCTCCTCTTATTTTAGTTGGAAAAAGTACTTCGAGGCAGCCTGCCTACAGGCAAGGAGGACTTCGTCGGCCATTACAAAGTTTTATTTTGGCCAAGGTGGGAAATTAGTCCTACCGGCGATACGAGTGTTCCAGTCTAAAGTTGTAAACCAACTTTTTTATGCCTTTCCAATATGGGGGTTGAAATATATCTCCCTCTTGGAAGGCATTTTGAACTCCTTTCTTAGGACGATACTAGGTGCTCCTAAAGGTACCCCTCAAGCTATTCTAAGAGCCGAGGCATTGGTCCTCCCACTTAGAACTGTTGCAATCCAGGTCGTGATCAATTTTTGGTTAAAAGTAAGGCTTTTTCCGGTAGGTGACACCTCCCTCTTGCATATGGCTATCAGGGAAAGTTTGGGAGGGTTATGGTACAGAGCAGTGGAAGAGGAGGTTTTTTGGCTAGGGTTTTCGGCAGAGAGCTTGGGGGTAGTCGGTTTACAAACGGCAAAGAGCCTGGTGAAAAGGAGGATTCTTGACCAAACCTACCAATCAGAATCTGCCCTGCTGGCCCAACAAAAGGTGGCACCCCTTTATCCACGAATCAGTGCAAAGGGCTCAAGCGACTATTATCTTTTTAACTGGATAGATGTAAAAAAACGGAATGCCTTTCTCAAGCTTAGGATTAATTCCTTTCCATCTGCACTTGTGGAGGGCCGATATAAGGGGACGGATTGGAGCCAGAGAGTGTGCCCCCTGTGTAGTTCGGGGGAGGTAGATACGCTCGATCATATTTTGATCCGATGCCCCCAATTTAATGAACTGAGGAAGCGATATCTGATAGGAACAAAAAAATGGGAACTTTGGAAGCTCCTCAG
Organism: Sphenodon punctatus; assembly: GCA_003113815.1. Classification (NCBI taxonomy): domain Eukaryota; kingdom Metazoa; phylum Chordata; class Lepidosauria; order Sphenodontia; family Sphenodontidae; genus Sphenodon; species Sphenodon punctatus. Next base: position 2,518,669 of record QEPC01002150.1, on the reverse strand, counting down.
TCCAGTGGACTCGACCGTGACGAGAGCAGTCTCTGGGTTGGCACTGGCTATATTACATTCTCGCAACACATTGATGTATTAATCAAGAGCGTCAGATTTACCTGTGTATAAGGTTTTGCCCACGATAATAACATAGAGGGGACGTTTCCCTAGCCCCCCAGGAATGGTCTTAAGCGGGCAAGGGCCTGCTAGCAAGGAGTTATATTATATTAATTTATTTAATTTAAACAAAATCAGTTAGAAGGTAACATTTTAGCGGTTTTCGGGGGGAGGGAAGTCTACTAGTAGAACTCCGGGGTCCGGCGTAGCCAGTGGCCCAGAAACACCCCACTTTTGTCTGTGGTTGTTATATCTTGTATTTAGATTTTATTTCAACCAGTAGATAGGAGTTATGTGGAAATTGCCAGTATGGGCAAAGGATATGTACTCTTATTTTTGTTTTAACTTTGTTTGTATTTAGATGTATTTTGCTTGGTGTGTGCTTTGTATTTATTTATGTTTATATGTGTATAGATTTTGTTAAAAGCCAACGGCTAAACAATAAAACCTGATTGGATTGATTGATAGATCTAACCAGTGGCTTTCAAACTGTGGTTCACAAAGCTACGAAGAGTTGTCTACAGCTGGTCTGCAAAACCGGCAGTGGCCACAACAGCAGACTTCCATTCTCCCCAGCCCAGTGGCCATCATGGAGGAGAGGAGCCAGAGTCATCCCCCCTTGCTTTAGGAGGTGGCTACAGTGCTAGCTGGGACCAAAGCCACATGCTGTGCACAGCTGTAGGCAGCACATGAGCGTGCATTTAGGCCATAGCCATCTTTTGTAAGTGCAAGGAGTCTGTGAGCAATTTTAGAGTTTTGCAGTGGTCTGTTGGTCCTAAAGGTTTAGGGACCACTGACCTAAACCATTTTGTTAATCCAGCCTCTTTTTGAAAACCTCCATTGAAGACATTCCAAGGACCATCATTTCAATCACCATTAAAATGTAGTCATTTTTACTATCTTTCCTTGGGGTAAGGATTCGCATACTACATTACTGTAAGGATCAGTGCTTGATCCAGTCCCCTTGGGGCCCTGGAGGTGGTGGCTGATTCCTCAGAATCACCAGTTTGCATTGGCCATGGCCCTGGGTTGGTGCTGAAGGCCTTCCCAAGCACTGATCAGACCACATCCCTCTTCAGCACTGCTCCAAGCCCCCATCTTCCTGGTTGACTGTCTGCCTTTTAAAAGGCAGACTTGCAGCCACAGGAAGCAAGCTGGACAGATCACCTGATCATTCCTTTCTGGTCCTTTCTGATTCATTGCATCTGCCCTGGAGCATCCTTGGCAGTGGTCACCAAAGCAGATGCTTTGGTGCTTCCTCTGCAACTGCTCAGGAGCCTGCTATGTGAGTGTTCATTTAGCATCTACTTTGATTCTCACTCTTCAATTACTCAGAAGCTTGCTATGTGACTGCCTATGAGTCTGCTCTCCTGCCTGCCCATGAGTCCACTCTCCAACCCCATCCATCTGCCTGCCTGCCTGTGTCTCTGTTCTGCCCCTTGGTCTGTGTGCCCATCCCTGAACTCCTGAACCTGATCCTGCATGAACTCAATCCTGTACTACTTCCCTGGATTCCTGTGGACCTGATCCTGCACCAACTCTCCAGACCTGAACCCAGCAGCATGTATATCATATCATATTGTGATTATCCAGACAGCTCATGAATTTTGTCTTTTTGTAGGGATGAGAGGCTGGTGTTTGCTCTCTCCTCAAGCAGCCTAATTTCTTATCGACTTCAGAGTCTGGAAAAAAAGAATCTAGTTCAGGCGGGTTAGATGTTCCTCCACCACTACCGGATGTTGGGGGACTGCAATTTAAAACAGCGGTCACTGACAAACTAGCACTTCTTGGATATGCTGCCTTGTAAAACCTCAATTATGTGGCCTTTACAAGGCAGCATCTCCAAGAAATGCTAGTTTGCCAGCAGCTGCTGTTTCAAATGGTGGCTGCCTGACTTCTGGTAGAGGCAGGGGAACGTCTAAACCCCCTTGCGCTAGTTTCTTTTCTTCTAGACTCTGAAGTCCACAAGAAATGAGGCTGCTTGAGGCTCATCTAAAAGCAACCTTAGAGACATCTGCTATTACTCAAAGGTGCAGACAGGCTACTACATTAGCTGGGTCCTTAGTTTAGTCCAATTTCTGTGTAACTTTCATTCTTTATAGTGATTTTTCTTTCTTTTCTTTTTAAAATTTCAAATGTTTTGCAAGTACAACACACTCCGCACAGCTTATCTGACACAGAAAGAGAATCTGAGCAGGAGATACATACACAGTGGCTCTCTTTATGCCATTCACAATCTGCATACAATACATCCTCCTACAGCTTCTAATTCTAATCTGCTCATGTAAAGCCTTCCAAAAATAGTGTTATTGTTCAGCTGTGAGATAAAAAAGGTGCCAGAGAAAAGGCAGCCAAACAGATCCACTTGTTTATCCTTGAGACACATAGTTACAGTGCTGGGGTGGAGTTTGAGTCTGCCACAGGCCAAGAGGGAGGCGTTGGAGGATCCTTATTCCTTAACCATGGCTAGGGGGGAACAGCCTTTTTTGTGCTAATGGATCCAAAATGAGCATTCATGATTAGATTCCAAACAGCACCTGAAGATAATTTGAAAGGTGTAGTAGCAGAAAATTAAACCCTGTAAAATGCTGTCTGGCAAATTAAAAGACATAATTGATTATATTAGCTCGTTTTCAAAATTAAGTGCTACTAATTGCCAGAGATAGTATTTATTTGGTGCAGCTACTGAATCTAACCAGCTGAGCTAGGTTTAGAGGATTTACAGGCAAATGAATCAAAGTTGCCAAGTGTTTCTTCTTGCTTCCCTTTTGAAAGGCCATGTAATATCAAGGTGGGGGTGTGCTTGTAGGTTGATCCCTAGGTACTCCACTGCTGTTGTCAAGTTCACCAAAGTGAGATTCAGGGCCAACCCATGTCTTTAGTCCTATCTAAGCACTTGTGATGCAGAGGCCTGTGCACAAATTTTCCACTCCTAAAATAGAAACTAAAGAGAGTAGTACCTTTTGAACACACAAATTCAATTTGGTTAGTCATGTGCTTCAGGAAATATGCTGAATTGTGGAGCTAAAACAGATAGTCAGTTTTGTATTAAGAGATATAGTTCACATTTTCAGACCATCATCTGAATATCCAAATTAGATTCCTCCACTGAAATGAAATGAATGTGTCCATGACTTTGGTAGTGTAATTTATTATTATTTGTGCTAGATAACACTACCAAAGAGACTGAAATACCAGAACCAAATAACAAAATAAACAAAAAACTGGAAATGAAATACTGAAATACTGGACAAACCAGCCAAAAACCAGAACTGAACTATCCAAAGCAAACATTTGTTTTCAAGAACAAAGTAGAGTGAATAACGTTTTGTATCCACTTCATCCCAGCTTAGAATTGTCAAATTCAGTAGTTGATGCAGATATTTGTTTCAGCCCTAATGAACGGTTTTTGTTTGCTTGTGCATTGTTCATTGTTAATTTGTTTGCCTTTCATTTCTTTGTTGTTCATTCGCTTTTTGTTTGTTTTGCTTCACACTTTGGCTGTTTGGCACTTGCCACGTGTAAAATGCATTAACCAATCAACAAAACAAATTTCAAAAATAACCACTGATTATTTCAAAATAATTTCAAAAATAATCACCGAGCAATGAACAAATTAATGAATGAATGAAGTGTCACTCATACAAACTTCAAAAAGTGAACATTTCAAATTAAGACAATGCAATTCAAACATTTAATACCATGAACTCAGCAGAATTTAAGTTTGTTTGGGATATTCACTTCAGATCCACTCTAAAGGAGGGCCACATCTTTAGAAAGCAGAGATCCATTTCCCCATTCCCACACACAAACATTTATGCCCTAGTGGGCCATTTGTATGTGAAATTATCTGAGTTGCATGAACAACCATGATAATTGCATGTTCAAATACAGCTCAGAGCTGCCAACATCAGATACTCCAAAGTAATTATTGAGGGCCTACAAAATTTCCTTAAAAAGCCAATAAGTATAGTGGATAAGTTGTTGGGCTTGGACCTGTGAATCCAGGGTTCAAATTCTGTCAGTCATGAACTCACTGAGTATCTTTGAGCAAGTCACTACCTCTTAGCCTCTGTTTCCCCTCTGTAAAATGGGGGAGAGACATGACAGCAGCTCTCCTGTAGGTGGGTTGCATTTATTAGACCGCAACTGGGCAAAATATCAAAGGAGAAGAATATAGCAGTAGGGGTACGCAAGGTGTGGTTTGAGAGCCACTTGCAGCTCTTGGGCAGTTCAAGTGTGGCTCTCGGTCAAGGCTTGTCCACTCCTGGGCTCTGGACCACCTTCATTGTCCTGTGCCTTACTTTATTGCATCCAAGTCTCAGCAGCTGAATTGCAGCTGCTCCTCAGAATCTCAGTGGTCAGGACTGCAGAGCAGTAGCTCCACCAGCTAATCATGGAGTAGGAGAGATTTACGTGTGTGCATATGTAGATCTTGTGGCTCTCAGCCATATGAAGATTTTGGTACATGAAGATTTTGCTCTTAGGTTTGGAAACTTTGCCCATCCCTGGAATATATGGAATATAGCATAAGGGGAGAGGTGGGGAAGATGAAGGGAAAACTATAGGGGAGGGAAACTCTGGTGGAGAATCCCTGGAAAGGAGGTAAAAACTGCCAGTGAGGTTGAAGGCTGGGGTTCAACAGGGACAAGTAGCAAGTCAGTGATTTTGCACTGAGCTGAAGATTCCGCTAGTTTTAGAAAATGAGTCAATACCATACTGAAAGGTGAGACCAGTTTCTCAAACACTCAAAATGCACTGCTCCATTTTGACCAGGGGCTACTGAGCACATACCTGGGCCAGGTAAGCTTGTGGACCAGGTACTCAGCAGAAAGCTAAAACATACTCATAAAGTCACAATCTTCTTTGAAGGAGAATCAAACCCACCATCACAACAATAAGCTCCAGAGAAATGTATGCCTTGAAGATACAAAAACCAGTTCAGATTATAAGACTTCACTGTAAAGGCAACAGGAGGCTTCTGTGTTGTCTGGTAAATATAATTTCATGGCCACAGCCACTCAGGTCGTGAATAGCTCAGTGGTCCAAAGGCCCTCAGTTCCCAAGTTATACCAGTTGGAGGACCACAGCGGTGAGCAAGCTTCCACTGAGCTTTTCTCTGCTTGCAGCAGCTAGGCATAAACCAGAGCTCCCAGTTCTTACACTGTAAAATGGGAATAATAGTGTCCTACATCACAGGGTTGTTGTGAGGGGAAATAGATAAGGATTGTAAAACACTGAAAGTGCCATAAACATTAATAAAAGTCACATGGAGAAAAAAACAAATTGTCAATTCTAGATTGTAAGTCCCTTGGGACAGGGACCTGTCCAGTGGCTGCTGGTGGACTTTTAGGTAGGTGAGACAGAGAGCAGGCCTACCAAAATTGTACACATTACTATGGAATACATAATGAACAGAAAAAGCACAGTGAATACAAATCTAAATAGTGAGCAAAATGCAAAGCTCTGTGAGCAAATCACAAAGGGGAAACCAGCAGTTGCTCCTATAGATTAGGTGCTAGAAAAGAAAATTCACAGGTCAAGGGTTCAACTCCGTTTTAGGTAAGGGGACATTATATGTATGTGTGATTTCTTTCACTTTTAAAATATTTTATTTTAAAAAGAAAAATTCACATAGGACAGAAACACTGTTCATGCCTGAAGTGCAAGGAAAATTCCAGAAGTTGGGGGCACTCAATACACACCAGAGAATCCACACAGGAGAGAAACTGTACATGTGCCATCACTGGAAAATGCTACGGGGGTGAAAACAGACATGCACCTTCACTCTGTTTTATCACAGCTTTAACATTTCTTATGCATGTTACAGGGCTGCATAGGGCACCAATACAGCCCTGCAACATGAATAAGAAATGTTAAAGTGGTGTTAAAGCAGAGTTCTGTAAGTGCCTAACTGTGGAGAAAGCCTCAATGTGAACCTCTGTCTTAGTATGCATGAAAGAACTCAAACAGTCCCCCCCCCATCTCCCTTTTTTACACACGCTTTTTCCAAAGTGACATCTAAAGGTTTAACTCAGGGGCTGCTTGTCTGCAAGGGCAGGACTAACTGACAACTCTGCAGCAGGCTGAATAAAAGACCCTTGTGTTGGCTAGCCCCCAAAGGCAGCAGAATTCCAAAAATAGGTGGTATATTTTGTTCAAGGTAGAATTCAAGCAGAAATTTTGGTGTCTGGAAACCACAGACAATTAGAGGCCAGAATCTTGTGTATGTGGAATGACCGGGGTTGGGGGGGAGCCGGGAGAGTGAGTGGAGCAACAGGGAGGAGGCTACAGGGAGTGGATGGAATGATAAACTGTGTGGAATGATAAGGAAGAGGCCATGGAAGTGGGTGGAATGAAGATGGAATGAGTGGAATGGCAGGGAGGAGGCTACGAGAATTTGATGCAATAGCGAGGGAGTGGGAGGAATGATAAGAGGAATGCCATGACAAACAAGTAGAATGACAAGATTCTGGGTGAAAAGATAAGTGATTGGGAGGGATGCCAAGCAGACCTTGGGGAGGCAGCATTCCTATCATTCCACTGAGTCCCTTGCTATTGCAGCCGATCCCCCTAGCCTGTTCCCTGCCATTCCAGCCATTCCACTCTCTCCCTGGTGCCTTCCTCATCATTCCACATCCCTTGCCTGCCCCCCAAAGATGCAGCTCCAGTATATTGTTCTGAAGTCATTAAACCAGGGGTGAGGAAGGTGGAGGGTGTGGGGAGGGATTGTAATGGGTGGTTCCCAGCGTGGTTACTGTGGCAGCTGCCTGATACTCCTCTTCCTGCCACAGACCATGGGAGAGGGGGAAAATGTGCTACGCTGGCCTTTGGAATTGACACGTCCAGGCATGAGTGATGGGGAAACAGCTCCCCAGCGCTTGTGGCCAGTTTCTGTGACTTGCAAAAGCTGTGTCCCCCACCCACAGTGCCTATGAACAGCTGCTGTTCACAGGACTGCTGGTGTGAGTGGCCACTCCAGTTCATACAGGCAGGGGATGTGTGGGTGCCCATTGCCACATACATTTTTGGATTGTCTTGCACAACACACTGGATTTTTCTGCAGTGTGCTGTGAGTGACCATGAGTGGGTGCTGTGTAGCTCACAGGAGTGCTCATTCCCCTGAACCACCTTCAGATGGGCAGTTAAATGAGTGGCTCCTGTGTGGCCATGCATGGTAGCATCTTGTTTAAAAATACCATTTGAAAATTAATACAAGCTCTGAGGGTCAAATAGAAATTGGGGGCAGAGGTGCTTAAGAGGCACACTCAAGAAAAGGAGAGTCCAGATCATGGATCTGTGCCATGGATCTGTCCTCTATTCTTGTGTGTATGCCTCTATCTCTGCTTCCTTACTCTGAGCTCAGATTTTCAGTGGTTGGAGGCAGGAACTTGATCCAAGGGCCAGATCCAGGAACTGGAAATGGTCCACATAAAAACGGCTGCATTTGACCCCCATGCCTAAGGTTCCCCACCCATGCATTAAAGCCTATTGCCATTTGTCAATCCCATTATTATTGTCTCTGTTGTTTCTGATGGCTGTTCTAAGTCATTCGTTTCAATGTGTCCAGAACCATCATTATTAGTTAGAATTTACATAGCACTTTCTGTGTCCTTCCTATGAGCTCCAAGACCAAGGAACAAGAAAAAACAATGAAAAATGCTTAAAATCCTGAGAGTCCTAGTAACATCAGATCAACAGGGCTACCACAATGAAAAGGTACAGCACTACTATCTCCTCCTTTCAGAAACACTATAAAGCTACACAAGACTGCATCAGAAGCAAGTTATTTAAAGTTTTCACACTGCAGCAGAAAGATTGATTATATTGTCAGTAAAAAAATCCTTTAAAAAAACTTTTCATTTCTGCTTGAATTTTTTCCACTGCATTCAGTGAGCTCAGAAAATATTCTGCCTAATTCAAACATCCAAACTTCAGCAAAAAGTCTTCACAAGCATCAAATCACTCAGGGATAGGGGACAAAATTGAATGGGGCCCAAATGCCCACCAATTTAAGGCATGATGGAGGGAGCCCCAAACAGTGGGTGGTTACTAAATGCACACAGCCATCAGTGAGGCTCCAGGAGCAGGTGTTCAAATATAGAAATCTTGAGAAGATCTCACAGGAATTGTTTGAGGTGTTTTAAACTCCTGAATTCTCTTTGTAAGGGAGAATTCCCCAACCATGTTGCCAGGATGGACTTTACAGAGTCTCCATTTGTGACTCTAGGAATGTGATGAAGCATGACTGTAGAACACACAAGGGTTGGTCAGCCTAAAATCCTGGTTTCAGGCAGACCTGGCACACTATGTTAATTATCACCTTGGGAAAGGGGTGAGGAATCTTTTCCCTCCCAGAGAGTCTCTTTGAAATTTAGCACAAGCTTGAAGGCAGGGGTGTAGCTAGGGTGGGATGGGCCTAGGGCTGTATTCTCACCTGTGGTGGTGGCAGCAGCAGCGGGAGAGCCAAGGGAAGACGCGGCAGCCTGGAGGAACCGGCCGATGGGAAAAGGGCCAGTGTGAACAGGGATCTGCCGCAGCTTCTCCCGCGCATGTCAGGGAACATGCCCTGACATGCGTGAGAGAAGCCACGGCAGATCCCCATTCACACCGGCTCTTTTCTTGTCAGCCAGCTCCTCCGGGCTGCCGTGTCTTCCCTC
>QEPC01002150.1:2493557-2504783 GCA_003113815.1 Sphenodon punctatus | reverse complement strand
TCTAACTCCTAGCCATTTGACTGTTTCCTTGGATATGGTGAAAGTTCATTTGGGAAGTTTAGAAAAAAGCTCATTGGAATGTAGCTGAGGAAACTTCAGCCTGAACCAATGCTAATCACAGAAGTTGATTTTAGAAATCAATACTTCAAAACACAAATCCAATTCTTTGAAACAAAAAGTTAACATATAGAAACTCAAAATTAATACATTAGGAACACAGATGGCCAAAAATATATTCTTAGAACAGGAAATACATGACAACTCCTCTAGGCCCCCTCCCCCAATCACCTGTTTGTTGAGGTGAGGAGAGGGGCATGCATGTGGTGGCTCTGGGCTTCTCCCATCATCTGCAAGTTGGATGGATGGGGAGAGGGAGCCTGGGCTCTTCCCAGGCTCCCCTTTCTCCTGATCACCTGACTTACAGCTGATGGGGGAAGGGGACGGCTGGGAAAAGGACACATGCTCTTCTTGGGTTCCTCCCCATCAGCTGTCAGGGGGAGAAGGAGTTCATGCTCTCCCTCACCCCCCAACAGCTGCTCTTGTGCCCAGCTCTCTGTGCTGGCCCTGCAGTAGGCAGGGCCAATTGTCTGCCACAGGGTGGTGCTGGGAGTGGGCCTGCCCTGCTCATCTGGCTGAACCCCCAGGGTTAAATATATGAAGTACTAGTGCAGAGGTGGGGAACCTCAGTCCCCAGGGGACCAAATCCAGCCCATGGTTAGTTTTCTTTGACCCCTTTCCAGTTCCCAGATTGGTCCCTGGATCCAGTTCCTACCAGCAAGCACTGAAACTGAAGCTCAGGGCAGGGAAAGGAGTGGAGATGAGGGCATGTACACAAGGATAGGGGATGAATTTGTGACACAGATCCATGATCTGACCCTCCCCTTCCTTTCTGCACCCCGAGTCCACCTCTTAAACACCCCTGCCCCCAACTTCTATGCTAACCTTGGAGCTTTTCCTAATTTACAAAGTGGCCCTGGGAGGGAAAAGATTTCCACCCTTGTACTAATGGTTTAGCAAGAATGGTTGAGCAAGCAAGAAATGAAATAATTAAAACTAAGGGTGGAGCAGGGGGGTCTGCTTCCTGCTTGCAAACTATCCACTTGTTCTTTAATCTGTATTTTCCTCATCCCCTAGCAATGCATTTGCACAACTTTTGATTTCCCTGTGTTTCAGAGACCACCCCTTGCATCAGATGGCAGAGAACAAGCGATCATTAAAGAGCACAGATACTGGTAAGGATGTAGGCATGTGTCAATACCCAGAGATGAAAAGAGTTTTGTGGGATGAACCCTCAGTGCTAACACTGGCACTATTGAGAATCACACTTTTAGACAGCTTTGAAAACCATGCTGTCACAATCCAGCCTTGAACTTTTATCTCCCAAGGATTCTAGAGCAGTGGCCAGTCTTCCTGCACCATGCCTCACGTTACCTCTATACTGTCCAGGTGGGTCATATCCTTCCCCTAGTTTGTCCCAATTCCTGTCATGCCTGCTAACTTCTTGGCTGGATATAAGCTGAAAGCTGGGTGGAACTTCCAGCTCTTTTCTGGGTTCTGCCCCTGTTCCATTCCTGTCTCTGTGCCATGTTCTAGCTGTCTTCAGGGTGAACTCACACATAACTCTTCTAAACTCTGATGGCTGTGGGGCCCTAGAAGCTGTATAATCAGCCCCAGATGATTCCTGGATCACTGTTGTGTGTGAGTGAGACATTCTGAGTTCCAGGCAGATGAAAAACTTCCTGTAGGAAAACATCCAAAGTATATCTTCTGCCTCCTTGGCTAGGTAATCTGGGCATTTGAGACATGGATGGATACTGATGTTGGGGTGTCAGGCAGGATCAAGGCCATGGCTGAAGAGTGAAGGGGACATGGGCTTGGAGACAGTGGATGAACTCACACGTAACTCTTCTAAATCCCAATGTCCACAGGACCCTGGAAGCTGTATAATCAGCCCACGATGATCACTGGGTGAACTTACACATAACTCTGCTAAACTCCAATGTCTGCAGGACCCCAGATGCTGTATGATCATCCCCAGATGATCCTCGGATCACTGTTGCATGTGAGTGAGACACTCCGAGTTCCATCCCCACTTTAAACTCTGATCTGACAAATACATCAGATCTAAATCAGATCAGAGTTTAAAGTGGAGCTGGAAATNTTGCATTGGTTTCAATGGGGACACAGCGCCCCATTGAAACCAATGCAATAAATCCGGTACCGGTATACCGGATTCAATCCGAGAATCCGGTTTTTGTGAAACCGGTAACCGGTAAAATCCGGTGTACCGGTACTGGTACCGGGCCCGCCCCTACTAAACATCATAGCTGAGCTTAAAATGGCTCGAAATTGGAATCCCTCACTCACACTCAATAGCAATCCAGGGGTCATCCAGGGCATTTTATACAGCTTCTGGGGCCCCGTTGACATTGGAGTTTAGCAGAGTTAGGTGTGAGTTCACCCTCCAAGTTTCAGCCCTGCTTTAAATTCTGATCTGACAAATAGATCAGATTTAAACATCAGATCAGAGTTTAAAGTGGGACTGGAAATCAGAGTGTCTCACTCACATGCAACTGGGGGCTAACTCTGATGTCTGTGGGACCCTGGAAACTGTATAATCAGTCCTGAATGATCCCCTGATTGCTGTTGCATGTGAGTGAGACACTCCGAGTTCCAGCCCCACTTTAAACCTGGATCTGATGTCTAGATCTGATGTATTTGTCAGATCCGAGATTAAAGCAGGGGCTGGAACTTGGAGTGTCTCACTCACACAACAGTGATCCGTAGGGGCGTGCACGAGGGTCCCATGTCATTTTAATTTTTTTGTTATCTTTTTCATTATTAAAATGTGTCATTTTCATTTTCATTAATAATGAAATGTCATTTTTTGTTATTGTTGTTGTTATTGGTATCAGTACCGATTTCAAACAAAGATTTTGTTTTTGGTATCGGTATTGGTATACACACAATATCTATCTATCTATCTAATCTATCTATCTATCTATCTAATTTAAGTTAAACCTAACCTATGTGTAATACAAAATATTCCTATCCTATAATCCTAATAAATATAATAAAACAGCCTAGTATCTAAATATCTAATTTATATATATACAACTAATATCTAGATCTATATAATATATGGACAGAGGAGACAGACAGGGGAAGGAAAAAGGAAAAATCAGAGGTAAATCCACTATCTCGAATCTATCTATATTCTATATCTATCATCTAATATATATATCTAAACTATACTACCGCTCTCTCTATATATGTGTGTGTACAGGGGGAGACAGGCAGGGGAAGGAAAAAGGTAAAATGTAAGGGTAAGGAATAAGGATTGGAAAGGTAAGGTGGTAGTGATATATATGGGAGGATTTTTACTGCAAGCTCCAGCAGATTCTGCAAATGTACCCTGACAGAGCAATAGCTAACCAAGAACCAGAGGCAAACAGCCCAGCCCTGCAGTATAAAGGTTTGCAGTGCCCTCCCCCAGAGCTTCCCTGATTGGTTCTGGGAGGCAGGAGGCATTGAGCAATCACAGGGTGCCGTTCAACTGTCTGGGACATGCTTGCGCTGCTCATTGGCCAGCGATTACATCCATCAGGTCCTTCCTCTCCCATCATAGGCCCAGTTCAAGAGTTCAAGACTGTTTCTGGCTCCGAGATGTCTGATTCTTCCTCCCCTCGCCACATTTCCCTCCAAAAAATACCAGCCAGGTTGCTAGGCAATAACAAAATCAATAACGACATTTGTTATTGTTATTTATTTCGTTATTATTTTTTGTCATTTTCATTATTGCAATAATGATAACGAAAACTACAAATTTTGTTTTCATTATTGATATAATGAAAATGACATGCAGACCCCTATGCGGGGATCATCTGGGGCTGATTATACAGCTTCTGGGGCCATACAGACATTGGAGTTTAGCAGAGTTATGTGTGAGTTCACCCAGTGATCATCCGGGGCTGATTATACAGCTTTCGGGGCCATGCAGACATAGGAGTTTAGAAGAGTTACCTGTGAGTCACCCTCTGTATCCAAGCCCTTGTCCCCTTCATTCTTCAGTCATGGTCTTGATCCTGCCTGACACCCCAACCACAGTGTCCATCCATGGCTCAAATGCCCAGATTGCCTAGCCAAGGAGGCAGAAGGTATACTTTGGATGCCATCTTGCATAAAGTTTTTCATCTGCCCGTAGAAATAAAGTCTTCCTGGAACCACTGTGTGTTTCTTTCTTCAGATACAGACAAGGTTTCCAACACCTGAACCCGCAAATCCCAGTAATTAATAACACCTGTGATAGGGCTTGTTAAAGGTTTAGGGAGGATTAAGGATCCTAGGGAAGTGAAAGAGAATGAAAAGCGAATCCCCACGGGGAAATCAGCAGCCGGCGAAATGTCAGCCTGGCCTATAAATCATCTTCTTGCTGAGCCAGAGTCTCTTGCTTTTCATGTCCAAACCAGAAGCTTCCAAAATGATGGAAATCAATTGTTGACATGTGAGAGGAAATATGGATTAAGTTTATAACTTTGTTCAGAGCATCAGGGGATGAATTAGCCTAATTGATGTATTAGTCTCAGTTACACGGAGTAATCACCACAGGCTGCCTCTGTTTTCATTAGAAATGTAATTAAGTTAGTTTGTCAGTGTTTGGCTTCTCCAGCCCCACTTCCCAGCATCTCCATAGCTGCTTGAACGTGTTGTCTACTCCCGCTGCCTTGACTTCCTATCCTCCAACTCCTCCCTTGACCCCCTCCAATCTGGCTTCCGCCCCCTTCATTCTACTGAAACTGCTCTCGCTAAGATCACCAACGATCTTCTGGTGGCTAAATCTAAACGTCTCTATTCCATTCTTGTCCTCCTTGATCTCTCTGCTGCCTTCGATACTGTTGACCACTCACTCTTGCTGGATTCCCTTCACTCCCTTGGCTTTTGTGGCTCTGTCCATAACTGGTTCTCCTCCTACCTCTCTGACCGCTCCTTTAATGTGTCTCTCTCCAACTCCGCCTCCTCCTCCTTCCCCCTCTCAGTTGGTGTTCCTCAAGGCTCTGTTCTTGGCCCTCTCCTCTTCTCGATCTATACCTCATCCTTAGGCAAACTCATTGCCTCCCATGGCTTCCAATACCACCTCTATGCTGATGACACTCAACTCTATCTCTCTACTCCCTCTCTCTCTCCCTCTGTTCAAGCTCGTCTCATCAACTGTCTCTCTGACATCTCTACCTGGATGTCTCAACGTCAACTCAAACTCAACATGGCTAAAACTGAACTCCTTATCTTCCCCCCTCATCCTTCCTCTCCTTCCTCACTGTCAATAACTATTGATGGAGTCACCATCCTGCCTGTCCCCCAAGCCCGTAGCCTAGGCTTCATCTTTGACTCAGCCCTTTCTTTTAAACCCTACATTGACTCTGTTGCTAAATCCTGTCGCTTCTCCCTCCATAACATTGCTAAGATTCGCCCTTTTCTCTCTGTCTCGTCTGCCAAAACTCTTGTTCATGCTCTGGTCATCTCTCGCCTCGATTACTGTAACCTCCTTCTCACTGGCCTTCCCCGGTCTCACCTTTCTCCCCTCATCTCTGTCCAAAACTCTGCTGCCAGGGTCATCTACCTCGCCAGTCGCTTCGACCATGTGCAGCCCCTCCTCTCTTCGCTTCACTGGCTTCCCCTTCCTGAACGAATCCTGCACAAGCTCCTAGTCTTCACCTATAAAGCTCTTCACAACCTTGCTCCCCCCTACCTCTCTGCACTTATCGCCCTCCATACTCCAGCCCGTGCACTTCGCTCCTCCTCTGTCCCTTCTCTCACCCTTCCACGCCTTCCCTGCTCCCCTAAGCGCCTTCGTCCCTTCTCACTTGCTGCCCCCCATGCCTGGAACTCCCTCCCTGTCCACATCCGCCTTGCCCCCTCCCTTCATACCTTCAAATCTCTCCTTAAAACTCACCTCTTTCGCTCTGCTCTGTCTGACTCTTTATCCTGCTGAGCCACTATTCCTATACCTACGATCTGTTTACCCTTATCCTTGCCACATGGACCTGCCTGCTGTCATTCTCATCGTAACCAAGCCAAGTACGTGCACTTGAGACCTCGCATCTTCATGAATGTTAGACCCCTTGTCTCTCCCTCTGTTCCCCTTCCTATGTCTCTCCCCCAGCTCCTGTCGCTCAGATTGTAAGCCCTAGGGGCAGGGACCGTGTCTATTTTATTACTTTGTAAAGTGCCATGTACACTGCTGGCGCTATATAAATGTTTGTTAATAATAATAAATAATAATAATAATCTCCATAGGCATTGTTTTGTATGATCAATAATGTTTGGGGAGAGGGGCTGGTCTTTTGATTCTATCCTGTTTTCCCCCTCGGCATCGGCCTGTCCTTCAGTCTCTGTTGGAAACTCTGCAGTGAGTTGGAAACTCTGCAGTCAGCAGCAGCAGCACAGTGTGTGGTCAGAACATGCCCTCTTAGGCTGCATTCCCATCTGTGGTGGAGAGACCCACGAGGGAAGATGCAGCAGCGGGGAGTAGCCAGGGAGCAGAAGAAGAGCCGGTGTGAGCAGGGATCTGCTGCGGCTTCCCTCCAGTGCAATCGGGGATGTGCTGCAGCTTCACTCATGCATGTCAGGGTGAAAAATCCTGCCCTGACATGAGCGAAAGAAAAGCCACGGCACATCCCCGTTCGCACCGACTCTTCTTCTGCTTCCCAGCTCCTCCCCGCTGCCGCGTCTTCCCTCGCGGGTTTCTCTGCTGCAGATGGGAATGCAGCCTGGAGGAGGAAATTGACAGGAGGTGGAATAAAGGAGGGAGAAGGCCAGTTAACGCTTTGCTGTCAATATAACCCAACCCTCGGTGTGCAGACACCTTAGCAAAGAACATAAAGACTTCTTTTCTTCAGCCTCCCCTGGTAATAACCCCTAAGCCACCAGATCTGACTGGATCCCCAAGTGTCAAGATTGGGAGAGAGGAGCTGAGTTCAGTCCTTTAATCTTCTGCTGGCTTCCCTTGGGTCTCCATTGTAGGCAGGTGACTAAGGGGCTTTGCTCCCCACTACTGTAGGAGTGTTAAATAATTCTTAAATTAACAAAATTCTGGATAAGTGTACAAACTTAATGAGATAACCAAGTAAGCAAATGTAACTGAATCACCTCATTCTCATGATCAAACATTCAAGTTGTTCCATGTTTATACGACCAGCCTATAACTCTGCCCAACAAGGGGAGTTCATCGGGTGGCATGATGAATAGGGGAATCCCCAAAAGCTCTGCTGGTGAAAGTGACCAGACAACACTCCCCACTGCAAGGGGAAACTCCCAGCTGGTGAAATTGCTAGACACAAAGCCATGCTGCTGAAACGGACAAGCTCAATGAACAGACATTGATTTTGTGGCATATTTTTGGTTGCTCCACAGGTCTTCTGAGAAGTTCCTCAGATATGGGAACAAATCTCTGAAGTCCATGCAGCAGGTTTACAATCCAATAAAGGCACATAAAAGGAGCGTCTGCTCTCCCCACATCTTGTCCCTGTCTCTTTTAAAGTATGGCCTGCTTGTTCCCCATGACCCCAGCTAGCTCACCTGCATACTTGAGAACTACTCTCTGCAGCTGCTAGAGATAAAGCCATTTCATACTCATCCAGTCTCTTTCATCGTATGTGACGGTATCAGAAGCAAGACTTTGGTACTGCACAACCCAGGCAGGTGATCTATTGAAATTGTGGCTTTTTATTAAGCAGGTCTGACTTCACAAGTTGCATTGTACTAAAATTCATGATTCCTCAGTGACAGACTGAAGGGGCAGAGTCGCAGGGGAAGGTTGGTGATCTTGGTAATAATGACACTGGCTCAGAAGTGTTGAGGAAATTTGTAAGCTTCCTATGCCAAAGACACAGTGCATGCATAAAAGCCACAGAGTGTCAACCAGTCAGCCTCCTGAGGTGATCATCAATTGAGAAGGACTTCTACTAGTATTAAAAGAGCCCCAATACTAGAGCTGAAACAAGTAAATCCCAGAAATCTGAACTGTTTGACCAAAAAATGCATGAAGAAATGGGCATTGAAAGATTTCCAACTGATCTGGGTTCAGTTACCTGCTTTGTCTTTTTGTGGTATGCGTTTTGTTTCATTTGGTCCATTTGTTTGTCTAATTCCAGTTTTTACACCATCCAATCTCATTATTACTGGTGGAAATAACTCAAAAAACAAATGAGTGATAACAGAAATGACCAAAACTGGAAACAAACAAAAACAAATAAAATTACAAAACTTCGCTTATTCAAATGTTGTGACAAATGTTGTTTAGATTGACTACAGCTCATACAATATTTTTTTTAAAAAAACACAACCATGTATTTTGCTACCCATTCCAGCTCTTCACAATACCAGCTGTTTTACTTCTAGACATTGATTGCCTTTTATTTCCCATATTTAGCAATGAAAGCTGAATGAGTAATCTCATATCCAATTCTCCTCACAATTCTGTGCTGCAGGTAGAAATGGAAATTGGGCCTCAGTTAGCTCTCCTTTGCTGGAGGTTTTATGACAGAGGCTGGACAGTCATTTGTCAGGGATGCTGTAGCTGTGGGTTTCCTGCATTGATCAGAGGGTTGGAATAGATGACCTCTGAGATACCTTCCAACTAGGGATGGGTGAACGTGGTTTGGAAGTTCAGAGTTCGGCCCGAACTCGGCCTGTTCGGACGACTGAACACGAACATGAACACGGACACGAACACGAACATACCGAACAGAACCAAACACCGAATGGCGAAATGACCGAACAGTTCGGTCAGTTTGGATCGCGTTCGGGTGAGTTCAGGTGGCAAAAAAAGGTTCACTGTAAGGTGACAGGTAGGGGTAGTACTAGTCACTGGGGAGCAGACTTCCAGGCACCAGGGGTGGAGAGGCTTGCAAGAAATGAAACTATCTGCCTGCCTCCCCGCTTCCAAACACCTTCTGAGCTAGTCACTGTTCCTGAACAGCAGGCGTTGAGTAGGATTATTAGATTGCTTTAAGTTTAGTGTAGATAGATAGATATAATATTAGATTTTAAAAAAACATATAAAAACAAAAAACCCCAATAAAAAACAAAAGAATACCATATAAAACCCAATAAAAAACCAAAAAACCATATAAAAAACAAAAAAACCCCATAACAACACTTCCCGAACGGCCGAACGGCCGAACCGAATGGCTGAACGGCCGAACAGAACAGCCGAACAGAACGGCCGAACCCGGCGAACTAACCGAACAGACAAACCGAACGGATGAACCAAACGCAGCTGAACTGAACGGACGAACTGAACGGACGAACCGAACGCAGCTGAACCGAACGGACGAATTCAAACCACGATCTGTTCGCCCATCCCTACTTCCAACACTATGATTATAGCTCTGGTTTGGCTCTTTAAAATTCATACTGAGGGTACAGGGTTTTGCAAGACACTGGGTGAAAACAGACGTGACAGTAGTCTGCGTTGGCCCATAACTAACCTGAACATTTGTTCTGTCACCACCAAATGTTGGCCGACATACACCCTGGGCCAGGCTTCTGGCTGCTATGGGATAAGTCCTCCTGTTAAGCTCAGAGATGTAGTCTGGACCAATGCCCACCCATCTGGGCCAATCTGGGCTAATGGACGTGGACACATCTGTTAGGCATGTTTAGCCTCACTGTGAGGTGAAGTCGTGGATTGTTCCCAGAGGCACTCACTCACCTGGCCCGCTGAACAGCTGATTAAGGGACCTGGAGAAGTGCACTTACCCGGCCCACCAAAGAGCTGATGGGGTGGGGGTGGGGTGGAGCTTGTCCAGACCCTCTGATCAGCTTTTTGGCTGCTGGTGTGAGCTCATTCCTTTCACCCCCCATCAACTGTTTGGTGCATACACTGGGCCTGTTGAACAGCTGATGGGGGATGCTTCTGGGGCCTCCACCAGCTGTTTGGCAGCTGGCTGCATGTACCAATCAGCTCATGGGGGGCCCCTGGAATGACCCCCATCAGCTGTTTGGCAGGCTGGATGTGTGCACCAAACAACTGGGGGGGGGGGCGCAGGAGCATCTCCCATCAGCTGTTTGTCAGGCCAGATGCGTGTGCCAAACAGTTCATGGGGGCCCCAAGAGGAGCAACCCCCACCAGCTGTTTGGTGGCAACTCTTCCCAGGTCTGATCCTGCTGAGCAATATTTGCCTGGAAAGAGTCCTGTCCTATGTGGACAGTTCTTCAGGTGACCCCAGTACATGGAGGAACCTGTGTTGGCAGCTCCTATGCCTGGGTTAAGGACTACCCTGCCAACCCAAGGCATGGCGGCTGTAGTAGTTCACCATGGGGCATGCCATAGAGCCGCCTTGCTGCCATCATGTCTGTTTTCACCCACTTTTTCCTCCATTTACCCCTCATCCTTGAAGCTCTATGCCAGTAAAAGCCTTGCTGAAGTGAACAGAAAAGCACTTAGGGGTTCAGCACACAAATCTCTAGCCACTGTATGACATAGCTTCCTTGGTAACAGGCACCAAAGCAGCATATTCTAATGGACATGGCAGTAGACTCATAAAGTTGTAGGGTTGGAACTACAACCCTAGTCATCTAGTCCACCCGCTGCACTAAGGCAGGATATCCTCTGCCTGCAGCATCACAGATAAATATTTGTACAACCAGGCTTGGGAAACATCAAAGGAAAGAGATTCCACAACTTCCCTGGGCAACTTATTCCATTGCCCAACCGTTCTCACAGTTAGGAAGATATTCCTGAAATTTACATTGTTGCAATTTAAGTCTCTTGAGCCTCATTCCCTCTTGAGTCATCCCTTAATGCTCTTTTATCAATTTGGTGCAGACATGCACCATCAAATGAGCATACAGTCCATATCTGTGGCCCCTGTCACTGAGGACCTTTCTGTGAGGCAAGCCCACCCCCTGGGCTCCCAATCTCTCTCTTTTCAGGGAAGCCCTCCTCTCAGTTCCCAGCCCATGGCTTTTGGCCTCCCTACATAGCCAGCAGGGGTGGCTAGTGGGTTTTGATGTTGGAGGGGCACTGGGGCAGTAAGGCTGGCAGGCCTAGGGGCGGAACCAGGGGGATGGTAGGCAGAGCCAGAGGGATGGTAGACGGAGCCAAGGGGATGGTAGGCCAGTGGCATGGCATAACCCAGCAGCAAGGAGTTCCCAGGGTTAACATCCATTTGGAAGAAAACAAAGTCTACATGCACATCAAGCTTAAAATAAATAATTTATAAA
>QEPC01002150.1:2479898-2492655 GCA_003113815.1 Sphenodon punctatus | reverse complement strand
CTCCCCACATGTGCCCACACTCACCCACCATGTACCCCGCTCCCCCTCCCCACTTGTGCCTGCACTCCGCCCACCCCCACCCTGGGCCCCTCAATTTACTCACCAACCATGGTGGGGCTGAGTCCCAACCTCTCTCTCCTCAGCACCACTGCCACTGATCTGCATCCAGGGAGGGAGGCCTCCCCGAATCTCTTCCTCCCTTGGAGGGAGGAAGGGACTCAGGGAGGCTAAGAGCTGCATGAACAGCAGCAGCTCCCAGCCCCCTGTGCAGGTTGGGACCCAGCCTGTGCAGGGGGCTGGGAGCTGCTGACGCACGCACATCTCTTAGTTCATACTGGGGGCACCTCTATTGGGTACTCGGGTATGAACTTTAGCCCTGCCCGGCCCCTGCAATGAAATAGTGTCACCTGTAGCACTCTTTCATTGCAGGGTCCCTTTATGCATAGTGAACGGCGCTTCTAGCTGCCCACTCCGCATAAAGGGAGAAGGAGAGACAGACATGACCCCACCCATGCTGTCACCTGCACTATATGGCCAGAGAGAGAGAGGGAGAGAGAGGCTCCCCGCTAGAATGGGAGAGATGGGGTGGAGGGGAGACCAGCTCAAGCTGCCA
The DNA here is from genome assembly GCA_003113815.1 of Sphenodon punctatus. Classification (NCBI taxonomy): domain Eukaryota; kingdom Metazoa; phylum Chordata; class Lepidosauria; order Sphenodontia; family Sphenodontidae; genus Sphenodon; species Sphenodon punctatus. The sequence continues at coordinate 2,492,042 of QEPC01002150.1, read as the reverse complement.
CCTGCCAAAACCAGGAAGAACTCCCATCTGTGCCCGATGCCCACATCCAGCAGCAGCAAACCTACCAGAATGAGATGGAATATAACAAAACATGGAACGTATTATGTGCCTGCCTGTTTGCATTCCTATACCTCCCTGCTGCACAATTGAATGAAGTGTGCCCAACCATGCACTAATTCTAGGGATATCATTCAGCTGTGTACCTGAATCATTCATGCCCACCCTTCCCAGGAACCATCATTGAGATTCTGGGACCATCATTCCAATCACTGGGGGGATGTCATTCCATTCCATTGCATCCAGAAGCCCAGTTCCCAGCCCGCATGCCAGCCTGCCTTCCTCCCCCAGCCTACTCCTCAGCACCCACCCATGGATGCCCGCTGAAGCTGCTGGAAAAAAGCCCCTCTGACCACAATCACCCACCACCTGCTGCGCGCTGCCAAGGAGCCTGTCTCTCTTTCTCTCTGGCACACACACACACACACACACACAGACACAAGCCCTACCCCTCCTGGGGGGCTGTCTGCCAGTTGAGATCCTGCTGCTGGCACATCTTTGGGTAATACCTTACCTATGCTACATGTGGAGGTGCCAGGTGCTGTTGGTAGGGATCGACTAGCTGTATGAGATTCTGCCACCTCCCAGAACTTCAGCACAGAGGGATAAAAGAAGATTGGACAGGTAAAAAAAAAACTTGTAACAAAAAATATAACTTTTATGAACAATTTTTAAACAACAAGAAAAACAACATTATAAAACCAAAACCAAACATATATACAAAGAAAAGAAACTTTTAACTTTGGGGTATAGCTTACTTGTCTTTGGACCTGTCCCCCAGAACTTGGGGGAAAGGTAAAAAGAGCACAGGACAAGACTGAGGAGCAGGCACCCTGTTGTCCGGCATTTCGTACCTGTTCTGGAGCACAAAGTCCATGGCGCCTGCTATGGCTGCATGCCACCTGGAGACTGACTGGTGGTACAGTTCCAGGTGTTCCATCTCGGTGGAGACATACTGGGTGTACGCCTCCACCTTCTTTCTCTCCATCTCAAGCACCTGGAACTGTTCCACCAGGTGGTTCTCCATGGTGGCTGCATGCAGCCGTAGGCCGTCCACAAACTGCTGGGACTTCTGCCCAAAAGGTCCTTCCTGCTGCAGACTCCCGGGGCCTGGGGGACTCCACATCAGAGCTGCAGGAGGGGGGAGGGCTTACATGGCATTGCTTCTGCCGTGCCTTCCCCCCCTTCTTCTGGCGACGATGATGCTCCATGGCCACGATGCCAGCGTCCACAAACTGCTGGGACTTCTGCCCAAAAGGTCCTTCCTGCTGCAGACTCCCGGGGCCTGGGGGACTCCACATCAGAGCTGCAGGAGGGGGGAGGGCTTACATGGCATTGCTTCTGCCGTGCCTTCCCCCCCTTCTTCTGGCGACGATGATGCTCCATGGCCACGATGCCAGAGTCCTGCGGCTGCCGCCTCACCATCAGCCCGTGGAGCTTCTCGCTGTGGGCTATCAGCCCTGATGTGGTCCCCTCCCGCTGCTTCCGAAACTTTTTGTGCCAGACCTAAAGAACATAAAAAGATAGGAACATAAGTGCCATACTGCGTCAGACCAATGGTCTGTCAAGCCCTGCCTGCATTCTGTCTCCACAAGAGGGTGGGTGGCCAATCTCTCTCTGCAGGGGACTTCCTAACAGGTCATAGGNGCCAGACATCAGACCTTGTGCACCCGCTGTCTGGCAGTGGCACTTGCGACCTCTGCCCCAGTGTCCTACTGGGCCTGGCACCAGTGTGGGGGTTGGCATCTGATTCCTCACCCTATCTGAAACAGGAACACATAAACAACACCTAAGTAATATCATACATTTATGATGATGGCTCTAGTTCTCCCTCCTTGGGGTGCTAGGGATGGCAACGGGAGACGGTGATCCTAGCTGGCACGTGCAAATCCAAAAGACCCTGGCTGGCACATGCAAATCCTGCCCTCCTTGGGGTGCTAGGGATGGCAACTAGAAAGACCCTTGCTGGCACGAGCAAATCCTGCCCTCCTTGGGGTGCTAGGGGATGCTAGGGATGACAAATGGAGAGACCCTTGCTGGCATGTGCAAATCCTGCACTTCCTTGGAGTGCTAGGGGATGCTAAGGATGGCAAATGGAGAGACCCTTGCTGGCACATACAAATCCTGCCTTCTTTGGGGTGCTAGGGGATGCTAGGGATGACAAATGGAGAGACCCTTGCTGGCATGTGCAAATCCTGCCCTTCCTTGGGGTGCTAGGGGATGCTAAGGATGGCAAATGGAGAGACCCTTGCTGGCACGTGAAAATCCTGCCCTTCTTTGGGTGCTAGGGAGGGATGGCAATGGAAAGACCCTGGCTGGCACGTGAAAATTCCTGCCATCCTTGGGGCGCTAGGAATGGCAACTAGAAAGACCCTGGTTGACACGTGAAAATCCTGCCCTTATTTGGGGGTGTTAGGTAGGGATGGCAACTGGAGAGTGGAGACCCTTACTAGGGATGACTGGCACATATTTGGCTGGAGGTGCTCGTGCTCATGCCTGACTGCTGGAAGAGCGAGCCCCACACACCCTCTCTCTCTGTGGCAGACATCCGCTGCCCTGCCACCCACTGATGCCCACTGTTTGTGCTTGACTGCCCACCACCCACCCGCATGCCAGTGAGCTCGCTCTAAAGGATAGTATTATTCTTGTCCTCAAAGTAAAAAAAAAGTTTTCAAACCTGGCAGCACCTCCTGTGCCCACTTGCTCCTCTAATGAGCAGCCGACCTCCTCCACTAATGAAGGTCCAGGGGCTGTGGCAGCAGCAACCTCTTCCTCCTCCTCCAGCACAGGCTCCGGGAGCACCACCTTGGCCCCCTGGGGTTTGATCAGCACAATCTTCTTCATTTTTAACCCCCCAAACAGTCACCAGCCCAGCCAAACGTCACCCACCAACTCAGCAACCAAACACAATCAAACCAAACCAACACACAGTCAAACACAGTCAAAACACATGAAACAAACTCAAACAGCCAGCCAGTCAGCCACACCACACACGCACTTTCGCCACACAAACTCCGTACGCACTCGAATTTTTGGTTTATGGGTTCCACTGCAATCACAGGACCATGTGACACTTAGACCGAAACTGAAACTGATCTCCGAATTGCTGAACCGAACCGAACGCCTCCGAACCAAACGGCTGAACATGCTTCCCGGACCGAACGACCGAAGCCGAACACGGTTCCTGAACTGAACGACTGATTGACCGAACAACTGAACTGCGACCTGTTCACACATCCCTAGGAGCAATGACAGGATATGCCATCTATGGGGCAGCCTGAGCCACTTCCAAGTTTGTATCTGATTCTGCACTTCTTCCTACTCTCAAGGAAAGTTACAATAACATCCCTGTGAAAGAGCTTTTAGAGGTACGGTTGCATTTATAACTTGGACTAGCCAATTTAAGATCAAACACTAATGCATACATAGCAGCTTTACTTTAAACTCAGTCTAATAAGCACTCTAACCTGAGTTCAAATCCTGCCATTACCCCCAGGGAACCCTCAATGCCAGCCTGCAGTGGTGCGTTACACCAGGGCCATAGCTTGAAATTGATTCATTTAGCCTGATCTATGACAGCGAGGATCTGTCTCATTTTTCCTTCTCCAATGTGCTTTCAGTTGGGCTTCTCCAACATAAAAGCATGACAATGAATCAGGCTGTGCACATTCCCACTCAGAAACCAGACATTCTTCATCCTTTAGGAGAGTTTTTCCAAGGTGATAGGAGAGCTCCACCAGGAAATGTTGCTTTTGAGTGCTGTCCGTGATCTTTCTTGTTGCACAGAGTCTGTAATTGGATGCAGTGAGAGACAAAAGCACTTCCCCCTTTAGGAACTGACGAATGGGCCTGCAGTTCCACTTTGCTCTGTAGAGGGCCAGAGGGTGCATTAAGATGGGTTACAGCTAACTGCTGTCAGCTGGAGTGCGCTAAGCCACACTTAAGAAGGTGACATAATGTTCCCATTCTCTAGAAGCTAGTCTCGCCACACACAGATGGTAAGATATGGCTCTTTGATAGATCTTCCTCTGTAGCAATCAGTGGGGCATTTGCATCACAGAGATTTGTCTTGTTAACTTATATCTCTGTGAACAGCTTCCTAGTTTATCACCACAACTAAAAAAGAAAACAAATAGTCAGCATTGCTTAGCATTTGTCATTAGTTTGGGGAGGCTACAACAGTGGCTCCATGCCCCAATGCATTGTCTAAATTAATCCACTGAGGGATATTGAATCACTTAATCATGGCGGAGACTTACTGCCTTAGTAAGCACGCTTTCCCTTCATTAGATTTAATATATTTCTCATTATACAAATCTGCCACTGCGACAATAAGTCTTGTTCATAAATCAGCGTGCCCTTTCGCTTCGCAGTCTCTGAGAACTTTCATCAAACAAGACATAAATGGAACCAGTGCGACAAGAGGTCAGTGCTGCCCTAACCAGATATTAATATCTATTCATTAAGTTGATCTTAATAGCATATCTTAATAGCCTCTGTAAAACAATTATGGGCCCTTTCTTTTTTCCCCTTATTCTTCATGTTTGTATCTTTACACTGAGAAAAAAAAAGAAAAAAAATAATTATCATGATGTTGATTATTATTATCATCCTCATGATCATCATCATGATGCAGACAAATTGGGCCTCATTAAGCCAGGTGCCATGCACTAGCACTGGAGAAAATACTGGATTTTTCAGCATTTGATGGGAAACCTTGTAAATTTTTTTCAACTTCAAAATTTCAGTGAAAAAAGTCAGCACTTGTTGACCAACTCTTCCATGCACGTGTGTTAGGAGCTGTCTGGAAGCTGGAATTTGCCTGAATTCTGCCCAGAAAGATGCATTTCTGGATCATTGGTTTCAGTATGGTGCATTGCATACAATGTGAGTCCAGTGCTCTGAATTCCCTTTATCTGAACACCCACAGTGTGGCCTCTATGTAGATAAGCATGTTAGCTAATGAGTCCTGCCTTCCCATTTATCTGAATGCCTGGGCATTGGAAAATTTCAAATACAACAGAAACTCCTTTCTAATGTGTATCCTTCCATATGTCATACCACCTGAGAGGTAGTGTAATGAATGAGGCAAGTGAGGAAACGAATATTCACGACAAATACTGTATCTGACAAATTCACCTGCTTTGATTTGATCCAGCAAAGTAGTTCCAGTTCAGTCCTGCTTTGCCAGATATCTGATTTGGATATTTTGGTTTAGTTATTTTGTTTGTTTTGGTATTTCAGCTTGGTCATTTTAGTTCATTTGGTCATTTTGGCTTTCAGCACTTTCAGATTGGTTACTTCAGCTTTCAATGCAGGTATTTTGATTACTTCAGTTAGACTGTTGTGCAAAGTCTATGCACAATAGCCAAAACAAAGTAATCAAAATACCAATATAAACCCAGCATCCAAAGCAAAATAACCAAATAAGCAAATTTGTGAATACCTGTTTTGATATCAGATTACTTTTGCATAATGAGTGGGCTATCTAAAAATGCAGAACACAAATACAAAGAACATGCAGAACATAAAGTGCACAAATACAAAATCTACTAGAGCTATTTGTTTCAGCTCTAGATAAGGTGTTGGGCTTGCAGCTGGAAGGCCAGGATTCAAATGCTGTCTTAGCCATGACCTTGTTGGGTGGCCTTGGGCAAGTCTTTCAACCTTAGTTCCCCATGGGATAGTAATGGTGCAACAGGGGGTCTTCCCAGGCCTTGCTAGGGCAGTGGGGTGACGTCTGCGGAATCAGCAGTTACTCCTTAGACACACACTTACCTGCCTGCAGGTACTAATTCTGCGTGGGTAAGTTGTTCACTACATGTAGTGCACAGTCCATATATGAGATAGGGCCCCTCATAATCCTATGACCCTTCTGGGTCCCTAGAGTTCGTATAAGTCTATGTGTATGTGGCCCAAGCTGGGCGGATCCTCCTCTGGAGGTTCGCTGCTCATCTCCTGGCTGACCTCCAGGCTTCAGGTGGGTCTTGCTCGGTTAGGAGGAGAGAGCCCCTGTAGAGCTATTTCTCTTATGACCACCCCAGCTAGAGTAAGTTCAGTCCCTATAAAGGGCTTGGACATGCTTAGTTTGACACCCACACTGGGCATGTCCATGGATTTAGCCTCTGGAGTGATCTGCACGCTCTACTGGGCATGCCATTGGACTTAGGTGCTTTTAAAACAGGCTGCAGCTGGAGGGGCAGTCCTTGGGCATGTCACTGTGGGTGGAGGCGCAGGGGGCAGGTTCACACTGGTGCACACACATTCCCATTGCATCCCCCCGCATGGAGCAACCTGCATTTTTTCTGGTTGCTCCATGTGGAGCGATGGGTGGAGGTGGGTGGAGATGTGTGTTACACGGGAACGTGCATGCACATACTCACGCACTCCCAGCCACCACCGCTTTCAAACGGGATACACCAAGTGGATCCAATCACTCCTTTGTCAGTTTGGTTAGTCATTGGTGGATGTTGTCAGCTGTGTGCTTTTTTGGGAAATCAGCCAATGCCAGTATGGCTTGCTCTCGTGTCAGTTTCCCAGTTTTTCCATTGCAATTTATCCAATGTTCCATAATAGATAGGTAGTGACTGTTCTGGCTGCTGGTCCACATGTCCATTGTCAGGTTAACCACTGCACCTTCACAAAAGCGCATAGCCACCTCCATTGCTTTCTGTGCTGTATCACAGAGTTTTGGAATTGTTACTGTGGCAAAGCAAATTCTAGACAGTACTTTCAATTTTGGTGTCAGGCCCGCCATTATGAGAATGATGGCAACAAATTCTCATAATGAGAAATAATGAGAATTCTCATAATGAGAAATTCTCAACAAATGAGAATGATGGCATGTCTACTGCCAACTTTTTTTCCACAAGAGCGAGGGCAAACTGTGCACTTGGATGTGATGCTTTCCAGCCACTTGCATTATTGTAGGCACAATGTACTTGCAATGGACGTGCACACAGGTTTTCCGCATGCATGTGTGTTGCGTGCAGCACACGTGGGACATGGGATCGACTCCACCCTCTAAAATGCTCATATTGGATTCGGAATCCTGCCTCATGTCATCATTGCTGTCCTGCCTCTCCTCCTCTACCTCCACAGCTATCACTGGTTCAACGTTTGTTGCTGGTTCAACAGCCTGTGAGTCTGATGTTGACTGAGTCTCCGACATCTGGACTGACATGGACTGCATATTCACAGTTTCAGATTCCAATACGGAGCCTTCATTCAGAGATTGTGAGAAACAGCCATCCATTGGTGCAGATGTGGCAAAGGTTTATCACTGAGAATTGCATCCACTACAAAATCAGCAAAAACTCATTGTTTCTGTGTATTAGTCATTCCTCTGGTCACTGGTGTTGAACCTGTAACCTTCTTCATCTTTGCAAACTGGAAATTACAAAAATAAAATTTAAAAAAATTGACAGTGAGACCAAATAATCACAAATATTCCACTTTCAAATAAAGAAATAATGTTTTACAAATATGTAAAATTAATTATCTGTATTGCACCATAATCTATAAAGGAAAGACTCTGAAAAGTTTGTATACATTCTAGAGTTTTCAATCATTTTTGTTTGTTTGTTTGTTTTTAAAAGAAGGGATTATAACATGTAATCCCCCATGCTAACACTACTGCCATCAAAGAAACACATAAAGTAGGAAAGAAACACATACGTTCAGTACCAAATTTGCTAGTCAAGGCAGGGTCTTTTTTCAATGAGGGGGTGGGAGCGGAAGAGGAAGAGAAATATAAGTGTCACGGGTTGGAGGTCCACCCCCCCCTACTTTACCGGGTTTGAGTGACTCAGTTTCCCTCGCTCACAGCCCACTTGAATCAGTTTTCTCTCTGGCTGATTCAATCCTGCAGCAGGGACAACAACTTTGTCATCCAAGGGCCTGTCCTTCCAGTTTAAAAAAAAATTAATCTCTGGGGTCCCAAGAGCTTGAGAACCCTTGTTGCTCACTTGTGTTCCAATGTTAGACACAGACACTTCTTCATAAAGATAAGAAGTCAGTTTATTGATTTACATAAGCAAGATTGTTGATACAGAGTGGTTACTAGAAATCAAAGGTAAATATAGCACATTCCTAATCTAAACTGGTTTAGTTCCTTATCCTACAAGGTCCATACATTCTGGTTCCTCAGTCATAGATGTAGAATGACTGGGCCCTGGTCTCTTAGTTGGTAGAAAGCAAAATCATGTCTCTCAGCCCATGTCTTCCAGCCTTGCTTGCTGGCAGGTTCCAGGATGCAGATGCAGTTGCTCAAGATAGCTCTGGCCAAGCGATACTGAAGATGGCTTAATGGCCCTCTTTAAATAACAATTTTGAGTCCTTTGTTTCTAGTTCCCGCATTGGAGGAACCTGCAGCCCATCACATACATGGAAAGTAACCTGGAAGATCCATTTGAATCTCCATAGGGTTCTGTCTGACTAGGGTTCCCAAATACACATTATTTTATCTCTGCATTTCATGGAGTTCTGTCAGTGTCACAGTCCTGGTTCAAGTTTCACAGTTTTCAATTGTAACATTACATACATGTTGAGCCTTTTGCTTTACATATTTACTAGACTTGTAATCTACATGTAGGCCAGTATCACATGTGTGTGACCATATGTTTTTCCGTGACAATAAGAGCAAAGCAAGATCATATGCAGCCTGGCTGAGGTCACACATACAAAAATGCTTTGGAAAAGAGTGTGGGTTGAGGGTGGGGTGTTCTGTGGCAAAACCAAATAACTTTTGCCAGAAACCGCCTAGTTCCACTTCCCAAATCCCACCAAGATCCCCAAGGCACTGAAAGACCGAGATGAGGGGGTAAGGTTCCTGTCATTCATGAGGGTTCTTGCAGGCAAACATTGAGGTGCCTGTGTAAATATACTCTTCACTTTGAAAAACTTGCCCTTTGTTCTTGTCTCTGTGACTGAGATCTGTATTTGCACCCCCATGCTAACACACACACACTGCTGCTACAATGTAATACCTAACAGTTTATGCATTTAATAAATACTACTACACTACTGCTACACAAGAGCACAGTGTGTCATCAAAGAAGCCAGGCCAGGCGTAGAATACAAAGTGGCAAAGATAAGTAGGAAGAACCCACATAAGGTTCCGAATCAAATCAAGGTAGGGTCTTTTTTAAATGAGGGGTAGGGGTGGTGGAGGAGGAAAAGAAATATAACAGCAAATGTACAGCATGTGTAATTACTCTTCATTTTTGAAAAACATGCGCATTGTTCTATTCTCTGACTGAGAACTGCATTTGGACCCCCATGTGATTGAACACTAGTGATAAACAGTGCAATCAAAGAAGCCAAGGCAGGGGCACAGTGGGGCTACCTATGATGATGGTCCGGAGACTGCAGCTAGTGCAGAATGCTGAGGCCCGTTTCCTTATGGGGACGGGTCGCCATGAGCACATTACACCGGTGCGCCAGGCTCTGCAATGGCTGCCTATAGTCTTCAGGGCCCGATTCAAGGTATTGTTTTTGACCTATAACGCCGTATATGGCCTTGGCCCGACTTACCTGTGGGATTGCCTTGTTCTTCGCGCTCTCGAGTGGCCTCTGTGGTCCACTGGGGGTGCCCTTCTTGAGGTCCCCCGTGTAGCCCAGGGGGCCACTATGGAGAGGGCGTTCTAGATGGCTGCACCTAGGCTGTGGAACTCCCTCCCGGTGGAGGCCTGGGTGGCCCCAGATCTCCCTTCCTTCTGTCGTATCTGTAAATCCTGGCTGTTCCACCTGGCTTTTGGTGAGGGAGATTGGGTGTAGAGTGGAATGGGGGGAGGGGGAGGAGGGTGGTATGGTTTGGTGCCTCCCATTTTATTGTACTTTATGATTTTACTGTTTTTATGTGTTTTAATACTGTAAGTCATCCCAGGCTGCTTGGAGCAGGAGGGTTGGGATATTAAATTATTTTATAAATAAATAAATAAATAATAAAAAACCACACACACAAAGTTCAATATCAAATTTGCCAAACAAGGCAGGGACTTTTTGGAATGAGGGGTAACAAGTAGCTCAGTAGCAAATAAACTTACCAAATATAGAAGGTAGTATGTAGTCTCAGCAGGCAATCTTCTGCAAAGAAGGTCAGATTCAATCCCAAGTCAGTGTTACCCTGGGTCAGATGGAGTGACTCTGTGAAGTAAACAGACACATACACTAGCTTCCCTGAGAAAAGAAGTGAGCAAAAAGGGGAACAACTGGAGTGAGCAACCTTTACCTCGTTGTCACCAGTGAGGGAGGTTGCTCTCTGCAATTCAAATTAGCGGTACTTTCCGATGCTCTGCAACATTTTCCGAGACTTTCAAACAATTTACGACACTTTCAATGATTTACAGTGCTTAATGCCACTTTCCGACACTTTTCAGCACATGTGACACTTTCTAGGAATTGTTCTGCTGCTGATAATGGTGACTGGCAATGGCAGAAAGAGGCAGCAAACATCAAACTAAGTATTATTGGACATGACTGGGGATGCTGTGTCAGGGAAATTGCAACAGATGAGCAGTTTCTGATGGAATTGCCAGAAACTGAGACACATCATTTCAGGCCTAGTTGGGACCTAGTGGATTTGAGCAGGTGGGCTGGGATCCAGGATGCCTCAGTTCTCTGGGAGAGCAGTGGGGGCTAGTGGGATAGACTGGGGGGGCGGGGGGGGGTTGCGAAAGCAGATTTTGGTTAAACATTAGGAAGAACTTTCTAACAATAAGATCTGTCCAACAGTGGAACAAATTGCATATGGAGGTGGTAGGCTCTCCTTCACTGAAGCTTTTCAAACGGAGGCTAGACAGCCATCTGTTGGGGATGCTGTAGCAGCAGATTTCCTGCATTGAGCAGGATGTTGGACTAGATGACCTCTGAGAAACCTTCCCACTCTATGATTCTATGGGTGCTTTTAAATAAGCACCTCCCCACCCACCACCCACCTATTATACATGCTGCAGAGCTGCAGTGGTGCCATATGAGTGACCTGCATCATATATAATGGGTGGGAGGTGGATGGGTAGTAGTGAGTGGGGAGGTGCTTATCTAAAAGCGCCCTTAGGCCATTTTTAGATGTGCAGCTTTGATCAGGCGCGGGACGGGCAAAACAGCCGCGGCGCTGTTTTAGACAAACCGGAAGCGGAAGTTGTGCGCGTGATCCGGGGCCGCGCATTCTTTGCCGACTGCGAGTGAACCACCCTGATCTCTCTGGGGTGACATACGTGGCCGGAAAAGAATGCGCAGCGCCGGATCACGCGCACAACTTCCGCTTTCGGTTTGTCTAAAACAGCGCCGCAGCTGTTTCGCCGCCCCCGCGCCTGATCCAGCTGCACATCTAAAAGCGTCCTAAGACTCCAGAATCCTCTGAGATGGCAGTGTGGGATAGTGGGTAAGCGGGGTTGGGAGCCTGGACTCCTGGATCTGTATTACAGGGTTGGGAGTTCTTGGATGTCCTGGTGTCTCCAACCCAACTCAAATGAAATACAAAAAAAGACATATACTTTGCCCCCAAGCCTCGCTGTCCCCAAAACCTTGTCCCAAATACACATCACTCATCTCTGGGCTTCTCCCAGGATACACAACCCTCCCAACAACTTTCTGCCCTTTGCTGATAATAACATACTTTGCCCCCCTACCCTTACCTGTTCCCCAGCCTCATCTGTGCAAACACATCACCCATTTCTCTGCATTGTTTTCAATAAACACTCCCCCAACACCTGGATTCCCCCTCCCATTACAAATACTTCTCCAACTGCCCAACTGCCCAACCTTTTTCCTACCATATACAGTCTCCCAATACTCAGCTGTCCCATTCTCCCCAACCCAAATAAAAGGATATAGGGAAAGAAATGGGGTGAGTGGGCAACACGATGCCCCCTCATCCTCTCCTGTCCCCAGTTTCAGTGTCACTCCCAACCTTCAGAGGAAGAGCCTTGGAGCTGGAAGACCAAGACAAAGTGTGGGTACATGGAGCCTAAATTGTAAGAGAGCGGAACATGTGAGCAGGATGTGACAATGGGTGTTTTCAGATGTTACGGGCGGGCGGTTCACCACAGTGGATTCCCAGTGGGGGTGAACAAAACAACCACCCCC
>QEPC01002150.1:2444670-2462833 GCA_003113815.1 Sphenodon punctatus | reverse complement strand
GGCTGGAGTATGGAGGGCGATAAGTGCAGAGAGGTAGGCGGGAGCAAGGTTGTGAAGAGCTTTATAGGTAAATCTATCTAATATAATCTAACTAAATGATAATAGGGAGGCAAATCTATTGGATGGGTGAAATAAGAGAAGGATTGGGAATGGATGAGGGAAGTAAACTGCTGGGAGTCAGGGAACCTTCTGTAAATGCTGCTGAAATGATCAGTGCCTGACTCAGAAGGTGTTGGAAGGGGGACAAAGAGTTTTGTTACTTGCTGCGCCCACCTTACATCAAGGCCCGATTGGCTCTGTGCAGCCTAGCCCTTGACCAATCGCAGGCTGTGAAGCCAGTGTTCAGTCGAAAAGGAAAAGTGATTGGGCACATTGGCTGCTACTCCAAGCCTCTCCATTCCTGGTACCAAGAAGTCTACTACTTAGCTGCCTCCCTCTCCCTGGGCCTTCCAGTCACATTTTTCCCGCCTGAACTCAACTGAACATGGCCGAACATGAATGAACTGTTCTGTAGGTTTGTAGTTCAGTTCGAGTTCTGTTCAGCCGGTTCAGGTTCGGGTTCGGTAGTCCGAACAGACCGAGTACGGTCCAAATTCCGAACTTCCGAACTGCGTTCTCACTTCCCTAGGAAATAGGGGAGGGAGCAAAACAGGGGAGATGATGGTGATGGGGTGGATAGGATGGTGATGGGGTGCGGGGGGCAATTCCATTTCTTGTCCCTGGGCCCATTCCAACTTAGCTACGCCCCTGTATGGATTGCTTTATCTTCCTGTATCTGGTTGTGAGCAATTGCTGTAAATGGCATACTCACATGTACAATCTCTTGGCAGCAGGAATCAGATTGGGAAAAGACCAACAACCTTGAAAATCTGCTGTCACTAGACAGGGTCATACAACTTAAAGGATGTGCAGCAGGGATTTAGAACTACTCAAGCGTCTAGGCTGCCTGCAGAAAAGCATGTTATTCCAAAGGTCACGGAAGCATGTTATGTTTCCCCTGTGCACTGGGAGAGTGAAGAATCACAGGAGCGTGTTCCTACATCGGATGGCTTATCACCCTTAAAGATCTTTTTTGCCTATTGTACATGGACACCAAATATCCACCACAGGCCTGGATGCTTTCTCAGGACAAGGAGGACAGTTCACTATCTCTGACTCAGGCACTGCATGAACTTTTCTTGATGCTATAAATGGAATCCAAGACTGATTTTATATTTCAATTTCTCCAGCTTCTGCCACCCTTGTTTTAAGTTTCCAAACACTTGCATTATTTCCTTCCACATAAAATCACAGAGTTAACAGACTTCAGGGATCACATAATTCAACCCCTTACTTAGATGCATGATAACTAAAATGAAAACATCCCAGGCAAATTATTATCCATTTTCTGTTTGAAAATCTCCAGTGACGGAGAACGTACAACCTCCCTAGTCAATCTGTTCCACTGTCGCACAGCCCTTACTGATATGAAGGTTTTTCTTGATATTTACCTAAACTATACCTTTCTATTATTATTTTTATTGTTATTGTTATTATTAAAGGACCAGCAATGTACCTGGCACTGTACAATCCACAGTCAGGGACAGGTCCCTACCCCTAAGAGGCTTACAATTTGAGAGACAAGGGAGGAGGATAACTTGAGCCCATTATTCCCAGTCTAGCCCCCTGTAGTAATGAAGAACAATTCTTGCTATCTTCTTTGTGGCAGCCCTTTAGACATTTGAAGACTATCATCATGTCTCCCCTTAATCTTCTCTTTGTCAGACTAATCATATCCAGTTCCTTCCTTTAACCTTTCCTCATAAGACTTCCTTTCCAGATTCTTTATCATCTTTGTTGCCTTCCTCAGAACCTGCTCCAGATTATCAATATTCTTATCTTTCTTAAAATGAGGCACCCAAAACTGGACACAGTACTTCAGATTAGATCTCACCAGTACAGAATAGACCGGAATTATTTCTTCCCATCACCTGGCAAAGATGCTTCTGTTAATGCAGCCTAAAATTGCATTAGCCTTTTTTGCAGCCACATCACATTGCTGACTTGTGTTACAGCTGAAACAAGAACTCGCAAAAGTGAGCATTCTTGTCGAAATCCCAGTTCTCAGTTCATCCTGGCATGAACCAAGACAATGGATTGATTTGCAAAGTTCTCAACAAGAGGGGAAAAAAAATCACTGTGCATGTGCAATCAGCTGCTTCCCTTAACCAAAATGGTGGCAATAGCATTGCCACCATTTTGGTTACGGGTGTCAGCTATTTTGCAGGTGCTCAAAATGGCCTCACTGTCATTTTGTGCATGAATGGTAATTTTCTTGTTTGTTTTTTGTTTTTTGCCAAGAACATATACTGGATGATTTTAGTCAAGTACTTGAGTTTGCAAGTTGTACTTGGAAGAAACAAATTGGGCTGTTCATTCAGCCCTAACTTGTGTTTAGTTTGTGAGCAATCACAATCTCTAACACTTTTCCACAGGTGCTCATGCCAAGTCAGCAACCCCCATATTGTATTTGTACACTTAGTGTGAAAACAGGGTGTTTTCAGATGTTACGGGGCCAGTTGGCCCCGTACCGAAAACAACCCATTCATCCCCCGCCGGGATGACCCATCACGCCGTATCAGACGTGCCGGGGGATCCCGGTGGGGAATCTGGGAGGGGGCAGGGCTGTGCGGCGCAACGTGCTGCCGCACGGCCCCACCCCCACCACACTCCCCGCCGCCCGCCCTCTGGGGAGATGGGCGGATGGCAGGGCCAATGCGGTCGCAGTGTCTGGCCGAATTCGCCACGGCCCGGGATCCCGCTGGTGATCCCGGCCCGTGGCGCCTGGCCAGACGTGATTTTTTTTTGGTCCCGCTGGGGATCGCTTTCACCACGCTTCCTGGGAAAGTCCCCCGGGGAGCCCGGGAAGCATGGTTGAAATTGACCCCATGTACAGATTGACCGTGGCGAACATCTGGCGGCCGCCAAACAGACGTTCGAGGCACAGTGACCACAGGTGGGTATTCACCGTGGTTCACTGTGATCTCGTAACGTCTGAAATCACCCACAGACATGACGCTAACCACCCTTTAACCACCCTTGGTAGTTATTTATGCATGTTGCAGGGCTGTATTGGTGCCCTATGCAGCCCTACAACATGCATAATAACCACCAAGGGTGGTTAAAGGGTGGTTAGCGTCATGTCTGTTTTCACCCTTAGTTTTACTTCCCTACATGTACAGCTTTACAGTTAATTCTGATGAATTTCATTTTGTCAGTTTCAGCCCAGTTTTACAACCTATCAAAATTATTTTGAATCTAAATTTTATTTTCCAAGGTGTTAGCTACCCCTCCCTTGTGTCATCTGCAAAATGAGAATTATTCCCTTCATCCCAGTTATTAATAAAGATGTTGAAAAGCACTGGAACCCTGTGGCAGAATAGGCATAAGTCCCTCAAGTTTGATGATGAGTCATTGATGATCACAGTCATTGGGAACGATTCTTCAATCATCTGTAAATCCACTTTGTTAAAGTGTCTTCCAACCCACACTTCACAAGTTTGTTAATGAGTATCTCATGTGAAATTTTAAATGCTTTGCTGAAATCAAGCTGAAATCAACTACAGCATTCCCCTCAACTAACAACTAAGCTAGTTACTCTATCAAAAAAGGAGACAAGGTTAGTCCAGCATACTTATATTCCTGACAAAACCAAGTTGGCTACTAATGAAAACTGCCTTGACATCAAGGTGGTTACAAATTGACTGTTAGTGTTTTATAATCTGTTCTAGTTTCTTCCTAGGTATTGAAGTCAAGCTAACTGACCTATGGTTTCCCAGAACTTCCTTTTTCCCTCATGTGCATCAGAAGTTTCTCCCACACATCTGCAAAAGCATCTTATTGTCCTTTAGATACCTCCTTAAAGCATTCCTTTGCTGTAATTCTTGAAAAAAATAAAAATTTGCCCCAAAAGTGCAACTGCGTGCAGAAAGTAAAAAAAGAAAAAAAAGTCAGCAGTACCCACCCACAGCGTGGGCCACTATCAGCAGCGCACCCACTTTAAAATCATTATGCCAAGCAGTACCCAGAAAAGCAGGCTAGCAAGAGTGAGACAATCACTCAAGAAGACAAACCCACAAAAGTGCAATTCTATGCAGAAAGCCAAAAAAAAGCCAGCAGTACCCATAGCATGGCCCACCATCAGCAGTGCATCCACTTTAAAATCATTATGCCAGTCTAGCAGGCATAATAACTCCCACAAGAACAAATCTGGACATTCACCCCCTTCCAAAAAAACCTCCATTGTGCCTGCCCACCTATGCAAGGCAAGTCCCCTCCCCACACACCATATTATTTTAAACAGAAAGAAAGTATATCTCCCCTGTGTCCCTGCTCAGCAGTCAGTCACATCTTTGCAAAGTTGAACCCACAGTCAAAGTACAGTCACAGTGCCCACAAAAACCACAGCAAAAGTGATCCCTCTCTAGCCTCTATGGTGACTTCTTTCCAACAAGCAGTGCAAGCAGCAGCAAGTTTAAAATATATTAGGCACTGGTGGCAACACCCAGCATTGCTCCTAGTATATGGACAGCCCAGGCCAGAGGAAGTGGAGCTAGGCAGATCTCTCTGGCCCCCATGGTGCCAAGCAGTGCAAGCAGCAGGCAACAGTGGCACCCACTTATTTTTTTAAAAAGGCATGGCATTGGTGTGGCACTGGTAACCCCAGGCATTGCCCCTATGGACAGTCCAGGGCAGGGGAAGTGGAGCAAGGCAGAGATTCCTCTGGCCTCATGGTGCCAAGCAGCAGGCAGGAATGTGGCACCCACTCATTTTTTTCTTTTCTTTTTTTAAAATCATGGCATGGTAGAAGTAACCCCCAGCGTTGCCCCTATGGCCTGGCCAGGCCAGGCCAGACCAGGCACCCCTTCCCCCCAGCCAATTAGACTGATTTTAAAGGAGCGGGTCGCCGTCGCGCGACCTGCTCACATGATATTTCAAAATCTCACAAGGCGAGATTAGACAAGACAGAAATCCGGGATCATGCGCAAAGAAGGCGGTCATGCATTGTTTGCAGTCCACAAATTAAATACCTCACAATCGAGGTATTTAATTTGTGGTCTGCAAACAATGCGCGACTGCCTTCTATGTGCATGATCCCGGACTTCTGTCTCATCTAATCCCGCCTTGCGGGATTTTGAAATATTGTGTGAGCGGGTCGTGCGACGGTGACCTGTTCATTTAAAAGTGCCCTTACTTACAGATCAGCAGTGTAGCACACAGCCAAATTCACCAGAGAGAATGAAAAATGGCCCTACAGTCACTTTTATTTTGCCCCTGCCAGACAAACAAAACCTGTCTTGTGTCTTGTCCATCACTCAACTGTCCCCTCCTCCTCCCATACCCCCCTGCCTACCAACTATGGCACTAAGTTTTGTTTCCTAACTCAGAGAAGCTAGGGTCAATCATCTGGGTCACTCTGGCCATGCGTGCAATGGCGCCAGCACTCAATCAAGTTTTCTGGTTTTCTGACGTTTTCCGGGGACCGACCTTTGTTCCCAGAACTTTGGAACTTGGAAATTCAGCACCAGGGANCAGACATGACGCTAACCACCCTTTAACCACCCTTGGTGGTTATTTATGCATGTTGCAGGGCTGTATTGGTGCCCTATGCAGCCCTACAACATGCATAATAACCACCAAGGGTGGTTAAAGGGTGGTTAGCGTCATGTCTGTTTTCACCCTTAGTTTTACTTTCCTACATGTACAGCTTTACAGTTAATTCTGATGAATTTCATTTTGTCAGTTTCAGCCCAGTTTTACAACCTATCAAAATTATTTTGAATCTAAATTTTATTTTCCAAGGTGTTAGCTACCCCTCCCTTGTGTCATCTGCAAAATGAGAATTATTCCCTTCATCCCAGTTATTAATAAAGATGTTGAAAAGCACTGGAACCCTGTGGCAGAATAGGCATAAGTCCCTCAAGTTTGATGATGAGTCATTGATGATCACAGTCATTGGGAACGATTCTTCAATCATCTGTAAATCCACTTTGTTAAAGTGTCTTCCAACCCACACTTCACAAGTTTGTTAATGAGTATCTCATGTGAAATTTTAAATGCTTTGCTGAAATCAAGCTGAAATCAACTACAGCATTCCCCTCAACTAACAACTAAGCTAGTTACTCTATCAAAAAAGGAGACAAGGTTAGTCCAGCATACTTATATTCCTGACAAAACCAAGTTGGCTACTAATGAAAACTGCCTTGACATCAAGGTGGTTACAAATTGACTGTTAGTGTTTTATAATCTGTTCTAGTTTCTTCCTA
This sequence comes from Sphenodon punctatus, assembly GCA_003113815.1. Classification (NCBI taxonomy): domain Eukaryota; kingdom Metazoa; phylum Chordata; class Lepidosauria; order Sphenodontia; family Sphenodontidae; genus Sphenodon; species Sphenodon punctatus. The sequence continues at coordinate 2,456,528 of QEPC01002150.1, read as the reverse complement.
GGTATTGAAGTCAAGCTAACTGACCTATGGTTTCCCAGAACTTCCTTTTTCCCTCATGTGCATCAGAAGTTTCTCCCACACATCTGCAAAAGCATCTTATTGTCCTTTAGATACCTCCTTAAAGCATTCCTTTGCTGTAATTCTTGAAAAAAATAAAAATTTGCCCCAAAAGTGCAACTGCGTGCAGAAAGTAAAAAAAGAAAAAAAAGTCAGCAGTACCCACCCACAGCGTGGGCAACTATCAGCAGCGCACCCACTTTAAAATCATTATGCCAAGCAGTACCCAGAAAAGCAGGCTAGCAAGAGTGAGACAATCACTCAAGAAGACAAACCCACAAAAGTGCAATTCTATGCAGAAAGCCAAAAAAAAGCCAGCAGTACCCATAGCATGGCCCACCATCAGCAGTGCATCCACTTTAAAATCATTATGCCAGTCTAGCAGGCATAATAACTCCCACAAGAACAAATCTGGACATTCACCCCCTTCCAAAAAAACCTCCATTGTGCCTGCCCACCTATGCAAGGCAAGTCCCCTCCCCACACACCATATTATTTTAAACAGAAAGAAAGTATATCTCCCCTGTGTCCCTGCTCAGCAGTCAGTCACATCTTTGCAAAGTTGAACCCACAGTCAAAGTACAGTCACAGTGCCCACAAAAACCACAGCAAAAGTGATCCCTCTCTAGCCTCTATGGTGACTTCTTTCCAACAAGCAGTGCAAGCAGCAGCAAGTTTAAAATATATTAGGCACTGGTGGCAACACCCAGCATTGCTCCTAGTATATGGACAGCCCAGGCCAGAGGAAGTGGAGCTAGGCAGATCTCTCTGGCCCCCATGGTGCCAAGCAGTGCAAGCAGCAGGCAACAGTGGCACCCACTTATTTTTTTAAAAAGGCATGGCATTGGTGTGGCACTGGTAACCCCAGGCATTGCCCCTATGGACAGTCCAGGGCAGGGGAAGTGGAGCAAGGCAGAGATTCCTCTGGCCTCATGGTGCCAAGCAGCAGGCAGGAATGTGGCACCCACTCATTTTTTTCTTTTCTTTTTTTAAAATCATGGCATGGTAGAAGTAACCCCCAGCGTTGCCCCTATGGCCTGGCCAGGCCAGGCCAGACCAGGCACCCCTTCCCCCCAGCCAATTAGACTGATTTTAAAGGAGCGGGTCGCCGTCGCGCGACCTGCTCACATGATATTTCAAAATCTCACAAGGCGAGATTAGACAAGACAGAAATCCGGGATCATGCGCAAAGAAGGCGGTCATGCATTGTTTGCAGTCCACAAATTAAATACCTCACAATCGAGGTATTTAATTTGTGGTCTGCAAACAATGCGCGACTGCCTTCTATGTGCATGATCCCGGACTTCTGTCTCATCTAATCCCGCCTTGCGGGATTTTGAAATATTGTGTGAGCGGGTCGTGCGACGGTGACCTGTTCATTTAAAAGTGCCCTTACTTACAGATCAGCAGTGTAGCACACAGCCAAATTCACCAGAGAGAATGAAAAATGGCCCTACAGTCACTTTTATTTTGCCCCTGCCAGACAAACAAAACCTGTCTTGTGTCTTGTCCATCACTCAACTGTCCCCTCCTCCTCCCATACCCCCCTGCCTACCAACTATGGCACTAAGTTTTGTTTCCTAACTCAGAGAAGCTAGGGTCAATCATCTGGGTCACTCTGGCCATGCGTGCAATGGCGCCAGCACTCAATCAAGTTTTCTGGTTTTCTGACGTTTTCCGGGGACCGACCTTTGTTCCCAGAACTTTGGAACTTGGAAATTCAGCACCAGGGAATGGAATCCCTGGTAAATTCTGAGGTTTTCCAGGGACCGGGTTTCACCACTAGCTGCGACCACTGTCTATCCTACTGTCCAATATTGTCTTGTTTCTTTTCTTCCAATTCTCTGTTGCATTCATTTATTGATTCTTGTAGATTGAAAACTGTGGGGCTGGGACCTCCTTCTGTTCTATATGTACACTGAGGTTGTTCCATGTCCCATGGAAGAAAACTAGCCAATGCTAATTTGGTTTAGGTCACATGTGTTGATTTCTGTACAATTATGCAAATTTAGAATATCACAAATAATACTTCTAACAATAATATAGAAAGTAAAAGTAGAAATCAGTCCTTTTTGATCACCCATTCCATCATTAGTCTGCCCAAAGGAGAGACAGCAACTCTGCTCATCTCTGGTTTTCTGTGGGGAAACCTCCCTTCTCTCCCATGACTGTCAGAGACAGGATGCTGGGCTTGATGGACCATGGGTCTGAGTCAGTATTTATTTATTTATTATAAATATTTTTACACACACACACGTTCTTGCTCAAAGGCTGCTTGGAGCGGCTCACTTCTTATGGCATTTCTTATGTTTTTATGATGGTCAGGGAGGCAGTTGTCTATAACAAGTAACTGCTTCTCCTATAAGGGAAAATTCTGATGGAATTTTTAGTCAGAAATTAGACTTTTGTAGGGGAAAAATGCCTTCAGTGGCAAATTCGTGTTTTCCATTAGAAGCTTTTTTACCAGCTGCAAATACATTTGTAGAGATACCACTGGGAATATATTTTACTGTCTAAGGAAATGGTACAGAAAATAACTTTGTCTTGAGTTGGACTTCCCAGCTTTTGTTGCCAATGGTGAGTGCCTCTCTCTCTCTCTCTCTCTCTCTCTCTTTTTATGTATGTATGTATGTATGTATGTATGTATATGCCACTCTTACCAAAGACTCAGGGCAGCTCACAAACAGTAAAAATATTAAAAGTCATATTAAAAATACCCTTAAGTCCCCAATCCTCCCATAGCTCCCGACCAAACCCACCCCAAACCACCCCCCAATTCCACCCCACCCAACCCCCCCTCACACAACTCTATCCCCAAACCACACAACAAATGTACCCCAATCCACCTCTATCCGCACCTGCCAAATGCTTTTTCAAACAAGAAAGTCTTACACTGCCTTCTGAAGATGCTCAGGCCCGGGCTGAAATGAACCTCCAGGGGAAGGGAGTTTTGTAACATCAGGGCAGCGACCAAGAATGCCCCCCTGTGAGACCCCATCGTACAAACAAGACTAACAGACAGAAGGCAGCTCCTGGCCGATTGAAGGGGCTGCAATGGGGCATGGAAGGACAGGCAGTCTTTCAGATATGTGGGGCCTAGACTATTTAGGGCTTTAAAGACCTGTATGATGAGGAGGAGTCAATTTCTGTATGACATCTTCCAGGTGCATAAATTCTCCTGAAGAGTGAGAGTAAAAAATAGGTAGGGTGCGTTTTCTTCCATGTTAACAGAACAGTTAGCCTTAGACACAGTTGCTGTTTTTAAGTAGCTCATTGTGCTGAGCTGAGATTTACTGTCTTTCCTTTTCCTTCTTTGAGATGATATATCATTTTCTGTTTCTTTGCCTGACATTGGTTCTTGATTTCTCCTAGAGTCACAATGGGCTTGCTCCTTCAATGTTATGGTGGGATTCCAGCTGTGCTGTCAAAGGTATTGGTGGAATTTGTCATTGTTAGAGACAATTTTATATTTTCTTAATGCAGTTAGCTGCTTAGACACTGGTGGTGCTGTTTGTCTTAGTTAGTTAGTAAGGCTTTCTTTATGTTCATGTAACATATATTTACTTCTTAGCATAGCTCTCATTGCTACTTGACACGTTTCAGTGTAGGTTTTGTGACTGACTAGGTAGGTTTTAATGCCAACCAATGCCAAATAATCATAAAACTAAACTAAGGAATGATGCTGATAACGTTTAGCTCTCCAGACAGCATTACGGCTAGTAAAAGCATCCGTTATCATCACAGCCTGGGCATTAGAATAATGATACCACATCATTATTTTACCTCAGCATTATTGGTAGTGAATGACAGTAAACAGTAACAGGCCAAGGATTAGGGAGCCCAGGGGAGTTGAGTTTCTTGTCTGTTTTTAGATCACTATAGGAACGGCTTCCCTGGGTGAAAACAGACATTCACATAACTCTGCTTTAATACTGCTTTAACATTTCTTATTCATGTTGCAGAGCTTTATTGGTGCCCTATGCTTGAATGGAACTGCGTTCAATCTAGTGGAGTCACCCCAAATTACATCAGCATAAGTGACAGCAGAACTAAGCCAAAAATAAAATAAATTTGAGGCCATTTTTTTTCTTCAAAAGGTCTTCAGTTCTGTTTCTGCCAAAGTACAGTTTGGGTGTTTTCTGACAAGACACTGGCATTGAATAATCCACTTTAGCATGGATTAATCCAGATGCCAATGTCACGTTTGAAATGAGCCACCAGATGTTACCATGGTCTGGCTCCCGACGATGGTGGAGTCAGTTTAGCCTGGGCTGTCACTTGGGGAAAATCACTGAGTGACAGCCCAGGCTAAGTTCCATCATGATCAGGAGCCAGCCGGAGGAAAGCGGGCTATCATGTCTGATAGCCCACTTCACTCAACTTGGTCCGGAGTGGTGGCGGGGGCTGGGCACCATGGCGACCATCATTGGCTGCCATGGTCGCCTGTCAGCCAGGGAGAAGGGGTGCTGCACACAATGCGGGAACGTGCAAACACACATCTGTGAATCTCCCTGCTCCATCCCAGGTGCAGGACACCATCACTTTACTTTGGCGGCTGGACTGAATCCAACCCAGGGTGATGGCTCCTGCACCAGCCTGGAAAGGTAGCTGTCATGTCTGGAAACACCCTTTGTAGCACTAGACAGATAAGGTTGTGTTTATATGATAAAATTATTCTGGATTAATTAAAATGCATGTAAACTAGACAGAGTAGTTAATTCATTTTTAGATCCCATTTGGACACCCTGATTCAAATGAAGAGCAGTTTCTTCCATATTAGGTAAACGCAGCGAGGAATTGAGTTTCACTAGCCCAGAATAAACCACCCATCCTACCGAAATTTGTGTTTAATCCAGCTTGATTAATGTCTGTGTGGACAAGGTTGTGACTATGCTTTCAAAACTATTGCTGCAATTGTTTCTACCCATGCCATTAGTATTAGGCTGTATTTATTTATTTATTTATTTATTAAATTTATACCCCGCACCCTCCTGAACACAGCTTGGGGCGGCTTCCAATCATAAAATACAATTCAACACAATCTAAAAGCCCTCTGTGTGCTCTATTCTGGGCAGTGCGGTTTTCAAATCAGTACACTACCAGGTGAAGTAAACCTACCTTTACAAGAGTGGCTTTGGATTTGTCCACTCTGTTTGAACGTCAGAACAATGCTTACTGCGCAGTCTGAGTGTGCAGTCTGGCCATTTATCCGCCAGCCTGGAAGCTGTACCAGAGCAGTGATGGGGGATCGGGGAAAGCTAGGGGAGGTGAGCTTCAGTGGGAATTGGGCTGGGGGGAAAAGGTGGGGGAGGGGATTTTCATGGGGATTGGAGCTGGTGGGGGAAGAGATCTTTAAACAGCACAGTAATGTGGAAACAGATTAGTGCACACTTAATGTTGTGCATGTAAACAGGTTTTACGCTGTGTGCTTCAAACAGAGTGCCTTATTGTTTATCCGCACAAATTATGTACGTCTGAAAGAGCTCTAAGAGAGGATATGTTCACAGTGTCTGGAAAAACTGCTCTAAAGATGGTGAAGAACAATTATTCTCTCTTGCTCCTACAACTGAGAGGAGGGCAAGTGTTCCTGTTCAAAAGAGAAATATTGACCTTTTGGGAGTGCTTGCAAGTGTCTGTCAGTACTTCATCAGCTTCTGATGATTCTGTGTTTCCACTATTCTCCACCACCACCCTTCATCATTTTCCGGGAATGTTACAACAGTTTTACAGCACTTTTGGCAATTTCCAGCACTTCCCCAATACTTAGATGGCATATTTTCATCTCCACAGCTCCTGGAGTTGTGCATGGAGCACACATGGGGCTTGGGACTAGTCTGTGGCAGCCTGGTTCAACGTATGAAAAATATTAGAAAATGGCAAAAACCACAGGAAAGTTGGTAAGTTTCCGTGTTGCACAAATCTCAGTGAATGTCCTGCGTTTGACAGAAGCAGCACTCACCGAGATTTTTCGTTTCATGTCTACTTGCTACTGCATGTGGTACTAGAGGCAATGGGTTCAAGCTAAGAAAAAGCAGATTCAGATTAAACTTCAGTTAAAGCTTCCTGACCATAAGAACAGTTGAGTGATGGAGCAAGAGGCCTGGAGAAGTTGTGGATTCTTCTTCATTGGAGGTTTTTATAAAGAGTTTAGAGAAGCATAGGTTTGGGATGGTTTCAGTCGGCAGATCCTGAAACTGTGCAGCGAGCAGAGCTAGATGACCCATGAGACCCACCATGTCTAGCTCTGTGATTCTCCTAGGGATCTAGTTAGAGAAGCGGGTCTTTTGCTCAATCTGTAAAGCAGGGATGTGGAACCTTTTCCCCTTTAGAGGCCACTTTTGTATTTAGTAACAGCTTGTGGGCTGGAAAGGGGCTGAGAGATTTTGCTAGGGGAAAGGAGGGTTCCAGGGGCTTCAGAACTTCAGGGCAAGGGAGCGGAGTAGAGGGGCTAAAGAAGCAGTCTTAGGGGAAGGAAAGGAGATGATGGGGGCAGCTGAGAGGGGGAAGTGCTGAGATGTGTGCTCTGGGTGAGATGTGCGCTTGAGTCCCTAAATTGGAAAGGGGCTGTACAACAAAAGGCTGGGGGCCTGTGTTTCCCCACCCCTGCTGTAATTGCTCATGCTTTTCCCTCTTAAGGTCCACTGTTCAGTCTTCTGTGGTGACCAGTATGCTTCTTACTTATGTACAGTCTCTTTCCCTTCATCTTTCTTTCTTTCAGCCTTGAGTAGTAGTGTGGGACTACCGGATCATCCGGTATCTGATACTGCCAGTATTTTGGTGTACCAGCAGTATCGGATTATTCTGGTATATTGGGTCTGGTAGCGGATCCCCCCGTGCCGGATTTTTTTACATTGCGGTCATTCAAATGAATGGCCACAATGTAAAAAAACCCCACAAAACCCTCCAAACACTTTCCCTCCCCGAGTCCAGGCTGCGCGGGTGGAAGGGGGGACACCCCCCACCCACCCTGCCCAGCCTGGATTTTAAAAAAATACAAATTTCCCCTAAGTCCCTAATGCGGGTTCCGGGCCGTCGCTGGCGACCCAGAGCCAGCACCAGCAGCAGGTAAGTAGTACCGGTACTGTACTGATCCCTGGGGTGGGTCGTGGTTTATCACACACCCCACCCCAGGAATCACCCTACCTCCCCACCCAGGGATCGCCTACCTTGAGCTCTGGGTAGCGGCGGCGGCAGCGGTCCAGAGGCTTCAGCGCTGGCTGTGGCTGCTGGCTTCAGCACGCTACTAGACCTTCCAGGGAACTTCTGGAAGTTCCCCGGAAGGCCTAGTAGCATGCTGAAGCTGGCAGTCACAGCCAGCACTGAAGCTGCAGGATGGCCGCCGCCCGGAGCTCAAGGTAGGAGATCCCTGGGTGGGGAGGTAGGGAGATCCCTGGGGTGGGGGGGGTGTTAAATGAACCACCCCCCACACCAGGGATCAGTACATTATCGGTACTTTACTTACCTGCTGCTGGTGCGGGCTCTGGGTCGCTGGCGGTGGCCCGGAGCCCGCACTAGGGGACTTAGGGGAAACTTTTTTTTTTTTAAATCCAGGCTGGGCAGGGTGGGTGGGGGGTGTCCCCCCTTCCACCCACACAGTCTAGGAGGGGGAGGGGAGAGGGGGGAGTTTTTTGTTTTTTTCCATTTATTTCAATGGGGACAGTTCCCCATTGAAATCAATGGAAAAGATCTGGTACCGGTAAACCGGTATTAATCCGGTAAGCCATTTTTTTTAAATCCGGGAACCGGTAAAACCGGTACCTGGTATTTGCCCTGATGTCCCACCGTCCTTTGTTCAGGGTTTTATCTAATTTGGAATTGGCCCTGGTGAAGACAACAGAATTGAGTGGGGGTGGAGGTGAGGGAAAGCTCCCCTCCAGCAGCAGCAGGGGATGCAACTGCACCAGGGAGCTTGGGGCCCACAAGCTCATAGGCCCTGTTTCAGCTGCACTGTCTGTCCCTATTATAGCTATGCCCTTGCTTTGCTGAGGTGTCTATGTACTTCAGCTACTTACGAAAGGCATTACTTGATAACTCTCATAAGAACAACATACAACAGCTCCCAGGCTCTTGCTCTTTGGATGCTTTTAAGATGCGACCACAGGTGACCCCCTCCACCACCACCAATCATGCATCCAACTGCTCATGTAAAGTTGGTGTAGTGTAGGGAGGTGCACTTCCGTGTCCCACGCAGTGGCCACCCATGGCCACTCACAGAGCACTGCCGAAAAATCCAAAGTGCCCAGTGTGGGGGAAAGCAAAACAGTGCATGAGGACAGGAGCCCACACATCCTCAGTCGGTTTGAAGCAGGGTGCCCACCCACATCAACAAACACGTCTGTGGCCCCGCTGCCTCCCTGGTCTGCTTACAACTCTACTGGGAGCTCTTAAAGGACAGGCAAGCGAAATACAACACATACGCCTCCATTGTTGGCTGGGACTGCTAGTGGCTGCCTGCACCGGCTCCTGCAGTCTTGGGCAGGAAGGGATTACTGGCTGCTACAACTGTTTCCCTGGTGTCCGGGGCTGTGTCATAGCAGAGGGCAAGCAGTTGGGCAGGGATTGGAATGGGGGATGTTTCTGTTTGGGGGAGAAGGGAAAAGGCTGCCCATAGGAATTGTTACCAGGGCTGGTCTGAGTGCATGGAGGCTGCCTGTGTGGTCACGGTGGCCACCCAGGGAGCTCCCCATTTGAAACCCTCCCCACTCACTCCACGTGTGCAGGTGCTCCACAGCCATGCCACTCAGTAGTCATGGTTCCCACCCTCTGCTCAAGCCTTGTTTATTTAAAAACACCCTTTCTCTTTTCCTAGCTTTCAACTCTACAGAGCCCTGCTCCAGTGTCACTTTCATACTGATGGTCCCATTCCCCTGGTGATAATATGAAGCCCAGCCTTTCCTAAAGAGCAGCATCAGTTTGACATCCCAGGGGTGTGTTAGGGGACTGTCCCTTGGGAGATAATGCAAGCAGTTAAGTCAGCAGAGCAATCCTAGCAGTGCTGGGCAATTCACTGGCTCAAACTCTGTCGCTGAAAAGAATAATTTCTCTGCACATACAGAAAACCTAGCACACGGGGCTGCCCAGCACCTTCATTTGTCACGTTTATTTGTTAAAAGAAAGGGACGTGCTGACAGAACCCCTATTAAAATGGCTCCCCTTATTTATTAGCCCTGCCAACTGCTTTGACTGAGAGTTTTCAGGGGCTATTTTAAAACAGCTTTTCTTCCCAAAGAACAATAATAAAAGATGAAATGTTCATTGGTTGTTATTCCCTCCCCTCCCCCGTACAAAAACGAGAACTTTTGCTATTACCATGTCTCTGCTGCAATTTTTTGCTCCATGCTAGTGGTATTATGATTCACATGGATCACAGTGGACCCTAAAGTTGCCATTTTAGATTAGGCCTCAGAGTGCTAAGCACTGTAGAAGCACATGAAAGATATAGATGACACACTGAAGGACTTGTAGATTAAAACAGGCAAGATGGACAATGGCAGTATAATTATTCCCTACCATACAGTAAGGGAAACTGAGTCACAGAAAGAGAAACGTTGTGCAGGGACGCTGTGGCAGAGTAGAGAATACACTGGGTCTGTCCTGAATTCCACTCTACTGTCTTAGATCACTGCTCGAGGGATAAGACACTAAATGCCTCGGGGGTCAAATGGGCTGCGTTAGTGTTAAACTCTAACCTTCAGATCCTAAATGGCATGTTTTGGGGGGATCAGGAGGGTGAATTTACTTTTGTTTCCCACCAGGGCAGCAGTGTGATTGATTATATTGCTGTTTCCCCAAGCCTGCTCCCTTATCTAGTTAGCTTTTCTGTAGGCCAAGAAATTCATAGTGACCACTTTCCATTACTTTTAAGTTTTCAGTTGGATATAGTGTGGGATGAGAAGGTTCACTGTGGGGATACCAATTGTGAGGACAGTGCTGTCCCCCTTAGGTGGCCTTGGTCTACTGATCTCTGTCAACAACTCGGGGAAGTGCTCCATTCCCCCCCTTGTCAGGCGATTAGGGACTCGGTGGTTGGAGCAGGCTCCCAACTGAACTTATCGGATTATTACTGTAGACTTATCTCTCTTCTGAAGCCTTATCTTTCCTGTGGCCACTCTCGTGGTGGGCGAGGGGTTGCCCATAGGGGCGCTCCCTGGTTTGACTAGGCTTGTAAGGAGTGGAAGAGGCATCTAGGTACACTCTGTAAATCCTATAGGAGGCAGAAGGAGGTGGGCCTGCTGTCTGAGTTTTTGGAGGCTAGGAAGGGGTACCGAGCGCTTTTAAGGGGTAAAAAGGCTGCCTATGTTGCCCGATTCTGGGATTCCCTGCTCATTGCTGCCTGTGTCAGGGATTCTAGGAAGTTTTGGCAGCTTATAAATGTCTCAATGGGGAAAAACCGCTGTCCCTGGCAAATTTCTATCCCTAGTGGGATTTTGTTATCCCACTTTCGGATTCTTTTTCTGGCTCGGGATCCTGATGAGGATTTATCCTCACATCTCTCGGGTCTTCCCATGTGGCATGAGGTCACTGAGATTGAGGTGGTCAATCTTATTCAATCTCTTAAAACAGGGAAGCCACGGGGTATGACTGTGTCCTGGCCGAGTTTATTAGGAGCTATGCGGACTGGTGGGTCCCCTTTCTGGCAGCTTTTTTAACCTATTTGGATAGGACAGGTGCCTTTCCGACCGAGTGGGGAAGGGCGGTCATTGTTCCCATTTATAAGGGTGGGGATAGGATGGACCCAGGCAATTATAGGCCCATAAGCCTTTTAAATATCATAGCCAAGCTCTACGCTAGGCATTTGCTATCTCTTCTGAATGATTGGATGATCGAGTCTCAAGTTTTGTTTTGGGGAACAGGCTGGGTTCCAGGCAAATAGGTCAAGCATCAATCATTGTCTTGTCCTGTTCCATCTGGCCGAAAAGTACATTCAAGCTAACACCAAATTCTTTTGTGCTTTTGTAGATCTGAAGGCGGCCTTTGACTCAGTCGACAGGGCCGTGCTTTGGGGGAAGCTGGCCAGGCTGTCGATCGATCAGAGGCTCCTCATTTTGATTCAGCTGTTGCATAAGGATCCTTCCCTAGCAGTTAGAGTTTCCCATCAGGGGCACCTTACCCCACCTTACCTGGCTTTCTATTTTTTTCAGGGGTCAGGCAGGGTTGCATATTGGCCCCCACCCTCTTCAATCTGTTCTTAATTGATTTGGTTCCAGCGATGTCTTCTTCGATCTTTTTTCTGCCCAAATTGGCTTCTAGTCATCTGGACTGTCTCCTCTATGCTGATGACGTGGTAATTTTTCCCCAGACTAAGGTAGGCCTGAGAAGGCAGCTGCATGCCCTTTCTGAGTATTGTACTGCAAACAAGCTGGTGGTCAATTATAAGAAGACCAAAGTCCTTGTCTTTGGGAGAAGGAAAAAGATCTATCATTGGTCTATTGATAACCACCCGATAGCTCAGGTCTCGTCCTACAAATATCTGGGGATCTTGTTCCATGCGTCGCTCAGCTGGATTTCCATCAGGAGATGGCCCTGATGAAAGCTAAGGGGCTGATTGCTGCCATTGCACGATTGTTTAAAAACAAAGGGCATGGCAGCTTGAGGGTTGCTCTCAAACTTATGGATGCCAAAATTCGTGGCCAACTGCTATATGGTGCATCCCTCTGGGCTGTAGGGTTTTCCTCTGCACTTAACTCTGTGCAAATAAAGACCTTGAAATCTCTGCTCTATATTCCAAAAGGGACCCCTTCGGTAGCCTTAAGAGTGGAGTTCTGCCAGCTGTCCTGGGGAATGACAAATTGGAAGCAGGC
>QEPC01002150.1:2367080-2393752 GCA_003113815.1 Sphenodon punctatus | reverse complement strand
CACACACCATGGTGGCAATGCCACCATTCCCCACCCCCTGTGCCAGTGGAAACTCTCATCATGGCATGCCCAGTTTGCACATCATGCTGTCCAGCCCCCACACAGCACAAGTCCTGCAGGCTAAAATCACCCCCCCCACATGCTATTCCTAAGTCTAGGGGTACCAGTGCCCAGGTACTACCCTCCCCATCCCCCTTGCTAAGGGCACCAAGGAGATCCTATACTAAACCAAAAAGGAAGAGGGAACCCCAAACTTACCAACAGTTGCACGCACGCACGCCTCCAGCAGTCTGTGGATCCTTTCAGTCTCCAAGCCTGCTGTAAAATGGCTGGCCAAGCACAAGTTCCAGAAGGTCCCCCAGAAAGAAAGACACAAACCCCAAGATTATTGGTCAGTACCAACAGCCAGTCAAGTGCCCATACCCCTAAGGAAACGTTCAGGATTAGATGACTTTTTTGAATTCAAAAAAGTCAACCCTCCAAGGCATGTTAAAAAAGGTGCAAAATGTAACCATTTGCACCTCAGGGAGGGGGCAGGGAGGGATAAACAAACTCTTGCATAACAAAAAGGTGCCAACTGCCACCTTCAGCAATTTAAAAAATCCGGTAACCCGGCACCATTAAAAAGATCCGGTATGCCGGTATTACTGGATTACCAGATTAGATCCGGTATTGCATAAAACTGGCAATATCGGATACCGGGGGCACCAGTACTCCCACCCCTAGGATCCACAAGAGCCTGGCCACAGAAGGACACTGGCCCATAGGGTAGACAGTAGAGTAGACTATGTTTGCCTGTGTATGTTTTCTGACTAAACTAGGACTGAAATGAAGAGATGTTTTTGTGCTTGGAAATATTATTTACATTTTTGGATAGCCCTCCAAATAATTATTCACCATGGAAATAATATTCATATAACCATCTATTTAGTTATTTTGGCTTGGATGTTTTGATCATGTTGGTATTTGGATTCTTTTATTTTGGTTAGTTCAGTCACTTTGGAATTTGAGTTGCTTCGTTTTGGAACTATTAACTGTGTTATATTTTATTTTGTCTATGACTGGTTTAATGGCTATATGCTGGTTGTTCACTTTGCATAAGTAAACTCAGGCTAACAGAAAGAGGAATAGGGAACAGGCCTAAGGCTGAACTGACCTTGTCCCTAGTTGGAGTTATGTCAATAGAGAGAGAAATGGAGAAGAAGGCCGGGTTGGCAGGTCAGAATAAGAAATGGGAAGTGCAATAAAGAACTTGAGTGGATGATACAGAATATCACAATATTTAGCTAAAATTATAATAAAATTGCTAAGCTTAATGAAGAATCATGGGGTTTGCCATATTAATTATTCCATTAGTGACGTGGTCTATAAAAGTTGTCCCTATTTGCTAGATTGCTAGCTGAGCAACTCATCACCCCAGGAACTTTATTTGAGGGTTGCTTGTTCCCTAACAGAGAGTGCTTTCAGACGTTATGTTTTCAGAATTCATCACAGTCAACCACGGTCAAACACGGGGGGGTGTTAAAGAGTCATGCACATCTGTTTGCATGCATCCAGATGTTCACCACAGTCAAATGTGGCCCAGGGTGAATCAAACCATGCTTCGTGAGGTCGTGGCAGAAGTAGGTGCAGAAGTGTGGTGAATGTTCACCATGGCAGGGGTGAAGGAAAAGTAACGTCTGAAGGGAAATTATGGCTGCGGTGAAAGGAAGTGACCACGGGCCGTGGTGATGGCATGCAGTGTCGCTGCCAAGCAACCAACAGCAAGCGGCTCACAGAGGGAGATTTAAAGGGCAGGCAGAAGTAGGGGAACGTGGTGGAAAAGGCAATGGCAAGGAGGGAGGTGGAAGACGAGCGGAGGATGGAGTGAGAGGGCAAGGAGGAGGAGGTACAGCAGGTGAATCAGCAGCAGCAACAGCAGGGGGAACCCCAGAAGAAGGTAGGGGGTGCAGCCAGGAGTGGGTGGGTCAGGGCCTGGGAGGGGGGGCACGGGAGGGGGGAAGGAGGAAGGGAATGCACCCACCAGGAGCCTAACCAGCAGCCCCCATTGTACCCACAAACAGACCAGCAAGAGGGCACATGCCCTGGAAGAACCTGAGGCTGGAGGGAGCCATGGACAGGTGGTGGGGGCCGTGGAGGAGGAGGATGCAGTAGAGGGGCTGGAACCCAGGTGCTGGTACCACAGGGAGGGTCAGTGGGGGCTACAAGAGACCCATGACCTCATCACTATCTGGGCGACACCTGAGATGCAGGGCGAGCTGGCGATCAATGTCCGGAATGAGCAGGTGTTTGCCCAGATAGCCACGGAGATGGAGAAGGTCGGATACAACTGAACGCCCACACAGTGCTGGACAAAAATAAAAGAACTGAAAATGGGGTTCAAAGACACTATGGACAACAGCCGGCACTATGGGCGGGCAACACGGACCTCCCCCTACCTGGATGCGCTGAGCCAGGTTCTCTACTGCAAGGGCTCCATTGTCGCCCTGTGCCCGGGAGGAGCAACCCGCGGATGAGCACCCCCCCCTGCAGGCAGAGAGCCCCGGGTACAGCTGGGCCCTGGTTACGGAAGCCCCAGAGGAGCTGCCAGGAACCTCGGGCACGTGTGCTCAGCACCCCCAGCCTGACTGCCGGCAAGGGCACGCATGCCCCAGATGTCTCGGAGGAAGGTGAGGGTGAGGAGGAGACAGTCACCCTGCACCTCATGGCATGCTGCCCCGAGGACCGGGCAGACACCAGCCCCAGCGACTGACCAGCCTCCAAGGGAACAGACACGGAGGAAGAAGGTAGGGGCACTGCAGGACACACACAGGGACCACATGGGGAGGGGGGCCAAAGGGGGTGGAAGGGGATGGCAGCAACCCCCCACGCCCCAGTCCCAGATGTTGGGAAGGGGCACGGGCAGAGGGAGCTGCACAGGGGCCACCGGTGCCCATCCCGGGGTGAGGGAGCGTCCCAAGCACGGGCACAGGTGGGGGGCTTGGGGAACAGCACCCCACATGCCTAACCGACCCCTCCATCACCCTACAGAGCCACACTTGGCACAGGAGGGCCGCAGTCGGGGGCCTCCGGTACCGCCGGCCGAGAGGATGCCAGAGCACTGAGCATGGGCGCTCATGGAGGGCCTCACCCAGGAGCTGGTCACCACTAGCACGCAGCAGACTGAGGAGATGCTGGAGGCTGTCCGCCAGCTGGAGGAGGGGACCAGAAGGGCCCTGCAACACGTGGACGGGAGGGACTGGGCGCTGGTGGTGGAGATGCGCACGAACCGGTGACAGATGAAGTGGGACATGGACTGCCAATTGGAGGCACTCCAGGCCCACTCGGACCAGCAGGACTGCTGGTCCAAGGAGCTCGGTCTTAAGATGGACCACTCACTGGAGCAGGGCACGTCCCTCCTCCTGCAGGCCTGGGCCTTGAGTGCCTTCATACTGGTAGCAGCCCCATGGGGTGCCATGCCAGTGCCCAGACCCGTGCTCCCTCCATCCCCCTTGGCTGTGCCACAGGCCCTGCCGGTGCTGCAACCACTGCCGCCCCAACAGCACCTGGGACCATGGATCCAGGGACCCATGGCCCCACAGATTGGATGCCAGCCCACCTGGCCCTGATCCGGCCGCAGGTGATGCAGGGGGCAGACAGGGGCCCCCCGGGGGCAGTGGTCGGGGGGCAGGGTCCCTGGCCCTCACATATGACAGCACCTCCTCCTCCACCTTGGATGAGGGGGGTTCGGTAGCCTCAGCCATCCCTGTTGGTAGGGGACGGGGACAGCCTAGGGGTGGCAGGGGATGGGGTAGGGGCAGGGAAGCATAGGGTATGGGGTGGGGAGGGGGAATCTGGGACCACCGAGGGGGAGTGGGAGAGGGGAAGGGCATGGGGGCACATGCGGGTGTACCAGGGACTGGGGCGGGGATGGGGGAGCACAATAAATGGCATTTGCACACATAACGGTGCCCGAGTGCTTTCTTCCCTACAGATGCATACCTCCCTCTTGTGTGCGTGTGTGTGCAGTCATTGCTATCTCCACAGGCAGGTGTGGATGCATGGGGGTGTCCGGCCTTTCATGCCAGCAGCTGTGCGCTGCCCACTCCCTTCGCATCCCTCCACAGCGGCCCCATTGTTCCCATTAAGCCATTATCTGTCGGCCTTGGCAGCCCCTGTCTGCTTGTCCAGACCCCCGACCCCACATCCCATGCTGCCCCCATGCCCGCTGCAGCTCAGACCCTCCAGGATCTGTACCATGGCAGCTGCATCTCAGCCCGAGGTCCTGCTCAGAGGCTCCGGGGGCTCTTTCCGTGCCTGGACCGCCCACGAGAGCATGGCCCTGTGTGACCTGTGGCGTTCTCCCATCGTTCAGTGCAGCCTGCGCTCGTTGTCCACCTGGCCGGATGCCTATCGGTGCTTGAGCTTTGATATGCTGCACTTCTTTTATGTCATGACTGCTGGTGACTGCCGCGTGCACTGTGAGGAGCTTGGGATCACCCCCTTCCCTGGGGAGCACTTGCTGGACATGCTGGGGGGCCTTGCGGTGTGGAGTTCCTTCCAAGACAGCCTCCGCTCAGTGTGTGTGTGCCTACCCAGGATATGCGACCTGCCTCTGTGAGGGTGGCCCTGCCATGGCTGTGTCCTACTTCAGCAGCGTACAGGGTGCCTGTGGGTATTCGCGCTCCCACACAGCTGCCTACTACCATCTGATGGAGCTGTCCCACCTGCCCTGTCCCTCTGTGGCAAATTATGGCATGCCCCCCCTCTGGGCCTGAGATGGCGGCCCTGTCGGAGGTGTGCAGCTGCCCTGATGTGCAACTCAGGATGAGCTGTGCGGATCCCTTTGAGGCCTTCTACCTGATCTGCTTCCACATGGCTGGGCGTGGCTTCTGTCAGGGACTGTGGCAGCGGCCCCGCTATGTGCACCTGCTTTCAGAACCACCCCCTCCACCCAATGGGAGCCCCTGCAGCTGGGTTTAGGGCGCTCTGGGCCCATCTGTCATCTGGCTGCCTCCTCAGTGCCTCCATTCTGTCTGTGGCCTGGGTGCTCTCTCCACCACCTGCTGCCTCTTCTGGACTGCTGGACCCCCTGGGACCCTCTGCTGCCCGCTTGCCTGTCGCCCCCTCACCTGGGACCCGCTGCCACTTCCCCAGATCCCTCCGTGTGGCCTCCATGGTGGGCCGTTGTGGTGGTTCCCTCCCTCCTGGACTGGGCCCCGTGCCCCCCCCTGCTGCATCCCCTTCTCACGCGCCCTGACCCCACGCAGTCCCGCTCTGTATGGCTCTGCACCAGCCTGGTGCTACTTGTGTCCTCAATAAATGCCTGTTGTGCTTCACTGTGCCGTGTGCTGCCTCCTATGTCCTTGGGCAGCTGGGTCCCCCTTCCCCTTGCCTGCTGGGGTCCTGTCCCCTCCCCCTCCTGCTGGGCTGGCCATGCCGGCCCCTCACCCTCCCACCTCCTGTGCATCCGAGTGGCTGTGGGGTTCCCTGTCCCCCCCCGGTGTGTTACTCCCTCTGCCCCCCTGCCCAGTTCCCCTGTGTTGTGTGTGTGTGCAGCTTCTCGTTTTGAAGTGTGTGCGCCTTCTATGTGGCCGCTGCTTGCTCGTGATGCAGCTCCCTCCACCCCCTCCCTTCATGTTTCCCTTCCCTGGATGGAGGCCTCAACTGTCTGTGGCTTTGTTTGCCCTCAGGTAGCCATGTTTGCATCCGCGTGACCCCGGTGACTTATGGTGCTCCCACCGCGGTTCTTGCCACCACGGCACATCTGTTGGGTTCCCCCAGCCTGGGTTCACTCCGGTTGGCCCCGGGCGGTGGTGCGCCCCATCACATCTGTTGGGGCCACGCAGCCCACCGTGGCCTGCGGTGAAGCTATTGACACCGGGGTGGGATTCACTGTGGTGAATCTCACCTCGTCATGTCTGAAATCACCCAAAGTCTCTATTAGGGAAAGAAACTCTTCACATATCTTTTCATCTTCTTCTTCTAGCTGGTAAGGCCATTGACAGGGTGGCCCCGAGACGCCTTCTGCCTTGGTCTCGTCACCGCAGGACCCCTTGGTTTACTGAGGGGCTGCGGTGTATGAAGCGTGTAGGCAGGAGGCTAGAGCGACGCTGGCGTCGGACTCGATCTGACTCCGATCGTCTTCTCCATAGGGCCCATTTGCGGTCCTATGTTGAGGCTGTGAGGACGGCGAGGAAGGAATTCCTTGCGGTCCTCATAGCGTCTGCGAAGTCGCGTCCAGCGGAGCTGTTTCGGGTGGTGCGGGGGCTGGTTAGTCCGGCCTCCCTCCGCCTGGATGGGGACTTGTCCCGGGCCCGCTGTGAGGAGTTTGTCACCTACTTCGCAGACAAGATTGCTCGGATTCAGACCGACTTTGACGCTGGGTTGATGGCAGTAGGGGAAGAGCGCGGGGGGGCGGAGGGCCCGTCTGGTCCATCTTTGTGGGGAGAGTTTCGGGAAGTGACGCCGGCCGATGTGGTGGATGTCCTGGGGTCTGTGAGGGCCACGTGTTGTCAACTGGATCCGTGCCCGTCCTGGTTAATAAAAGCTTCCGGGGAGACGTTGGGGACGGTGCTGGCGAGGGTAGTGAATGCGTCCCTTCGGCAGGGGAGGTTGTCGCCTTGCCTTAAAGAGGCTGTGGTGCGCCCCCTGCTGAAAAAACCATCGTTGGACGTAGACGCGCTCGCCAGCTACCGACCTGTCTCTAACCTTCCCTTTTTAGGGAAGGTTATTGAGCGGGCAGTGGCGCTCCAGCTCCAGGGTCATCTAGATAACATCGGGCTCCTTGACCCTTTTCAATCTGGGTTCCGCCCCGGCTATGGCACCGAGACGGCGTTGGTGGCCTTGGTGGACGACCTCCGCCGGGAGATGGATGCAGGATGTTCGACATTTCTCATCCTGCTAGATCTCTCGGCCGCTTTTGACACCGTGGACCATGGGCTGCTGTTGAGACGGCTGCGTGACCTGGGGGGTCTGGACGGGACTGTTCTTGAATGGTTCCGTTCATTCCTCTCGGGGAGGAGCCAGCGGGTGGTGTTGGGGGAGGAAACATCGAGCCCCCGCGCCTTACCGTGTGGCGTTCCGCAGGGATCGATCTTGTCTCCATTATTATTTAACATCTATATGCAGCCCTTGGGGGAGGTCGTGAGAGGGTTCGGGGTGCGATGTCACCAGTATGCTGATGATACTCAGCTGTACCTCTCGTTTTCTACTGACCCAGACCCTGCTGTCTCGGTGCTATCCCAATGTTTGGAGGCCGTGGCGGATTGGATGCGGCGGAGCAGACTGAAGCTCAACCCAGATAAGACGGAGGTGATGGTGGTGGGGAGGGCGAAGGGGGTGGTGGCCCCCCTGGTTGGGGGGGTTTGCCCCCCTGTAGCTCAGCAGGTCCGGAGTCTGGGGGTCATATTGGACGCAGACCTGCGGCTGGAGCGGCAGGTGGAGGCAGTCGCTAAGGCTGCCTTCCGCCAGCTTTATCTGGTACGTAGGCTGCGTCCGTATGTCTCTGGCCCGGACCTGGCCTCCCTCATCCATGCCTTCGTCACCTCGCGGCTCGACTACTGTAACGCGCTCTACGTGGGGCTTCCCTTGTTCTTGGCCCGGAGGCTGCAGCTGGTGCAGAATGCGGCGGCCCGTCTTCTTACGGGGACGGGTCGCCGGGAGCACATTACACCGGTGCTCCGAGCGCTGCACTGGCTGCCGATAGTGTGCCGGGCCAAGTTCAAGGTCCTAGTAATGATCTATAAAGCCCTATACGGCCTTGGCCCCTCTTACCTTAGGGACCGCCTCGCCCTTCGCGCCCCGGAACGACTCCTGCGGTCTGCCGGGGGTGCCCTCCTGGAGGTCCCCCGTGTTAAGCGGGGGGCCACGATGGAGCGGGCATTCTCGGTGGTAGGGCCGCGGCTGTGGAACTCCCTTCCGGAGGAAGCTCGCCTGGCCCCAAGCCTTTTAACATTTCGGCGGAACTGTAAGACCTGGCTGTTTGCCCAGGCCTTTGGGAGGGAGGGTGGGGAGGGATGATTTTATTCCCACACCCATTTATTTATTATTTTTCTAGCCCTGTTTTATATGGTATATTTTATATTTAATATTTTAAAATGAATTTTAATGTTTTTATTGTTGATTGCTGGAAGCCGCCCCGAGCTGCGTTGCAGGAGGGGGGGGGTATAAATTTTGAAAATAAATAAATAAATAAATAAATAAATAAGAGATTAACCATTTTCGGAATGCTTGCCACATTCCCTGGGGAGGCTTCTCTAGTATAGGACCACTTCTTATTTAGAATCTTAAGATACCATTTGTTTTTATCATTTATTATTTCTTTACTTTTAAAATCATTTATAGATTCTGTGTGAAGTCATTTATGCATTACTGGGTCTGGCTTCTCATTCATTTTCCTGTGCATTTAATCTAAATGCTGGAGCTGATATCCCTTTTCCTGATTGCCTTGTGTTTTCATAAATTACTTCTCTTAAGTAAAGTTTTCTTTCTGTGAACTTGTGTGCCTGTGTCCTGTGTGAGAAGGGAAGAGCATTTACCAGTTGAACCTAGACTGGGAATTTTGCCCAGGAAATTCCTTAACATTACAGCTGATAACTGAAATGGATATTTGTTATGGGGAATAAAGTGGGAAATGAATAGTGGTTCATGTCTGCTTTGTTGAACCTGATTCAAAGTGGGGGAAATGGTCAAATATAGTATTTGCCATGGATATTTGTTTCAGCTGCCTGTGAACACTTAACTGTGTGAATGTAACCCTACGTTTCCCCCTCCCCTCTAGTTTCCCCTCCCTTGTCTCTCCTAAATTGTAAGCCTCTTGGCCCCTTGACCTGTCTCTAATTAATGATTGTTCAGTGCCAGGTACATTGCTGGTGCTATATATTGGAAAGACCAATTCTTGTCATAATTCTGGTATAATACATGTGCACGTCACACCGTTATAAACAAATAGGCACCTTTTAAAGAGGGTGCTGCACCTGAATATTGCACCAGAAAGCCCAAATCCTCTTCTCTAAGCAATATCAGAATCCATGATGCTGAGTGCCTGGCTGGTTCTAAATCTCTATCCAGTGGCAGGGCCATCATTATTTGCATCCCATTTTCCTTAATTTCCAGCCTTTTATTATGTGTGTCATAATCACAAGCTTTCTCTTCTACAGACAAGCATGACTCAGACTGTGGTTTTATTTGTGCATGTGGCCCTTTTCACACAGACACTCTAACGCTGATAAAGTGGGTGTTACATTTTATTATACATGTTGCAGGGCTGCAGGTGTGCTCTATGGATGCCCTGAAACATGCATAATAAAATGTAACACCCACTTTATCAGTGTTAGAGTGTCTATGTGAAAAGGGCCAATGTCTCCACAATATCTGTGGCAAAAGACACCTCATCAGTCACAGCTGATCGGAACAAAGGAGATGTAAAGGCACCTATTATTTAGCAGGGTAGAAAAGTTAGAGATTATTTTGTCAGGGTTTTCATTTTGCATTTGACAAAGCTCTACCAGGACCAGATGGTGGGGTGAAACTCCCCAGGAGACCTAGTACTCACAGAGGTTACTAGAATGAGGTATGATAGTTTGTGGGCAAGACGTTTCAGAACCAGGACCATGGCTAGTCAGCTAGGGGATTAATTAGCTCAGATAATGAGCTAACTAACTAGTCCTGAATCCTGACAAATTAGCCTATCTAGTTAGTTAGATCACTAGATAGTGAACTAGTTAGCCCAGGTAAGGATGCTGTGACAAATTAGGTCATGCAACCAGTGGTTGGCTGGTCAGGTGCCCAGGATTGGGTATAAGGATGAGTTCCCAGTCACTTTTAAAGCAGCAGGGTGGAGGGGGGTTCCACTTGGGAGCCAGCTATGGGTGGAATTCCCTGGGTAACAGCAGGTAATGGTCCAGGGATTCTGGAAGAGAGATGGGGAGCCCTGGAAATCCATAACCTAGTTTGGGCAACACCAAAGCACAAGGGAGGTAGGCAAAATGAGAGCTCAGAGTCTAGCTAGGAGTTGGGGACCTTGGACCCAGCATGAAGGCTCAAGGAGTGGAGGCCAGAGGTAGCCGTGTGAGTGTTGGGAAACAGGGCCCCTCATGCCAGTCCTAGGACAAGGACATGGCCATCTGTGAGGTGATGATGCATGGAGGGCAGGCTAGGTGCTAGTGTTCTATGGGGAATGGTCCAATTATAGCGGGTGCCATGGTTCGTAAACCAGGGCTCAGTATAGCAGGAGAGGGGTGTCAGACTACCAAGGCACAGGGAAACCAAGAACAGGCCCCAGAAAGAGTATCCTAGCCCCAGAAAGGGGATGTGGGGGTGAGTATAGCCAGGCCTGTGGGGAGGCCTAAGGGAGATTCACTCAGGGCATAAAAGTCAAGGAGCAGGAACTGGAAACCTAGAATGTAATGCCTAGGAACCAAATGTCTGGCATAGGCTAGGCAGCAGCAGTGTCCTAGATAGAAGGGGTCAGATAGAGCCCATCGACTAGTCTAGTGTGGATGTTCTGATGGGGCAGAGTCATACTGTCAATAATTATTGATGGAGTCACCATCCTGCCTGTCCCCCAAGCCCGTAGCCTAGGCTTCATCTTTGACTCACCCCTTTCTTTTAAACCCTACGTTGACTCTGTTGCTAAATCCTGTCGCTTCTCCCTCCATAACATTGCTAAGATTCGCTCTTTCCTCTCTGTCTTGTCTGCCAAAACTCTTGTTCATGCTCTGGTCATCTCTCGCCTCGATTACTGTAACCTCCTTCTTTCTGGCCTTCCCAGGTCTCACCTTTCTCCCCTCAACTCTGTCCAAAACTCTGCTGCCAGGGTCATCCACCTCGCCCATCGCTTCGACCATGTGCAGTCCCTCTGCTCTTCGCTTCACTGGCTTCCCTTTCCTGAACGAATCCTGCACAAGCTCCTAGTCTTTCCCTATAAAGCTCTTCACAAGCTCGCTCCCCCCTACCTCTCTGCACTTATCGCCCTCCATACTCCAGCCCGTGCACGTTGCTCCTCCTCTGTCCCTTCTCTCACCCTTCCACGCCTTCCCTGCTCCCCTAAGCACCTTCATCCCTTCTCACTTGCTGCCCCCCATGCCTGGAACTCCCTCCCTGTCCACATCCGCCTTGCCCCCTCCCTTCATACCTTCAAATCTCTCCTTAAAACTCATCTCTTTTGCTCTGCTCTGTGACACTTTATCCTGCTGAGCCACTATTTCCTATACCTAAGGTCTGTTTACCCTTATCCTTGCCACATGGACCTGCCTGCTGTCATTCTCATCGTAACCAAGCCTAGTATGTGCACTTGAGACTTCGCATCTTCATGAATATTAGACCCTTTGTTTCTCCCTCTCTTCCCCTTCCTAAGTCTCTCCCTCAGCTCCTGTCACTCAGATTGTAAGCCCTAGGGGCAGGAACTGTGCCTATTTTATTACTTTGTAAAGTGCCAGGTACACTGCTGGTGCTATATAAATGTTTGTTAATAATAATAATTAATAATATAATATTTCAGGCAGATACCCAGAGGTGTCTAGGGATGCCAGGGTGGGAGAAATCCCAGGGCAAGGGACTTGGGTGTGGGAGAATGACCAGCAAACAATGCCAAGGCCAGGGAAGATTATGACTTTGATGAGGGATCCAGGAAATGGAGAATGTAACAGGGTGTGCGGCCCCAGGGTAGGTTTTCTCAGGATCCACATTCACCCCTGAGGGTAGCCCAAGTGAGATCATCTCAAAAGTCCTTTATTTACACAGTGTCTACTCATAGTCCATCACTAGACACATAGTCCATTCATAGATAGCTCTCTGGATGCCTCTCGGTTAGGTACTTCCTAGCCAGACACATTCCCTCCTGTGGCCAGGTTCTCCTCAATTTTCTGGATCCATTGCCTCTCTGAAACCCTCCAACATATGTTTTAGGCTACTGGCTTAGTTGCCCCCCTGTAGCCCAAACTGTGTGCTTACTACTCCCAGGCCCTTCCAGCCAGGCACAATCCCTTCTGCAGTCAGCTATGAAGCAGAGCCCTCCCTGCCTCTCTTTGTACTGAGTTTCAGGATCAGCCTTTTTCAGCTTCTGGGCTGCCTCAGCCATGCCCAGCTCAGATGGCCCTGCTCATGCCCTTGGTTGCCTTGCTCTGGGGCTAGTTCAGCTGAGGCATATTAGGGCACTGTTCTGTTCCACCTCAGTGCCTACATCTCCCAGGACAGTGATAACCCTTCTTAAAGGACCAGGCTCAGGTACCCAGCCTGACCTTGCTACAGAGACGTTTAATGAACAAGCCACACACCCTAGGGCCCGATGACCATCTGCCATGAACATCTGGCTGGATAGGTGACTACATAATGTAGCACTCAGGCTGCTTTTATACAAGTGGCTGGATGCAGCATGTTCTTCAACGCATTTTCTGAAAAGCCCCATGGCTACCATAGGAATTGTTGCTTGTGCGGTCTTTTTGAAAGCACAATCTTCAAAAAGATTGCATAAGTGGCAATTCCTATGGCGGCCGACTACTTCCGGTGCATCTAAATGCACCCCGTGGGGTTTTGTAGGAAGTGCATTCTTGAACGTGCTGCATCTCGCCACTCATGTAGAAGAGGCCCTAGTCAGAGGCCCATGGGGAGAACAAGAGAAGGTCCATTCCCCAAAACAGGTAACAGTGCGGTGGAGAGTTATCAGCTCATAGGAGAACAGACGGACACTATAGCAGCCACCATGGACTGAGGTGACAGAAAAATAAATCCAAGGTCCTGGTCCTGTGGATAATTAAAGCTGGGCTTCATCCATTACAGGGCCCTTGGTAGAAGTGGGGCTAGATCAAGTCGTGCAGGAAATCAAGCAGAGAAACTGATAGTCTAGCTGAGAAAGAGGGGTATGGGGACCAAGCAGGCCAGGAAAGGAGAGACCTGAGGGAAAGGCAGTGTTATGAATTAAAACTCTTCTCTATGATTCCTAACTAGGAACAGGACTTAAACCCCTAGTAGGCAGCTCCCAATTCCGGGATCTGGGCAGAGGCACTATAAAACAGATCACAAGCCTTTTAAATAGACATGTGTTTTTTATAGAAAGAACTGAGAATATAGCACCAATACACTTGCATCTAGCAATAGCCTTCACTTACTCTAACAGCAAGCACACACACACAAATACATACATATGAGTTCTTACGCATCAGAGGTCTCAGGTCTGGTCTCGAGAGGAGAGGCAGGGCGGGGGCTCAATCGAGGTCTATCTAGGAACCTAGCTGCTGGAGTCTTGGCTTTTCACAGCCTTTGAGAGGGTTGGAAAGGGCCAAGCACCGATCCACCGGCAGCCACCTGAGTAGCTGGTCAGAGGTACCATGCAAGGCACCTTTCCTGTCTAGGGCTGGCCTTTCTATCCAGTGACTGCCTTATGATTATCCAGAGTGTGGGGTTGTCAGTGCTAAGCCTAGCAAGCCCTCCTATTGGCTGTTCAGATTTGGGGTACTTTCTGCTTAGTCATTCTGACTATGGGATGTGCTGGCCAGTTAGATCCAGCCTACCCCTCCCTCCAGATGAGAGGCCTGATCTTTGGCCATAAGTTGCCCATGCCCCTTTCTCTAAGGTGTCTCATTGTCTGACCAGGCCATCCTTTCTCATTGCATTGCTTAGTCATTATCTGCAACCTTCTCTCTTGTTTATGTACAGCCATGTTCTGGGAACGGACAGTTCTTTACTAGTCCTGTTCTTGCTAGATGGCAAGAATATATCCCTGCCAGCATATTTCTCTCATTTTCTTCTCCTCTTTGCCAGCCTGTTTCTTATAATATGCATTTTCAAGATACTTACTATAAAGCATATAGCAAGCAAATAAAGCATATAGGAAACTCATAGCATCCTTTCAATAGTAACAGATTTATACAATATTCTCTTGGTTCTATAATGCTTCAATCAGCCAGTTAATTCACTACAGCAGGACCCCTTTCTGGCTACTTTGCCAGTGTAGTGGAGGAGCATTTGGTCAGGCTGGTGTACAGTAGAGGTGGGACTATCAGTATCAGATTAATCCGATAATACTGATTATTATCGGTATCAGAATATTGATTTTTAACATTGCCAGTTTTATTGGATTTTTAACATTGCCCATTGAAGTCAATAGACACAATGTTAAAGATCTGAGAAAATCGACAATGTTAAAAATCCAATATTCCAATATCGATAAAGCCAATATCTGATAATCCCCCTGGAATCCCACCCCTATGTACAGGGTTCCACAATGAACCACCATTTTTCATCTTAAGGTTAACATGTTGATACATTATGATGTAGGATGTGTGTTTAGAGTGAAGTATCCCTGGAGGAGGACTAAGCTGTACCCAACCCATCAAGATGCCTGTCCTTATCTCCCACCCCCTCTCCCCCTTCCCTCTAACCTGCTTCTCCCCCTACTTCTTTCCCCTCTCCTCCTGCTTCCCACTAAGCTTGACATCTCTCTCCACCGTCCACATGTCTCCTCCTCCTCCCCCCACCACGTCTTTCCCCCCGTCCCTCTGCCCCAGGGCCCGTCTCCCACAGATCCCATTGCTTCCTTCCCCATATCTTATCCCCATTACCTGTCAACTCCCATTCTCCTATTTCCTCTGGAACTGTCGCTCCTTCACGAATAAAGCTCCCTATATTCATGATCTTTTCTTCTCTCACTCCCTTCACCTTCTCGCCCTTACTGCAACCTGCATCTCTCCCACTGACTCTGTCACCCCTGCCACCCTCTCCTACGGATGTCTCTCCTTCTCCCACCAGCCCCGGGCTGAAGGCCAGGTGGTGGCATAGGCCTCCTCCTTGCCTCTTCCTGCCAGTTTCAACCGCTCCCCTCTCCTCCTCTCTCTCCTTCCCCTCCTTTGAGGCTCACTCTGTATGCCTCTACTCCCCTCGCTGTCTCTTTTCCACCTTTGATTCCCTTCTCAACCCCCCCTGTCCTCCTCCTCCCTCTTGTCTCTCCGCTCAGGATCTTGCTCTCTTTTTCACCTCTAAAATTGATATGATCTGCCTGGATATCGTTTCCAAGTCCTCTCCCCCTACCACTCCCCCCACTCTCCCTCCTCCCCCACCTCTCTCCTGTCCTCCTTCCCTCCCACCTCCCTTGAGGAAATTTCCTCCGTGCTCTCCTCCTCCAACCCCCTCCACGCGCCCCCTGAACCCCATTCCTTCTTGCCTCCTGACCTCCATTGCTTCCACCGCTGCCCCTCCCTTCCTGCACATCATTAACCTCTCCCTCTCTACCAGCGCCTTCCACCCTGCCTTTAAACATGCCACTGTCTCCCTCATCCTCAAATAGCCCACTTTGGATCCCTCTGTACCCTCTAATTACTGTCCTGTCTCACTCCTCCCTTTTGCTTCCAAACTCCTTGAACGTGTTGTCTACTCCCGTTGCTTCGACCTCCTCTCCACCAACTCCTCCCTTGACCCCCTCCAATATGGCTTCCGCCTCCTTCACTCCACTGAAACCTCTCTTGCTAAGATCACCAATGATCTTCTTGTGACTAAATCCAACCGCCTTTGCTCTATTCTTGTCCTCCTTGATCTTTCTGCTGCCTTCAGCACTGTTGACCACTTGCTCCTGCTTGAAGTGCTTCACTCCCTGGGATTCTGGGACTCCGTCCTTGACTGGTTCTCCTCCTACCTCTCTGACTGCTCCGTCAATGTATCACTTCCTAACTCCTCCTCCTCCTCCTCTCTACCCCTCTCGGTCGGGGTTCCCCAAGGCTCTGTTCTTGGCCCTCTCCTCTATCTACATCCAGTCCCTAGGCAAACTCATTGCCTCCCACCGTTTCCAATACCACCTATATGCTGATGATACTCAACTCTATCTCTCCACTGCTTCCCTCTCCCCCTCTGTTCAAGCTCGTCTCACCAACTCTCTCGCCGATATCTCCGCCTGGATGTCTCAATGTCAAATCAAACTGAACATGGCGAAAATGGAACTCCTTATCTTCCCTCCCAAGCCTTCCTTTCCCTCTTCCCTGTCAATTGCCATTGATGGGGTCTCTATCCTCCCTGTATCCCAAGCCCGTAGCTTGGGCTTCATCTTTGACTTGCACCTTACCTTCAAACCCTACATTGACTCCGTGGCCAAATCCTGCCACTTCTCCCTCCACAACATTGCTAAGATCCACCCTTTTCTGTCTGTCTCCTCTGCCAAAACTCTCATCCATGCCCATGTCATCTCACGCCTCGACTATTGTAATCTCCTTCTCACTGGCTGTCCCCGCTCTCACCTTTCTTCCCTCATCTCTGTTCAAAACTCTGCTGCCAGGATCATCCACCTAGCCCATCGCTTTGACCACGTGCAGCCTCTCCTCTCCTCTATCCACTGGCTCCTCCTTCCTGAGCGTATTCTGCACAAGCTCCTAGTCTTCACCTACAAAGCCCTTCATAACCTTGCTCCCCCCTAACTCTCTGCCCTGATCTCCCTCCGAACCCCTGTTCGAGAACTCTGCTCCTCTTCCATCCCCTCCCTCACCCTCCCACAGCTCCCCTGCTCCGCCAACCGCCTTCGTCCCTTCTGCCTCACTGCCCCGCATGTCTGGAACTCCCTCCCTGCTCACATCCACCTTGCCCCCTCCTTTCGTACCTTCAAGTCCCTCCTCAAAACTCACCTCTTCCGCTCTTCGCTTCCTAACTCCTGCTAATCATCCCCACCCAGTATTATCCCTAATCTGTTATCTGCAAAGTCCCAACGTACTGTAATCAAGCCAAGAACATGTACCTGAGTTCTCACATCCTCATGAATGTTTTATCCCTTGTCTCTCCCTCTATTCCCCCTTCCCTGTCTCCCCTCCCCCTGTCTTTAGATTGTAAGCTCTCAGGCAGGGACCGCGTCTATCTTATTCTCTGTAAAGCACCAGGTACATCACTGGCACTATATAAAAGCTTATAATAATAATAATAATAAATTAACAATAATTAAAAATAATTAAAAATAAATAATGATGTAAATATTTGCTGAGCATGTCATAGCTGAGGTTTCTGAGAGAGTAAACTAAACATGACTAGACCAGGCAGGTTGAGCTTCCTATTCTCAGCTGTTTTCTCATCCTTCAAGTTTTATTCCTTTTAAAAAAAGAAATGTATGGATTTCATTCTTCTGAGAGGCAGTGGATTGACAGCGCTAGAAACTGAAACTCTTTTTAATCTAGCAGGCAGGAACCATACTGTCAGTAACAAAGCAAGCTTCCTCCTTCCCAAGTGCCTCACCCCATATCACATGTCCCCTCAGCCTCTGAGAACCCTCTGCCTGTACTCCAGACAAAAGACAAGTGGTGTCAGTCTCCCCACGCCCAATCCCCCTTTGACTTCTCTGCAGAGACAGCCAACAAAAGCTCAGCTATAGTGGCATGTTCTGCCACACAGACTATTTCAGTGGGAATCTGAATTAGGTCCACAAAGCTGATTGTATACAGACAGTGCAGAGAAAGTAAGGTTGCCGTATTGGTCCCAAATACAGGCAATATTACAGTAATATCTTTTACTGGACCAACTGTCGTTGGTCCAGTAAAAGATCTGTATCTATTATTATTATTATTATTATTTTATTAACAAACATTTATATAGCACCAGCAGTGTACCTGGCACTTTACAAAGTAATACAATAGACACGGTCCCTGCCCCTAGGGCTTACTCCCTGCCCCTAGGGCTTACAATCTGAGAGACAGGAGCTGGGGGAGAGACCTAGGAAGGGGAACAGAGGGAGAGACAAATCTATTGTATACAGAGAATCAGACAGTGACAATATGACACCTATTAAGAGATAAGGTGGATATTCATAGAGTTTTAGGGGTGGAAGGCACCTACTACTACTACTATTTAGCATTTCTATAGTGCTACTAGTCATACGCAGCACTG
Organism: Sphenodon punctatus; assembly: GCA_003113815.1. Lineage (NCBI taxonomy): Eukaryota > Metazoa > Chordata > Lepidosauria > Sphenodontia > Sphenodontidae > Sphenodon > Sphenodon punctatus. Next base: position 2,375,923 of record QEPC01002150.1, on the reverse strand, counting down.
TACAGATACACATAACATAAATACAGTCCCTGCTCCATGGAGCTTACAATCTAATCAAGACACAAAGACACAGACAACTACAAATAAAAATATTCCTATGAATAACTGATTACAGGATGCAGGTATTTAGTAAGTTTATTTATTTCAGTTAAAATGAAAGGTTACAAGTCCAACCCCCTGCTCCAAGGAAGGATATCCTCTGCCTACAGCACTGTGGACATATGCTTGGTCCAGATTAAGGCTGAAATTTGCCCTCGCATTCTCGCTAAATCTCAGCGAGGATTGGCTTCTCACTGAGATTTGTGAGAATGAGAACTGCTCAAGAATCAGCTGATTCATGACATGTTCTCACGTGAAATTTGTGTGGCTGAAACCCACCATTGCAATCTGAAAAATGGCCACCGTGGCCATTTCTGCACATACATGGTCCCTGGCGGCCATTTTGCACGTGAGTAGAATGTTTTAAGGGCAATAATATTCTCACGAGAGTCTCAAGAATCCTCAAAAAACACTGCATTTGTGAAAAATGGCAGCTGGAGGCTGCGTATGCACAGAAATGGCTGTAGCGGCCATTTTGCACAACACAAGTACATTTTGAGATGTTTGAGAATCTTGCAAGAGTCTTGAAAATCTCAGCACAATCTTGTGAGTTCTCACGTGGAGCTGTAACCAGATGGATTTTGAAAATATCCAAGGAAGGAGATTTTACAACCTCGTTGGACAACTTATTCCATTGCTGAAAAGCTCTTACAGTGAGGAAGCTTTTCCTAATATTTAACTGAAATCTACATTGCTGCGATTTCAGCACATTCCCTCTTGTTCTGCCTTCTGTGACAGTGAACAGATGTTTACCACCATTTTTGTGACATCCTTTTAGATACTGGAAAGCCAAACCATTATCGTGTCCCCTTTTAGTTTTCTTTTTTCTAGACTAAACATACCCACTTCTTTCAGTTCCTTTATCATCTCAGTTGTTCTCGTCTGAATCTCCTCCTCTGAATCATCTCCAGTTTGTCAGCATCTGTGAAGTGTGGTGCTCAAAACTGAACACAACATTCCAGGTGAAGTCTCGCCAGTGCTGAATAAAGCAGCATCACCACCTACTTGGTCTTGTATATGATTTACCAGTTAATACAGCCTTAAGTGACGTTTACCTTTTTTGTGGCAGTGTTGCATTGTTGACTCATGTTCAGTTTATGATTCACCATAACTCTAAAGTTCTTATCTCCAGTGCTACTGCCTAAGTATTCCCCATTTTATCACTTGACCTCTTTATAGAAGACCAGAGAGCCTTCTGAAAGAGATGCATCCAATAAAATAAAATAATAATAAAATAATAATAATAATATTAATAATAATAAATTACTAATTCAAAGTGCTGGTGAAGACCTTTAAAGCCCTAAATGGTATGGGCCCCATCTATCTGAGGGATTTCCTGGCTCTCTGTGTTCCATTGCGGCCTCTGTAGTTGGCTGCGGGCGCCCTCCTGGAGACTTCTGTTTTTTGCTAGGTCTCAACTATGAGGAGGGTGTTCTTGGCCATTGCACCTGTGCTGTGAAACTCCCTCCCACAGGAGTTCAAGCCTGTGTTCAAGCCTGGTGGCCTTCCAGAGGCAATGTAAGACCATTTTGTTCTGTCAGGCTTTTGGCTGCAGGGATTGATTTGGAGGGAAGGGGGTCATTGGGGAAGGGTTGTGGGCAGGGTAGGGGTGTGAGGGAGGATTGGGGGAATGTGGAATGTGGTATTGTGTGGGTATTGTAAGGGGGTTGGGGTTTTCCAGGGGTATGTTTGTAATTTAACGTTTATCTTTTATATGTGTTTTATATGTTTTGTTTTGTAAGCCGCCCTGAGCCTTTTGAAGGGAAAGGTGGGATAAATAAATAAATAAATAAGAATAACCAGGGGAATGTATCTGGCTCTATGAGTGCACACTTCTCTAGTCACTACTTAGTGGGGATGGATCTGAGTTGGTAAGATTGTCTCTGTCTCCCAGTTCTATGCTCCTTGAACTCCAATTTTTAACAATGGAAAGCTTTTTTTCAGTCTGCTCAGCGTAGCTTGGAGTTCTCTCCTTGCTGACAAGCTGCGGATCTGTTTAGTAACCCAGCAGTCTTACCTCCTGCTTTGGAACGCAGAGCAGGAGACCAATGGGGCCATCAATATTAGTGAATTATGAATGGCCTGCCCTAAATTTTACAGTTCGTATTTCTTTTCACAGGAAGAAAGTCACACTCGGTACCAAGGAAATGCCCTGCAGAGGACGTTGTGCGCAACACGGTTAGCACTGGAGATTTATGGGGTAATTTCATCAGGATGGGGGGGAAGTATTTTCCCTCAATTCTTGTAGAAAGGCATAAATAATGGCAACAATAATAATAAATTGCTTGTTTGACAGGTTACTAATTACAGCCTAGTGCAGAGCAAAGCAAACTGAGCTCTCTAGCAGCTGAATGCTGTGCAGGACTCTCTCTTTCCATAAAGTTAGTGGTGGGGGAAAGGAAGCTGGACTGACAACCTTGGACCCAGTTCTGCTTATGGGGACACTCAAACTGGTGTAAATCACCAAAGCTTCATTAAATCGAACTGGGAAAGCCAGTCCATTACTTGGGTGAGGGATCAGCTATGTCAGAAAAGAACTCCGGGAATGGTCTCAGTGAGAAACAGATAGCCTTAGGGATATCCCAGAAGTGGAAAGAGGGGGACTCTGCCTTCATTAGACGGGGAACAAAGCAGGCTGATAGGGAGGGAAATTTGGAACCAGCATCAGGACCTTGTTCCTGATTCCACACTGGCCAGGCAGCTGGCTTAGTCAGAAGCTGTGGCATAAAGGGTAAGGACTCTGCATGATTAGACCTGCCACATGATGAGAAAGGAGCTAGCAGGGAACCTTTAAAAAAAAGATACAAACCACTGTGTTTCCTAAATTTGGACTCCTACCTTCTAAAGAAATTCACCAGGGAAAGGTTGATGGGACCTGTGGAGTAGCAGATGTCTTTACCCAGTGTCTGTTTATTAAACTCGGAAGGACATTCTATAGTGGGATTTCCACAGTCTCTGTGCTGGCCTTGGGGACTGGAGAGGGGAATTTGTGCCAAGGGGGCTGGAGGTGGATGCCAAAATGGGGGTGGAGGGGTGGGGGTTGGATGCCAAAAGGGACAGTGCCACTAGCACATGCTATTTTACAATGCACCTGGAGATGCAGCTTTGAACCTCCCCTCATGAAGGCAAAAAAATCACATTCTGTGTAGATGAGGTGCACAAAAGTCATTTACAGCATGAGTGGTGGGAACAGTTTAGTAAGCAAGGCACTTCTGGGAAGGAGTGCAATCTCTGCTTAATTAGGTGAAATCTGTTGTCTACAAGTAAGTTCCAGATGCATTTTTCACACACACACACTGCCCTGAGGCAGTTCCTGGATGCATTTTTCACACACACACACCCCAGGCAGAGTAAAGTAGCCGCAGCTGTAGACGTGACAGGCTGCCATGGAAACCAAGTGACCACAGCTGCCTGGAGCAAAGGAGTTTACCAGGACAACTTTTTACACACAAAAGTTCTGGGAGAAGTTCTATGCAAAAGTTCAACGAACTGGATGTTTAAGATCTGGGTGTGTGATTTAGACACACAGAGAGTTCAGGATGTAATAGCAAACATGAAGGAGAAATGTGTAAAAACATCCAATGGGTGTCTGATCCAGAGACATTTCTGTTTAATTGGGACACTTACAACAGCAGGGTTTTGTTTTTTCACTGAACAGTGTGTGGCTGCAGTAGGGATGGGCGAACGCGATACGGATGTTCGGAGTTCGGACCGAACTCAGTCTGTTCAGACGTCTGAACCGAACGTCCTAACTGAAGGGCCAAAAATTAGATTTCAGTTTCGTTTCAGTTTCAATAGCGCTATTTTTGATTGTTCGGTCAAGTTCGGCCAACCCGAACTCGGCTGAACCAAACCATCAAACCCGAACTCGAGTTTCAAACCAAACGACCGAACATCCGAACCGCATTCTGTTCACCCATCCTAGGCTGCAGTCCACAAACCACATACTCCAGAGTCCCACTGAATTTTTGGGTAGGGCTACTCTAGAGTAAGTGGTTTGTCAATAGCCTTTTTTACACGGATGCTGCAGCAGCATCAATGGGTGGAGATGGGTGGGTGAGTATACCCAGCGAACACCCGGTGGCGCTGAGCAGGGAGACGGTTACACAGACAGCGCCGTGGGAGTTAGTGGGACTGAAAGGGGAGGGGCTGGAAAACACCCAGTGGCCAAACACCCACCCCAGGAAGCACCCAGAAAACACACGTGACATTCACATGGACAGCTGAGACCGTGGACACCGGAGAACCCCACCCAGCACAGTGACAGCACAACATGGCTGACTGTGGGCAAATGAAAACACGCAATGCAGCCCCATCCCAGACTTGCCAGAACCTGCATGGGTGGGGCAGGAGGGAGCAGGGATGACAGGAGATATAAAGTAGCCGCCCCCTCCGAGTCCTGGCACAGAGGTCAGACAGCCCGGTACCACAGAGTCCCCACACACAGCCAAGCACCCCACACACAGCAGGCAACACAAGCACACAGGGATTGGCTCACAACCCATGGGGGGCCAGGGGGAAACAGGAGCGAGGCACGGAGTAGGAACCAAGCAGGGAAAAAAGCCAGGAGGACGGGTCGCACAGCCCAAGGGACCACTGGGAGAGGGGGTGGGGAGAGGGCACATCAGGTAGGCGAGCACCCACAGAACCAGGCACACATACACCAGGGGCAAGGCCAAACCACCAATCCAAGGCGATGCACTGCCACCTGGGGAGGGGGAAGTGGGATAGTGGCTGTACTGCCCAGGCAACTGCACAGCACCCACACAAGGGGAAAGGTCACAGGGAAGCAGGACACACACAACTGGGGAAGGAACACAAACAACTTTAATAAACAAACAGGGAAAAACAAGGAGAAGCAGGTGAATGGGGCTACATAAACAAAGGGGAGCACTGTCAGCTCCTGCAGCAGGGGTGGGGAACCTCCCAGTCAGTAGGGTCAGCAACGCTGCACCCAGCGCCAACGTTCCGTCTGCATGCAGTCCAGCCGGTGCATCCTCTCGAGGATGTGCAGGAGGAGGTCCAACACCTCCCCCTGCTCCTGGGTGCACTCTGCAATTGTCACATGCACTGGAAGGGACAGAGGGAGAGGGGAAGGCCATCAGAACCATCCATGGGCCCCAAGAAACTGCACCCCCACAGAGATGCACAGGGACAAGGCCCAGAAAACAAGCAGCACACTCACGGATCACATCAAACAGCCGGCCAGCTGCTCACAGGTCCCAGGCTGCCTGCTCCAACAGGAGGACCATCCTGGATAGCCGCAGTATGGCCAGGAACACAACCACAGTAGCTGCAGTGGAGAGGGGACAAGGATAAGGGGAAGGGGTGAATCAACAGGGCATGGGGGAGCAGGAGGCATCAACAACAGAGGGAACATACCCCACATGCAGGCCCTGGTCACTCTGAACAGCACCCCGCAACCCTTCATGAAGGGGGACCAGAAGCGCACACTCCTGGGGCCTGTGAGCCCTGTACTCATGCTCATCCACCCAACATGCCTGTTGCCCATCCATCGCCACCAGCGCAGATGGAGCGCACCAACAGGGACCACACCAACCTATAAGGGAGCCCAGGTGGTTGCCCTGCTGGCTGGCTGGCTGGCTGCCACCGCCACCACATGGGCAGGAGTACAAGCCCAGTGGGGGATCCCCCAGGGGTACACACACCACACCACCGGGTATCACCACACAGCCCCAGTGACCATGAGGACACACCAAGTACACCCCCAGCACACAACCACACATACAGGGCCAGGGAGGCAGCCATGGGAGGGGAGGCCTGGTGGCACCACTGGACCATCGCAGAAATGTACTTTATTATCGATGGGGGAAAGGGATCCCACCACACCAAACACTAGCTGGGGATGGGGTTCACGCAGCCCCACGGCTGGTCCAGGGCACACGGACACCCACAGCAGGAGGCAAGGGCACAACGGAAATCTCGGGGGGATGGAGCCGTGGGAACACAGAGGAGGTGATGGGGACAAGCAGATGAGGTAGCCAGCAACAGGGATGCAGATGACAGTGCAGTGGCTGTGCAGCAGCACGGTGGGGGGGAGGCAGTGCACAGTCACAGGCAGCAGGGTGGCAGGGAGTGGGAGGCAGTGAGGCACAGCTCAGGGTTGGTCCAGTTGGTGCTCTTGGAATGAAGGCCTCTGCGTAAGACCCTCCCAGGTGAACAGGCCCCTGCAGAACCTCTGGGAACACATATGAGCATCCACCAGGAAGTGGGGCAGGAGTTGATTGGCAGTGGCGACTGCAGCCCTCACAGCTGGTAGGTTCCTCACCGATTGAAGGGCACCGAGCTCCACAGCAGTAGGGGTCCCGGTCAGGAGGGGTCTACCAACATTGGGGGGCAGCAAGCCCAAGTCCCAAAGTAGGGCCCGCAAGTCCGAGGCCGGTCGCGGGATTCCATGGGGACGCAGGAGGGTGCCGATGTAGTCGGCTGCAACAGGGTGACCCACGGACTGTAAGGCAAGCCTGTACTTGGTTCACGCCTCCACCAGACGAATGGCTGTCATCTCCTCAGTGGTCCACAGCACGACAATGGTGGGTAGGTGCCCCCACAGCGATTGCTGCAGGAGGGTGAAGCGAACTCCAGGGCACGTCCCCAGAAAGATGGGGCCCCAACTTGATGTCCCATCAGCCACATGTACCGTGACAGGAGCTGGAAGCCATCCGCCACTGACAGGGGGTTGATCAAGAACAGCTGCACGTTGGGGCTTTCCATAAGGTCCCCAACAGCATGTCTGCACAGGGCAACTACCCCTCCATGCCTCCATCCCAGTCCGAGGGCCCCGCACAACACCCTTCCATCACTGTTGCAAGACGCGCTCTAGAGGAGGCACAGGAGTGAGACAGAGGGCGGCTGTCATGGAGCCGAGTATGGGGAGTGCAGTTCCCTGAGCCCAAGTGCGACCTTGTATGCCTAAGATAGGCTGGCCTGCTGGGGCTGTGACTCCCCAACCCACACACTGGACAGATGAGTTCCAGCACAGGTGATGACATATGAGTGAGGCCATGACTGCCTAGAGCATGACACTAATCATCCAAGCCAGGTACCATAACACCAGTGAGCACAGCTGCAGCATGCCAAGGCAGCCCATTGCAGTGACAGATGTGGAGGAGGTGTGGATGCAGCAGTACCCCGGGGTGCATGAGGCCAGCCCACAGCTAATGGGGAGGGGGCCAGCACCCATGAACAAGCCGGTGCCCCCTCTGACCTATCCCCCCCCCGGCGGGCAGGCGGCCGGTGCATACTGGGGGATGAGCAGCCAGACTGGAGCCCCGGTGACAGTGCCCAGCACACCTGGTCGAGCACCAATTATTGGCTAGCAAACACGGGGCAACACGATACCTAAGCGACCCTATGCAGGTGGTTGGGCATGGTGAGTAGAGTGAGGTGGATGAGACTGAGCGGTGTACAGAGTGGAGGAACACACATCAGGGAGGACACAGCGGTGGATCAGGGATACACAGGGTGTGGGGGTCGTAGGCACAGACCACGCAGTGTTGTGCTGATAGGCCGGGGTACAGGCAGCCGCCGGTAGCTAAAGAAGGGGCCGGTCACAGTTGCAGGCTGTTGTAGGTCTGTACCATGCACCCAGAGGAGCAGGGCCTACACTGTGGTGCTACCACCTGGTTGATATTGGGAGGTTCCTAGGAGTGGGTATCCGTGGAAACATGCTGCCAGAGTATGAGCCCACAAAGGCCATGACCGTGCTGTTGACTTCCCTGAGCACTGGTTTCATGCTGCTGCACCTACTGTTCCAGAAGATGTCCCAGCTCCTCCTGCCAGGGCGCTGCTACTTCCTCCAGGGAGATTGGCTTCGGAGGGCTGCGAACCTGCAGAGGGCGGCGATGGTGCGATGGGCATGGCGAACTGCTGCTCATCGCAATGCCATGTTGGGCACCACAGTGTCCCTGCACGCCCAGCTGGTCCTGGCCTGGTGGCCCCTGAACCTGCATGCATGCTGCATGACTGTTGAAACCCAGTGAATGCACTGGATGCGTTCCCACACCAACAACTGGTGAGAGAACCTGCTGCCTACCTGGATGGATGACGAATGGACAGACCACTTCGGAATGAACTGCTCCCTCCTGACACGGTTAGGGGAGCTCCTGAACCCGCATCTACAGAGGTGGGAGCCCAACATGCACTATGTGGTGCCGCCAGGGATGCGACTGGCCATGGCGGTGTGGAGGCTGGCCACCCCTGATTCGTGCAGGAGCATTGCAGAGCAGTTAGGAGTGGGGACTGCCAGGGGCGCTCCATGACATGTGCGACCTGATCATGGAGCTCCTACCTGAGCAGATCATCCAGTAGGGATGGGCGAACGCTGTTCAGTAGTTCAGTGTTCAGCCCGAACTTGGGCTGTTCGGACAACCGAATGCGAACCCGAACCCGAACATACCTAACGGAACCGAACACCATACAGAGAAATGGCGAACATACCGAACATATCCGAACACTGAACGACGAAATGGCCGAACAGTTCGTTCAGTTCGAATACCATTCGGTTGTGTTCAGGTGGCTAAAACGTGGTCCTCTGTCAGGTCACTGGAAGGCCAAATATAGCAGGGAGGGGGAAGTCATTTGAGTCAGCTAGGAGCAGACTTCCAGGCACCAGGGGTGGAGGGTGGAGAGTGGGTTGGAGTAGCAGCCAGCCTGCCAAATCACCATCCCTTTTCGCCTCAGACCACTGTCTTGGCAGTCTGCGATTGGCCACAGGCTAGGCTGCA
>QEPC01002150.1:2332038-2366980 GCA_003113815.1 Sphenodon punctatus | reverse complement strand
GTGATTTATGGCTTCCCGCGATCTCGCGATATTTCTGACCGAACGGCCAAACGTGAACGCGCGATCCACCCGAACACCGAACGACCAAACACGAACGTACGACCCGACCGCGAACGAACTGAATGGCCATACACGAACGCACGATCTGACCGAACGACCAAACACGAACACGCAAACCGAAAGCTGCCGAACCAAACGGGCGAACACGAACGCGTGATCCGGCCGAACGGCTGAACACGAACACACGAACTGAACGTGGCTGAACCGAACGGCAGAACACAAACCGCGATCTGTTTGCCCATGCCTGTCATCCAGCTTCGCAATCCCAAGGAGGTGATACGCGGCTTTGAGGAGCTGGGCTTCCCCCATTGTATTGCAGCAATAGACAGCACTCACATCCCTATCATATGGCCCCCGCACGCAATGATCGACTATATGAACAGGAAGCAGGCCTTCTCCATCAATCTGCAGGCTGTCGTGGATCATAGGGGCCTATTTATAGACGTGTACCTGGGACAGTTGGGGAGGAGCCATGATGCACGTATATGGTGTGTGTCCCCGTTCTATGCTCGCATGTTTGATGGGGCGATCGCCCCCAACCTGTACCACATGATAGAGGGCGTTCCCATGGCCCCTGTTATGATAGGGGACCCTGCTTACCTGCTCAGCCCATGGCTCATGAGGCCCTATCCAGTGGTGCTCAAATCTGACCCCCACATGTTCAACGAGTGCCTATCGTCAGCACGCAGCGTAGTGGAGTGGACCTTCAGCCAGCTGAAGATGCGCTGGTGCCTATTGATGAACAGGAGCCAATTCGACCTAGACCACACCCCCATCCTTGTCTTGGCTGCGTGCATCCTGCACGACATATGCGAGCCCAGTGGAGTCGCCCTGGACAACCCCCCACTTGTACAGAGGGCAGGCCCCGTGCCCCTGTACCAACATGCCCAGGGTGGGGCATTCTGGAGGATCTCAGAAGAGAACAGGGATACACTCTGCTGTCACATCATTGCCCAGGCGGCAGACAACGGGGCCGTGCCCGTGCCTGAACCACCCCCCTTGTAAACTCCATCAATAAACCTTGTTGATCCCCTTAACACCTATCCATGCCTTCATGCTTTGTGTGGGTAAGGGGATTCTGGGAACCAGTCCACTGCCTTGCCTGCGTGCGAGCGCCCTCCCCTGCAGACAGCCACAGGGTGCACTGGATGCCCAGTGTCCTGCATGCCACCTCTCACTGGTCCACCTGTGATGTGTACCTCTGCACTTATTGCACACACAAGTGCTGCCTGCAGGCTGGGTGAGCGGCCCCTCGGCCCCATTACCCGACCTGGCATGTTCGCCAACCCTCACCTAGCCTGTGCCCCCTGCCAGCTCATCCTGCCTGCTGGGCCCGGAACAGACAACGTGACATGGAAGTACATTAACAGCTGTTTTTATTAGGGGACACTATTCACAAGGGGATTTGGATTGCTATTTTTGGGGGTGGACTTGCCCCCGCTTGGATGCACCTTCGGGGCTCACCTCCCAGCAGGTCTTTGCTACTGCTGAGTGCAGCGATCGGTGAGTGGATGGCCTGGGATCCCTGTCATCCACAGGCTGCTCCACACCAGCCTCTGGTTCATGACCCTGCAAGGAAGAGCAAGCATGGGGTGAAAATCCCACATGTGCATATCTCGCCTTCCCTCGCTGGTGTCAGGCCCACTGGGGTTCCCGGTAGTGACCTATGGGCTCCCTCATCCCCTCCCAGCCCCTGATGGAGCGGTGCCCACCACCCTTAGGGGGAAGGGGTGATGTGGCCTTACCTGAGGCGGTGGGGCAGTGGGCACAGGCGGTTGGTCATCCTGGGGTGCCGGGTCATTGGGTGTCACCGGGGAGGGGGGTATAGAGGGCAGAAAGGTAGGAAAGGGTCAGAAGGACTGAACCCCACAAAGACAAGGGGTGACCTCCTTTCAATACTAGGTTCCCTCGGTGGTATACAATGTCCCTCAGGATAGAAGGTGGGCTTTCTTTCCGAATCAGAGAGCAACCCTTGTCATCATTGGGACTCAGGGAGAGGAAGCCACTTGCCCCAAAGGCACAAACAACACCAGGGAAGGGATCCAGATTCTCAGGGGAGTACTCAGGGTCCCTGGGCACCNGGGGAAGGGGAATCCCAGGAGGCAGGTGTCTCAGGAGGGGGATGGGAAACAAGGGAGGAGTGAGGGGATAGGGTACACACTCACAAGGAACACGACTTGATAAGGAATAGCAGGGAGGAACCAGAAAATAAGGAACAAGGGGTAGGAAGTACCCAAAGCAGGGATTCACCTTCCTTTCACACAGAGACGAACAAGACAGACAGAATATACTCACTCGCTCACAGGCTCACTCCAAAGGGGTGGGGGGGAACACAGGGATCGCTCACAGTCTCAAGGCACAAGCAAAACCTGACACAGACATCTCCAAGGCAGTAGAGGGGCCAGTCTCTCACAAGTGATTACCGGCGGAGGCTCATGGCCCCTGCCAGTACTATATATAGCAATCTTGCCTAATTAGTTAATGAGCTCCAGGCAGGGCGCCACTCCGCCCTGAAGCCCTGCATGAGTTTCCAATTACCAAGGGAGGGGGGAGGAGCTGGTCCCAGAACACACTTCAGCGTGGATTAGCCCCACCTCCCAGCTCTGTCCCAGTCACTGTTTCGCCGGCCATCCCTATTCTGCAGCCGACGCACTGACAGTGGGTGGAGACGTTGGTTCCCAGTGGAGGGGTCGGGGTTGCAGCAGTGGGGGAACCAGGAGGCATGCGACCTGAAATGGCGGCCCCAACGGCAGATCGTGTGGACCTATGTGGGGGAGGGGAACCCTTTGGACCATGCCCGGGAAGGGAAGCTGCTGGGGAAACCAGGGTTGGCCGAAGTGCAGGGGAGGGGGCACCTGCACCAGTGGTTGGGCGCCTTGGTGTCTGTCAGCCTCCATCCCTCCATCTGTGGCCTGGTGGCCCCTGTCGCACTGCGGGTCATGCCGCAGGGCTACCAACACCTCCCTCATGAGGTCCATAACTGTGCGGCCTGACCCTCCAGCATGGCACTGGTGCGCACTGCCTCCGCTCTGTCCAGGCACTGCTCGTGGTGGAGGCTGGAAGCCTGGCGCCTGTCCCAGAGGTGCTTGGTGTGGACCAGGTGAGCATAGCTGCTAGCATCACCCGGTCCTTTTCCCCCTCCCCTCTTAGCAGCTCCCTGGTGAGCACTAGCTCCTGGGAGTGCACTTTGCCTACTCTTCTGGATTCCTTGAGAAGCTCCCTGCCTAGGTCCTCCCTCTGCCGCTGGTTCCTGGCCTGCATCTCCTGGTTCCGCTCCACGCTGATGGCAGCTGCACCCCTCGCACGAGCAGGTCGCTGTTCTGTGAATTAGAGGTTGCATCCAATGTTAGTATACCTGCCCAGTGAACACCACTGCCCCCTACCTCAGTTCCTGGGGTGTGACAGAGGGCACCCCCCATGTTGTTGGTGCTCCATCTTGTTTCTCCCGTGTGAGGCCCTCCCCCTTACCCACCATTGCATAGGATCCTCCACTGGCTGGGGCTCACTGCCGGTAGGGCCAGTGACAGTCATGTGTTCTGTGGCACTGGTTGTGGTGCCCAACAACACTCCCATTTGCCCCCTTCGGCCTGACCCCTTTAGGGCATGGGTAGGTGGGGGTGCGGGTTCCTGCAGTGCTTGTGGAGTACCAGGGCATCCCTGCACCTCCTGTGCTGCCAGCACCCTAGAACTGTGCACTCCCTCTGTCCCGTACCATGTCTGGTCCCCACCACTGGCCTCCCCCCTATGGCTCATTCCCTAGGTGTGTGTTCCCAGGCACCCCGTGGGGTCCTTCCCTGTCTTCCCCCCCCAACCCACGGCCATACAGCCGCACCGGTGTGAGGTCTCCGGGGGCAGTGTGCCCCTCTGGTGGGGTGCCCCGTGGTGTTGCATGGGCTGGCAGTCCCGGTTCAGGTGTGGGCGCGCGGGCCCGGGGGCCTCCCTCCCCACCCTGTACGTCTGCCCACCTCCACACTGTGCCCCCTGTAGTCCCTTCACTGGTTTGGTCTACCATAGTGGTGCAGCTCACCTGGCAGTACGGGTGCAGCCAGCCCCTCCTCGACCACTACCTCCTCCATGACCTCCACCTCATGCACTTACCGGCAACCTTGAGCTGCAATGGGAACAGGGACCCATTAGTGTTTACCGTCACCCAGGCCCCAGCCCTGGTTTCTGCGACTCTAACCAGGGCCTCCTCCGCCCCCCAGGCCTGCTGGGCCGGTTGTACCTGGATCCTGTTCTTCTGCCTCCGGGGGACCATCCCAGGTCTCAGTGGACTCCATGTGCACCCCATTCCCCATGGCCGGGCAGCCTGTGGGTTTTGTGGGTGCACCTGGAGGGTGGTGTTAAGGTGGATGAATTCCCAGGGCGCCTCCTCCCCCTGTGGGATGGCTCCCCCAATTCCTGGCTGACCTCACTGGGGGCAATGTCCCCCCTGCTCCAGGGAGTCTGGCAGAGGGGGATTGTGTGGTGGCCCTCCATCTGCCCCTGGCAAATGTGGTGCCGTGTGTGCGGGAGGTCACGATGTCCCCGTCCATGCAGAGGAACATGTCCAGCTCCTCCTGGAACTTGACTGTGTGCATGTCATGGCCGGACTTGAGATTGTTGTCCTTGATACACTTGTATCTGGACCTCAAGTCCTTTACCTGCTGCATGCACTGGGTAATGTCCCTATTGTACCCCTGCTTCTGAATCTCCTGGGTGATGGCTTCATAGACCTGTCTGGTCTTGTAGCTGCACACCAGGTCATGCTGGATGCTTTTTGATCCCCCCCACGAGTATGAAGTCCCTGGTCTCCTGCCTGGACAAGGGCGCCCCCTTTTGGGACCCGCGTGTGGGAGGCCTTCCAGCTTGGTGGCATGGGGCCCGCCCAGTGGCTGTGGTAGCTGTGGAGGTGGTCATCTCCTGTAGGGGGTATTGCATGGGGGTTACTGTCCATCCCGCTGCCCCCCTCTGCGCCTCCATAAAGACACCCCTCCCCTCTCCCCCCTGGGGTGACCTTCTGCTTACCTGACTGTTGGGGGGGGCTCCTCACTCATCTCCCCAGTGGTGTGGTGCTACATTGTCTGGGTGCTGTCCTGGGGGGATGGGGACAAAGGTTAGCTGGCTGCCACCTGCCCTGTGTTCCCTCGGGCATGGGGCTGGGGCAAAGCCCTCCCTTCCCTAGTTAGTGGGGGTCCCCTTGCTCTCACCTCACTGTCGCTGTTGCTCTTCTGGCCATGCCCTGTGGCTTGGCTGGGCTGGGGTTCAGCGGTCGGTGATGAAGCCGCTGTGTGCCCTCAGCCCTGTGCTGGGAGACGTGTGCTGTGATTAGCCATGCTGCATTCCCCCCCTGGACTGGAGGCCTGTCCCCCATGCACAAGCTGGCCAGGATTCTCCCCCTGCACCAGCTGGCCACGCCCCCTCACCTGGGTGCTCCTGGGTTCCCGAGCTCACCCGGCCTCATCCCGTGTGTGACATGGTGCTGGCTCCTAGTTTTGTCGAGGACTGTCCTCCTGGACATTGTGGGAGCTGGTGCACCCATGTCATGTTTCTGCCCTCCTTTATGGGCTCCTGACTGGATGTCCGGCATCACCCCTGGTGCGCATGTCTGTGTGGGGGCATGTGCACGACCTCTTGCACCGTCGCACTGTGGTCCCACAAGTCCTGTCCCCATGGGTGTGGGTGTTTTGTTTTTTACACGGATGTTCAGGTGTTGAACACCCATCTCCACCCACGGAATGTGCTGGGTCCCTCCCAGCTGCTCCGTGGGTGTTGATGGGTGGGTGGTGCATGCACACCCACCCACTAGTGGACGTTTACACAGATGTTCTCCAACCACAATTGTTTGTGGTTGTTCATGGGAGGGTGCCACCTGTGTAAAAGAGGCCAATCATGGCCCCAAGACACTAGCTCAATCAGCAAGTTTCTCTTGTGCTGTGTTAGAGTTTTCACCTCTTCAGGTTTGACTTGAAGACTAGGTTTTGATCCAGTTCCTGGGCTCCAAGTGGAATCTTTATTTCCCTTTGTTATCCGAGGTGCCTGGTGGGCAGCAGGGCCACATTGGAAAGGAGGTGGGGCAAAGAGACATGCCCTTTTCTGTTGTGACTCTGCGCCCTAGAGAGTATCATGATGTCACAATGCTCCAAAGGGGATGCAGTCCCACCCTTTTCTGATATGGTCCTGCTCCTTCAGATCACTGACATCATGCCCCAAAGGGGTGGTGCCACATCAGAAAGGGGAGAGGGGAGACCCTTTGTCCTGCCCCCTGTCCACATGGCCCTGTTTTTTTGGAGGTCAAAATGTCTGGAAAGGGACAACCCCAGTGGTGGGCAGCAGAGATGGGGAGAAAAGAGTTCCCTGTAGCTTCACACATAAATCTAAAGTCACCAGTGGATGTTCATCAGCCCCAAATAGGGCTAGGAGCTCTCCTCCTTCTGAACTCTGTACTGTTCCATTTAGTTGCTCTTGAGTTTTCAAACCACCCCCAAACTGTGTTTTGCTGTCCAAGCCTTTTTGGAGGTTCCTCTGGTGAGGTGGGTGGCTACCGAAGTTAGATCTTTTTTGGTGGCTGCCCCTGTGCTGTAGAATTTGCTCCCGGAGGAGGCTCAGTTGGCCCCCACTCTCCTGTCATTTTGACATTTATGTAAGACCTGGCTGTTCCGCCAGGCTTTTGGCGAGGGGGTGGGGGTAGGAATTGGGGATGTTGTATTTCCCTGCATATGAGGATTTGTAACTTTTTAAATTGTTTTATTGTTTTATTCTTTTATTATTATTATTATTATTATTAACAAACATTTATATAGCGCCAGCAGTGTACCTGGCACTTTACAAAGTAATAAAATAGACATGGTCCCTGCCCCTAGGGCTTACAATCTGAGAGACAGGAGCTGGGGGAGAGACTTAGGAAGGGGAACAGAGGGAGAGACAAGGGGTCTAACATTCATGAAGATGCGAGGTCTCAAGTGCACGTACTTGGCTTGGTTACGATGAGAATGACAGCAGGCAGGTCCATGTTGCAAGGTTGCCACCCCAGACTGCCCTATGGGCAGGAGGGGCGGGATAAATTTTTTTAAATAAATAAATAAATAAATAAATAAATAAGTGTGTTTTTCTAGATCCATGTATGATTCTCTGAGCTCCCAAACTTCATGAGAGAAGTGGAAACACATTTTTAAATGCTTCCAACCAGCCTGTAGTCTTTGTGGTATTCCTGACGCAGGAGAATTAATAAAGTGTTGGAAACATCATTGAGGAAAATCAAGCGAGGTTAGCAGCATGAACTCCAAGCCAAAGAAGTATCAAAGCATTTGAATTTCTCCAGTTTGCATTGGGCATTTTTACATGCACCTTAATTTTCCAGAATTTGAAGAAGACACATTCACTGACCAATAACTGCATGCGTCCAGCTTTACAGGACCAATCGGTGGTGGCTTCGAAGCAGGCATAGGAGCAACCCTGAGGCAGGTATAGATGGGACATACCTGGGACTTTGGGGATAGCATCCCAGAAATCAGGAGACTTAATTTACACATCCAGGGTGGCCAATTATCATCACAATCACATCCTGCAGCACTGTGACAGAGGACATAAAAGAATATCTGTTGGCTTTTTCCTTAACAGATGCTTCTGACTTCCCAGTAACAACTGGGGGAGAGAATTTTGGTTGATCAGAGCACAGAATGAGGCTATTTGGTTGACATTTCTGCTGGCCAATTGGCATCACAAGCAGATCTTATACCACAGTGACACATAAGAGAAACCCTGGCATAGGCTCATTCTCTGCATATGCTGTGCAGGCTTATAAAATTTTGACCCGTTATCACACCTTTCTGATATTAGGCAGAGATGATCCTAAAGGTGTTATATACAGCCATGCCTAATTCTATGTACACAGGTTGGACTATAAATATATTATAGTCAGATATACATTTATAAATCATTTGCTTATACCACCAGGACCCTTTATCCAATCCTTCTAAAAGTTGGCATAAATAGTAAATTTGCAAAGGGGTATACATTTGCACGGTTTCATACACATTAGATGGGATACAAAGAAGTTACATCCAGGAATGTATATGCAGATTTTTGCAAAAAAAATATAATTCAACTGCTTATAAAATTGGATTCCTTTATCCAATCATTTTGGAATTTGGTACACTTAATGCCTTATTTTGGAGGTATAGTCCTTCAAACGTTAATCCAAATATAACAAAAAACAGAAATGTTACAGCCATAAATGTGTTTTCCATTAAAACCAATGGAAAACAAAAATGAAAGCAAAAACGAAACAAAAAATTGATGTATTTAAATAATAAAATTGAAAATGAAAATAACATGGGCCCCTGGTGCACACCTCTACTGGGAATTTTATTGTGGTATGTTGGTGGAGGAAATCTGGCATGTTTATACCATGCAGGAGCAATTCTGCCTAAGGGTCCCAGGACTCGGAGTTTAGGAGAGAAGGTTGGGCCTGCCTCCCACCCCAATAAGGGTATAGTCTAAGGGGGAATATAAATTAAAGAGATGAAGGTAGCTTTATTAATAAAGGTAAAGACCTGGCAGAGGAAACTTGCAGGTCATCTGAGCTGAAGAAAGCTCTACTATCTGTAAGATGAAGGAAATGCCTGGATGTTGTGGAAAATCCCACCAGATTTGTTTGACTGTCCTATCTATGACCATCTAAGGAGAAAATTATTCAAGAAGATAGAGTTGGATAATGGTAGATCTCGCCACCAGCAATTGGTGTATTTATTTACCGATAAGAGGGAAAATATAACTAGAGCAGTTGCACCTTTTGCTATTGCAGCAGCTGCTCTGAGAATGAAGAGGGAAGGGAAATGATCTGATTTGTGTGTATGTTTATTCTCTATCAGATGATAGTTATCTTTGAGATGTGATATATTCACTATATGGTGCTTAATCCTGGCATTCAAATGGTATCCTTGTTTTATGTAATAGTTCTGGCTAAGGCATTTACCTGTACAATAATTTTACCAATACTATTATTCCAGCCCCAAGTAGGGCTTGGTACTTATACATAATTTGCCCTAGGGGATAGTGTATTTTTTTTGCTATATACCAGTCAAGGGCCAGGTACTTATACATTCTGGTCTAACTTATGGAGGGGTCAAGTGCTGGCAACACAAGCCCCGTGAAGGGTAAGGCAGCATAATAGGATTTTGTTTCCTATATATATGATCTAAGGCTCAGGGGTAAATGCCCCTATGATCATGCTCTTTGAAGGACTAGGCATCTATATATTCTGCCAGAGTGATGTAGGGGTAATGTAGAAGTTCAGAGAAGTTCTTTCCCTCTGTTTATGGTGTCTATATTTATGTATTATACCTTACATTGATGTATGTGTTTATGTATTTGTGTGCTCAAGTATTTTAATTATGAAGTCGCTATGGCGTATGCTAATGGAAAATAAAGTTTACTAAGGGTTGAAGGTAACCCTAAATTGTAAACCCTGGCAGGGGAGGCGAACAGGGTATCAAATAATGTATCATAGATTGTGCCTCAGGTGGAGGATTCCTCCCTGATAGGAGAAATTCATGGCCATACAACTCTGGGAAGGGGATGTTATTTATAGTGATATTGTATTGACCTGACAAGAACTTGAGGGTTCCAAGGGGTGGGGGATGGGATTGTCCAGGATGGTTGTGTGGGCCGGCCTCCCAACCCCATGAGGGTTAACTGAAAGAATGTGGCTGCAAAAGCCTAACAAGACTGTGAGCCAGGTGGAGGATTGCCTCCCTGACAGCAATAAAGAATATGGGTTGAAGGTAACGCTGACTAATAATTACCCAGTGGAATGGGCCTGGCTAAAAGCGGAGATGTGAAGGCCAGGGGATGGTAAATCTTAGTTCAGAGCATTAGACCCTGTGGAGGATTATATGATGTTGTATTTTAAAATGTTTTCACAATGGAGAGATGTAAAAAGTGGTGTGCCTCAGGGATCTGTATTGGGACTGGTGCTGTTTAATGTATTCATTAATGATTTAGAAAAGGGTGATAAGAGTGAAGTGATCAAATTTACAAAAGACACCAAGTTATTCAAGGTAGTTAAAACACGAGCGGACTGTGAGGAATGGCAATGGGATCTTATGACACTGGGTGCCTGGGCATCTAAATGGCAAATGAGATTTAATGTGGACAAGTGCAAGGTGATGCATGTAGGGAAAAATAATCCAAACTATTCATACACAATGCTGGGTATTAAGCTAGGAGTTACCACTCAGGAAAAGGATCTGGGGGTGGTTGTGGACAATACAATGAAATCCACAGTGCAGTGCGCAACAGCAGTCAAAAAAGCAAACAGAATGTTAGGAATTATTCGGAAGGGGATAGAGAATAAAACTGAGGAGGTCATAATGCCTCTATACAAACCAATGGTGTGGCCACACCTGGAATATTGTGTGCAGTTCTGGTCGCCCCATCTCAAAAAAGACATAGCTGAACTAAAAAAGGTGCAGAGAAGGGCAACAAAAATGTTCAGGGCTCCTGTATGAGGAGAGGCTTGGTAGGTTGGGGCTTTTCAGTTTCGAGAAGAGACAACTGAGAGGCGATATGATAGAGGTCTATAAAATCAAGAGTAGTGTGGAATGAATAAACAAGGAGCAGTTACTTACTCTATAAGCTAGTACTAGAACTAGGGGACACTCTATGAAACTGATGGGTGGTAAGTTTAAAACAAATAAAAGAAAATATTTTTTCACTCAGCATATAATTGGGTTGTGGAATCTACTGCCAAAGGCTGTGGTAAGGGCCAGTACTATAGCTGAGTTTAAAAGAGGTCTGGACAAGTTTCTGGACTATAGATCCATTCGCAGCTACTAGCCAGACAGGATCAGGGAACATGGTGGGAGCTGGGGGGGAAACAACAGGGAATGGATCCCCCATTGTAACCTGTTGGCTGCTATCCCAAGTCAGTGTGATTGGCCACTGTTGGAGACAGAATGCTGGGCTAGATGGACCATTGGTCTGACCCAGTATGGCACTTCTTATGTTCTTAAGGTAAAAGACAGTCTGTCTCATCTGAAGGGGAAGTGTGTGGCAGAGTGGTGCCATAATAAGGTTACTATACCTTTATGAGAGGTGCCTGGCATGAGAAGCGACTAAGATGGCCACTAATAGGCAGCAGAGGTTGGTGGGCGGGGCTTGAACTATAAAGCAGGGACAACCAGGAAGCTAGAGGCAGTCAGCGTCTGACCATGGAGAAGTGAATATCTCCTGAAAGGCTGTCTGGAAGGATGCTGACAAGAAGGTTCCTGATGGAAGGAGACTTTAGATCCTGAGAAGGTGAATTGATGACACCCAGCCATTGGACTATTGCATGACTAGGCAGAGTAGTATGTGAGCTGGATATATATATATTGTTGACTGGCCAGAGGTTAGTGCCTGGCCTGAGGACTGTGCTTGTAAATAAACTGGGATTTTCCTTGGGGTCGATCCTGACAATACTTGCCCCATGGTCAAGTGGGACCCTGCTACAGGAGCGCAATGCCCTGGGGCAGCAACCCCACCCACCAGTGGGGAGTTTGGCCAGACAGTGGTGTTGGAAGGCAGGGGCGAGGTGCTTGGGAGAATGCAGCAGGGACCCTGGCAAAGAGCATGAGGCCTGGATGGAGCAGAGAGACTGAGATTGGTGGTTGTGGGCAGGCAAACAGGAGAGGATGGCTGGCCCTGGGCTTAATTGTACTAGCTTTTATATTGTTGGTAAAAGCCCTGCACCAGCAGCTTGCCTCAGGATACAACAACTGGCCATGCTGGTTAAATACCAGCTGCATGACAACCTTAGTTTTCTTTTGCTGTGTTGGTGGAGGAAGCTGCTAGGGTTTCTGTTAGTGCTCATTTGAAAACTATCACTTTAAGGGATAATGGTGGCTTCAGGTGAAAGCCTAGAGGGAGTTGGTAACCCTAGAACACGTATTCTCAAACTAGTGGATAGTGTTGTGGATTTTCAGGCTGAAATGAGAGGAGGCTTCAAGAACGTTCAATCAGATTTATCAAGATACACAGCTGTGGGACCGTCTGGTGATCAACGCCAACGGACCCTGGGCAGATGTGAGGCATGTCAATATATACACAGCTCATTAGTGCCACAAAGTGGTATGAACGAATTGAAGGTGCACATGTACAATACTTCCTTACATGGATACAGCCTAATAGCTTACACAATGATTTGGCAATGCGCAAGCGCGGAACTACCATATAGCTGTTGCTAGGCAAAGAGTAGTGGATGGTTTTATTGGCTATGACCTTTTAAGTCAGCTTTAACTCCAGACTACTGCGGGGGAGGAGAGGGCCTGTAGACACCTGTCCGGAAGATGTAGACCACCACAGAAATGTTAATAGGAAACCACATGAACAGGAAGCTTTAGTAGGTCATGGAGCCTTCTTAAGAAAAACCAGCTAAGCTGTCTGAGTACGTGCCTTGCATGAAAATAGCAATGGAGTCTCAGGCCAAAGCATTGTCAAGGATCTGTAGGCCAAAATTTTATGTAGCTTGGGATTCTTCCATAGTAGGCACCCCTGCTGTGATGCAGAATGTATTCATTAGAGGGAGGGTGCAGAGCAAATGTATCCACAGTGGAACTTCAAGGCATGAGGGGCAGCAAGAGAGTAGGGGCTAAAATGCTTAGATGAGCAAGGGGGTCATTAGCAGATGAGGGTGGGGACAGAGGAGGAGCAAATCTCCCAGGCAGGAGTGTGGTGTGATACGATACTAGAGGTGTGCACCAGGGACCCATGTTGTTACTCGTGTTAATTTTTCATTTTCGTTATTTAAATATTTCATTTTTCTTTTTGTAAATATCAAAATTTCATTTTTGTTTTTACTTTCGTTTTCATTCTCCATTGGTTTCAATGAAAAACACATTTTTGGTGGTAGCTTTTTTATTTTTCATTACTTTGGATTAAACTTTAAAGGACTATACCACCAACAGAACACATTAAGTTTACCAAATAACAGAACGATTGGATAAAGGAATCCGATTTTATAAGCAGTTGAATTATGTTATTTTGTAAAAACCTGCATATACATTGCTGGATGTAACTTCTTTGTATCCCATCTAATGTGGATGAAACTTGGCAAGTTTATACCCCTTCCCAACTTTACTATTTCTGCCAACTTTCAGAAGGATTGAATAAAGGGTCCTGGTGGTATAAGCAAATAATTTGTAAATGTATATCTGACTATAATATCTTTATAGTCCACCAGTCTACATGGAATTTGGCATGGCTGTATATCACATCTTTAAGATCATCTATGCCAAATATCATAAAGGTGTGAGAAAGGGTCAATGTTTTCTAAGCCTGCACAGCATATGCAGAGAATGAGCTTTTGCCAGGGATTCTCTTATGTGTCACTGTGGTATAAGATCTGTTTGTGATGCCAAGTGGCCAGGAGAAATGTCAACCAAATATCCTCATTCTGTGCTCTGACTTTCCAAAATTCTCTCCCCTAGTTGTTACTGGGAAGTCGAAAGCATCTCTTTAGAAAAGAGCCAATAGAGATTCTCTTATGTCCTCTGTCACAGTGCTGCAGGATGTGATTGTGATGATAACTGGCCACCCTAGATGTGAAAATTATGTCTCCTGATTTCTGGGATGCTATCCCCAAAGTCCTAGTTATGTCCCATCTATGCCCGCTTCAGGGCTGCTCCTATGCCTGTTTTGAAGCCACCACCGATTGGTCCTATAAATCTGGAAGCATGCAGTAATTGGTCAGTGAATGTGTCTGTCAGTCTTTTGGGTTGCTTTACATCCTCCCTCCTATAGCCTCCCTCCCCCTGCCATGCCAGGTGCCTGCCTCTGACTGGCACTGCATGTGCTGCTATTTATCTGAATAATGGTATTCAACCGAACAAACTCAATTGCTTATAAAATTGGGTCGCTTTATTAAATTGTCCTGTAGTTTGGCAGAGATGACAGGGAAGGTATGTGATACATTCCTGCCAAATGTCCTGTAAACAGGATGGAACATAAAAATGTTACAGCTGGAAAGTTATTTTAAAGTTAATGTCTTATACCATCGTAATCCTTTATCCAACCATTCTGAAAATTGGCAGGAATGTTAAGCTCATCGAGGGATATAACATTCACAGGTTTCATGCAAATTGGATGGAAAATAAAGAGGTTGTAGTCATGAATGTGTATGGAGCTTTTCTTAAAATCACAACATTCAATTGCTTCTAAAATCGGTTCTCTTTATCTAATCATTTCAAAAGTTGGTATACATAGTACCCTCTGTTGGGGGTACAATCTCCCCAAGTACCATTATAATTAAATAAGAAACAAAAAAGATTATAGCCAGAAATATGTTTTTCAGTGTTTTCCCTTTATTTCAAAAACAAAATGTCATTTTTGTTTCTATTTTCATTATTATTATTTGTCATTTTTGTTATTGCAATAGCATTAAAGAAAAAGACCGTTTTCATTATCGTTATTGTAATAACAAAAATGATATGCACACCTTATGCTTTCATTTAGAAACTTAAGGTTTCCTGCAGCCTTTACCACTACCATGCTGGTTGTCTACATGGTTTCCCTCCCCTTTCTGAAGAGGTTCCATCTCTCAGGGTTTAATATCTTCTCACCTTTTTCCTGTTGTCAAGGGATTTAGGTTGTTTTGGATAGCCAGCGTTACCCTTCTTGCTCCCATGAGTTATACTTTCCCTCATTCCAGTAAGAGTTTTCTGTCATCTCACTACCTTGATCTTCCAAGGCTGCTCTACGCACCTCTTCCTCTATATCTGCTTTTGCTTTTTGTATCCTTAATATATCTAATTCCTTCTTGAGATCCTGCTCATCTTAACCATCTTCCTTTTCAACCCCCTCTTCCTTCAAGGTGGTTTGGGTTTTTGTATTTGTACAGCCCCCGTTACACTCCCACTGGGTTGTTTCTGGTTTGTTCAGGGTTATCACCTGTATCACACAACTCAGGTGTTTCCCTTCCTTTGTTCCTATAGTCTGGGTTGCTTGAGTACAGCAGGGTTCCCTTTCCTTATCCTTCATAGCTTCCCCCTTTTTCTCTATCTCCTTTGTTAAGTCTTCAACTTCTCTCTTCAAGCTTTCATTCTCCTGTACTATTTCCTTCACGATCCCAGCTATTTTTTCCTATATTGTTTCCAGTTACTATAGTCAGAGTCTCCTCCTCTACTTTTATTGGGGCTTTCTTTTCCTTGACTGACTGTCTTCTGCCTGGGAAATCTTTTTTTTAAGTGTCCTATTTGATGGCAGGCCCAACATTTCCCTTCCTTCACTGGCCTGTTTTCTTTCACCTCTGTTTCTTGAACTGTTGCCTCACAGGTGGCCACAGTTACAATTTTATAGTTTTTACCACCCTGTTTCTCCCTTTATCCAGGGAAGTCTTTATTTAAATATCCTAGCCTGTTGAAAACCCAAGAGGTCTTTTCTAAGGCCAGATTCACCACTCCGGCCTTTTTAAAGTCTTGGCACCTAGCCCCATGCCTTGCCCCTCTCTGGCTTCCCAGATTCCAAGTAACTTCCTCAGAAAAATAAGGGCACCCTTTCAATAAGTGTTCCCAGAGCCAACAATGGTAACAAGTTCTTGGGATTCCCCAACTGGGTACACCTTTCTTCCCTTACTGTCTGTCTGTGGTGATTACTCCAATCCCATGGAGTCATTGTCTTCGCTGACCACCACTCCACTGTCACAGCTCTCGCTCTACAAAGCCCCATGGCTGATGGGAAAGGGATCTGTCAACCAAGTCAATGGTGTGCTCAACCTAGGGGGGAAATCCTGTGTGGAAGTGGCCTTGGAGAGTTAGTATGTGTGTGTTTCTTTTCCCCAATGCTCTATCTCAATGGGATGACTTTGCCAGATTGCAGGGAGCCCCACCTCAGCTAATCTAGAAGGGGGGGTGAGCTGCCACCCTATGAGTTTTGCTGCTGCTGGGACTGGATTGCTTTGTCCTAGCAGGCGTCGTCTTCTGGTAGCACCTGTAATGGGTCAGCAGAACTTGACTTTGCCTGACCGAATTGCCAGTTGATTGGGGCTGCGAGGGGTGGAGCACCGGACTGGGATGCTATAAGAGTGCTGCCGCCTGGGAGATTGCTGTGTTTACAGATTATGGGGAGCCCCACCTCAGTTAATCTAGAAGGGGGGGTGAGCCGCCACCCCGTGAGTGTTGCTGCCGCTGGGGCTGGATTGCTTTGTCCTAGCAGGCATCATCTTCTGCTAGCACCTGTAACGGGTCAGCAGAAATTGACTTTGCCCGACCGAACTGCCAGCTGATTGGGACTACGAGGGGTGGAGCGTCGGACTGGGATGCTATAAGAGTGCTGACGTTCATGGCCGTGCTGTGGGCGCGTGCCTAAGGGCACCACGTGCATGGGCGTGCCCTTGTGCGCGTGGCCCTAGGTGCAGGACTGGGGCAGGCTGGAATTGCTTTACGAGTGCATCATAATGTAGAGGAAGAGAGGCCGGAATACGTCACCAGCCTCCCCAGAGGAGATTCTGCCAGCGAAAATCATCTGGAAGGCAATTAATGGTGAGGTTACTGGGATATTTTTGTCCCCTAATCGCTATGCCTGTCTAGAAGAGTTAGAGGAGAAATGGGAGTCCCCATGTGTCGATTTGCCACACACACCCCGGCTCTCAGTCGCCATTGGTCCCTCAGTCATCAGAGGAACCAGATCATGATATGTTTCCCAGGGATTACCTGTTGCAACAAATGAGACTTGTGGCCAGGACAGTCGAGGTCCTTTTTGTAGCCATCAAAGATCTGGCAAAGTCAATAGTGACTGTTCAAAACCAACTGACCGATATTGCTAATAAGCTGGTAGGAGGGGTTCCAGTTCCCAGGGGAGGACCAGATGATGCGGGGTGTGGGGCGCTGCTGGACTTTGGTCCGGCTAGGAGATAATTTCATAGGCCCTTTCATAATCCCCCAAGGAGAAGGACAATAATAAAGGAAAGGGAGATATATTTTTATATCCATCCAGATCGTGATGGTACAATCCACTCCTGGGAGTCCCTGGAGGATATTGCTTGTAACTTATCTTATTTTGCGGGGACTCTGGATGTGCCCCTTCATATAATAATAATAATAATAATAATAATAATAATAATAATTAATGAACGGTTTATTGTATAACAAAAAGTCATTACAATTATGCAGTCATTAGGAACAATACAAACAAAACAATACATGTAAAATACTAAAGTAAAACAAGATACACCTTACTTCCTTAGATGAGCGTAATTTTGTTCCCCAAAATGGAGCTCCTTAAACACGATCACCTAGGACTATCCTGTATCGTATAACCCACGGGTCAAAACATTATCCCCGTTAACCTAATTATTGTAAAAATCCCTACTGGGCAATAAGACCAGCTCCTTTAGCTCCCTAAGTAGGGCCCCCAGGTTACGCTCTATGCTGCCTTACCCTTTCTGGGGATTATGATAGTCACTCTTGTTCCCTACATTGGCTCCCCCTCAGGCTCATAATTCACTACCCCTTTCTAAGCTACAGTCTCCAAAATTCTTAGCCTCATCGCCATCACTCTTGTGGCGAATTCGGACACTCTCCTTGTTGCCTCTGTGTCGGAGGGACACAACAGGATCCTCATTAGATTATTCCCAGGCCCCTTCTCGAGATCCTCTAAATATCTGGCTCTCAGTCCAGCAAAAAAGGGGCACTGCAAAAGAATGTGCACTACTGTGGCCGGTATCCCCTGGTCACAGAGTACACAAATCTCATTTCCCTGGGGATACCCTTAAACCTCCCCTCCAGGTAAACTGAGGGGAAGGAATTGCCGCGCAGTCTGTTAAACGCAATTCTCCTAACTGGGTTCCTCCAGGCAGTTAGATAGCCCGATCCCAATTGGGCCGGAGTTGGAGGTCTATATTCCGGTGCCACTCTCTGTCCCTCAAGTAGGGCCTTTTCAGTTTGTAGGGCCTGGTCCCTAAGCCTGTTCCGGACCATTCTCTTAAATAAATCAGGTCCTGCTTTAAGCAGGACCGTCCTTCAAAAGCCCATTTTACCTTTTTCGTGTTCTGCCACGGCTATCCATGGGTCCAAAAGGCCGGCCTCTTGGGCCATTCCCAGCAGGGAGTTATCCCCCTCTGGGAGCATGAGCACTTTCGCCCAAAGATTGGAGAGAAGTTGCAGTGCTACCATACGAACCAGCGAGGAGGCCGTTTCTGCTCGAAGTAGCACCTGGGTATACCGCTCGGAAGGCCGAGTATAGACACCAGGAAACCATTTTGTATTTTTTCAAGTCTTTCCAGGAATTCTAGCACCCAAATAGGGGCTGCATATAAGGCCTGGTTTAAGACTTTAGCCCTGAATAACCTTAGTGCTGGATTAATCAATTTGCCCCCTTTGCCGAAATAAAATTTTAATATTGCCACAGCTGATTTCTTGGCCTGATCTGTTGCCATTTCAAAATGGGTCTTCCAGGTTGTAGAAGAGGAAAATATGACCCCTAAGTATTTAAAGGAGTGAACCTGAGCTATGCTGTTATCCCCGATATTCCAGGAGTATACCAGGTGACTTTTTTGCGCTCCCGCCACTAGAATTTTAGTTTTAGCATAGTTGATTTTAAGCTTTTCCTGATGGCAAAACTCCCAAAATCTGGAAAGCAATCTTCTTAGCCCCACCCTCGTTTGGGATATCAACACTGTATCGTCCGCAAAGAATATCACGGGCATCCTTCTTTGTCCCACTAGCGGTGCGTGAGCATCCCCCTCCTTCATAAAATGCACTGCTTTATTTAGGAAGAGGTTGAACAGGGCTGGCTCTAAAAGGCAGCCCTGTCCAACCCCTCGTTCCACAACAATCGCCCCAGAGAGTTCTCTTCATCTGCCGCACCTCACCTGGATGGTGTTCTCTGAATGCGTCTTTAGCAACAGAAACAGTAACCTTGGATCTATCGAGGAGGCCCTCAACCCAGCCCAGAGACAGTCTCTGCACACTGAGTCGAAGACCTTCTCGAGATCCACAAAACAAAGGTAAAGCCTCCCCTGTCGACCCACCTGTTTCTTGATTAGAGATGACAGCAACAGAATATGGTCTATCGTGGCCCTATCCTTACAAAACCCGGCCTGTTCTGGCTCAATTGCACCTGCCTCCTCGATCCATTGATTTAATCTGTCCAGTAAATATCTGGCATGGATCTTCCCTATAACACTAAGTAAGCTTATCGGACGATAATTACTTGGATCTAGCAGGTCCCCTTTTTCGAATATTGGTATCAGTGTGCTTGTGAGCCACGAGGCTGGGAACTAGGGCTGTAGCGGAATATCGCAGTGGTAGCTATTTCCGGCAGAAACAGTGTTCCCGCAATTAGTGGAACGGCATGGCAGAGGCTTTCATTCCGCGGTTTCATTCCGCGGTTTCATTCCGCGGTTCCGCTTATTTAATTCCGCAACTTAGTGGAATCGTGGAAACATGACATTTTCGCTATTTCCGCAATTCCGCCAGCACCAAAAAATAGCGGAATAGCGGTTTCCCGCAATTTCCGCAATTTTACCGCAATTTTTCAGCAATTCCGCGATTTGCAGAATTCCGGCGGAATTAGCGGAATATCCACAGAAAAGTCGCAGTGTGGCGCGGGCAATTCCGAAATGGTGGAACGGAATCGCGGCACGGTAAAAGCTGCTGCCGCATCAGTCCTACTGGGAACTCCCCTGAGTCGTTTATAGCTGTGAATAATGGGGCCAAAAGCTTGGCCCACCACTTGGGGTGTGCTTTGATTATTTCGGTCAAAACATGATCCGGCCCCGGTGATTTACCCACTTTGAGTGAGACTATTAGGGATCTGACTACCTCCTCTGAGACAGGGGGCCAACTCGGAAACTCGTTACTTGGTCCGAGGTGCAAGGGTTTAGAGATCGTTGCTTCCCGAGAAAACAATCTGGAGTAGAATTGTTCCCACTCCGTCGGAGGGATTGCCTGGAAATTTGGGGATTTATCATTCCACTGAAGTGAACGGATCATCCTCCAAAATTTGGAGAAGTCCTTCCTTTCAGTGGTGAGCTGCAGCTCAGCCCATAATACTTGTTGGGACCTTAGTTTTTTTCCTCTTAGCATACACCAATAATTTCTATGGTGGACCTGTAATTGGATCCGGGTTTTGGGCGAGGCTGGATTCCTCAGCCTTCTCATTAGCTGCCTAAGGACAGCCCTAGCTACCCTACATTCTGTATCGAACAAGCTCTTCCCCAACTCCTGTCTATTCTGTCCCTCCTTACCATTAACCTGCTCTGTTAGCTGTGGTTCCATGATCTTAATCAGTTCGTTATACCGGTCCAAAATTGCCGGAGCCTGTAATTGCAGGGTCTCTAGCAGGAGGATCACCTCTGGGTCAGCCATGAACCCCTCGAATGCCTCAGAAAGGGACTTAGCTCGTTTGCCTCTAGTAGTTGGGTTCCCAATCTGGTCCTGGGGTCCCCTTCATATTGCACATGTTCACCATCTGCCTAATTGGAACTGTGTTTATTGTTTCCAAATTGTATTTGAGGACAGAGAGAGGGTCCTCAGACTCTTTCAGGTCAGGAAACATCTTTTAACCAGGGGTTTTTCAATAGATAGGGTATTGACCTATGAAGGGGGGGAGGGTTTGTTTGGCTCCAATGTTCTAAGAGGCTCACCGCCTGAAATTAATGCTGGAGTGCGTGATCCCTGGTATAATGGTGGGTTCAACCCAACAAGGCAGAAGGAGGAAAGCACTTCAAGGTCAGGGCAGGAGGGGGAGCAGATGGTTAAGAACATTGTTACCCCTGACCTGATGGATTTGGGACAGGATTTTTTAATCCTACCGCAACCAAAGTTAGTGCAGGACCAACCTAAGCCATATAAGTCTTTGCAATCAGGATCTAGCTGTTTGTGACCCTTGCCTCCAGAACCATTCCAGGGGGGAAGGATTCAACCTTCTGCAAAAGTAGCTAGCCCCCCACAAACGGAAGAACTTATTGGGAAGATAGGGACCTTTCTACTGGGGAAGGCTTCAGTGAATGGCCCGGTGCAGATATGGGACCTGCTTGGGAAAATGTCAGCTATAGACCAGGACATCTTTATTACGAGGTTGGGACATCTAAGGAACTATCCCCAAGGGCCAGCTATAGAGTATACAGTGCTAAGTGTGATGGCCAAGGGTTTATTTTCACCTCAAAGGCTAACCAGATAGATCTTACAGCTGTTTGGTTTTTATCAGAAGAGAAAAAAGGGGCACCCGTAGATGCCCCCAGTATTTTGCCAGCTTCAGTAAGCCTAGAGGGATCAATGCCTCCATTGGAGAAGGCTGGCCAGGGTCAAGGGGCGGTGGGAGCGCCGAGCTTAGCGGCAAATAGTAACATCATTGTTCTGAACCCCTCCTTGTTCCAGATTGAAGCAATCCCCCCATCTGGCTGACTTGAGACCCCTCTAGACCAGACACTTGGTTGGAATGGTCAGAGGGATGCCGAGGTGGGGGAGGGGGTGATTTCTCCCAAATTTGGACGATCGCAGTCGTTTGGTAGAGGAGAATTTAGCTTTACTTCCTGGAATATTTCTGGCTTAAGGTCCAAAATGTATGACCAGGACTGGCTCAAGTTTATCTCCAAATTTGATTTGATCTGTTTCCAGGAGACCTGGTTGAAGCCAAATGTGGAGCTTCTCCTTGACGGTTTTGATTCTTTTTCTCAGGGGGGCCAGAAGATGGGTAGCAAGGGTCGGGTTTCGGGTGGCCTTGCTGTTTGTGTCTGCGACTCTGAGCCTTATTCCTTCACCCGGATTTATAGTAATAGGGCTGAGTTTCAAGTTGGAAGACTTTTTTGGGGCCAACAGAACATGGAACATTTAATTTTGTTTAACATCTACATTTCCCCGGCTACCTCACCGTATTACCACAGTGATGTTTGGCAAGCCTTAGAAAAGGCAATCATGGATGCTCAGGAGCAGTTTCCATCTGCATCCATGATTCTGTTGGGTGACTGGAACACTCATTTGGATGAACTCAGTGGGGTTAGCCATAGGGAGATGCTCTCACCTCAGATAGGAAGTACAGGTGTTGCTTCCTATCTAGCCCATGCTCAGGTTCCATTAATGGACCTGGTGCAGAAATTTGCATTGGCTATTTTGAATGAAGATCACCTAGATGATCCCCAGCGGGGGCATACTTTTATTGGCCATCAGGGAAGTAGCCAGGTGGATTTAATTTTAGTAGATGCCAATGCAAGTAGTGACTTTGGTGAGGTGATGATTCACCACAAGCCAGAAAGTGACCATGCGATTCTTACTACTCAGGTTAGAAGAGTGAGGATTGGTGAAATGGAGCATAGTATCATTACTCAGTGGACTGCGGCACCTAAATTGAAGAAAATAGAGGGGGTGGACCTTATACGTGCAATCCATGACATCTGCAGTTCCGACAGGACTGGTGGTTACTTAGAAGCCATGAGAATGGCAGACAATATAGAACCCTTGTTTACAGCCTATTCAGATATCATAGGTATATTTCAGGAAACTCTGGGGACACAGTCCGCTAGTTGCTTGCCACTGAGTTCCTTTCCCTGGTTTAATCAGGAATGTAAGCAAAGGAAAGTTGGATTGACTTCCCTTAGGAGGAAGTGGATTCTAGGGTGGGATCCTTTGGTGGGGACCGAGTTTTGTACGGCTAGGGTTCTGTATTGCTGGTTACTGAAGCAGAAGAGGGTCCCTTTCTATAATAGAACTTGGGCCAGAATGATGGTGAACTCGTCTACTGGTAAATTGAGCAGGTTTTGGTCTAGCCTCAATTCCATATTAAAATCTAGGAAGAAGCATAGCCAACACGTAATATCTGCCCCTATTTGGGAGTCTTTATTTGCCCAGCTCTATGCTGACCATCAGATAGGCTTAGATGACTTGGTAGGCATCTGGCATGATTGTTCGATGGAGAGTGTGGCGTGGCAACCCGAAGGCTTCTCCATAGATGTGATATGTGGGTGCATTAGGGCCCTAAAGCAACGCAAGGGGGTGGGGCCAGATTTGGTCTCGCCAGAGATGTTACGGGCAGCTCCTTTATGGTGGTCACACATACTATCCATCCTTTTCTTGGAGGTTAGCCGCAAGCTTCAAATTCCCCCTACTTGGGTTTCAAGCTGGATAGTCCCTATTTTCAAGAAGGGAAATATCCGAAACCCCAATTGCTATAGGCCGATAAGCCTGTTGTCTAGTGTAGGGAAATTATATGCCAAGATCTTGTTTTACCATCTATAAAAGTGGGCAGAGAACCAGAAGCTGATACCGTACGAACAGTTCGGCTTCAGAAAAAAAAAAAAATCACTCGATTGCTGCTTTATTATCCAGCATTTAGTGCACAAATATCACAAGATCAGGCGAGGTAAATTATATTTGGCCTTCGTGGACCTGATGAAGGCCTTTGACTCAGTACCCAGACCCAGGTTGTGGATCAAACGTAGGGCTTTGGGTATCAAGCCTAGATTATTGGGACCTATTATCCAGCTTTATAGTAATAACAAGGCCAGGATTAAGCTTGCTCTTAGTCAGGCACAGACCAAACTAATTTGTATAGAACAAGGTGTGCGACAAGGGTGTGCGCTCGCCCCACTATTATTCAATTTGTTCATGTCAGATCTAGTCACCTTTATCTCATCAATCTCTCTTCTTAAGCCCACTTCCATCTGTGATATAAGAACCACGTCATCGGCAAACTGCAAGAGGGGCCCTGAGCGTTCCCCACCCTTGGAGCATGAACATCCCCTGATGAGAATTTTTTTTTTTTCAATAATTAATTAAAAAATATCTCATCAGGGGATGTTCATGCTCCAAGGGTGGGGAACGCTCAGGTCCCCCTCTTGCAGTTTGCTGACAATGTGGTTCTTATATCACAGATGGAAGTGGGCTTAAGAGGAGAGATTGATAAATTTCACCTATATTGTGTAGCCAATGGCCATACACTCAATCCAAGTAAGTCAAAAATAATGGTCTTTGGCAAAAAGAAGCTCCCCATCATATGGTGTACAGCAGTCGGGGATTTGGAATTGACTTCCTCTTTTTGTTATTTAGGGGTCACATTCTCAAATAGGGGAACTTGGAACAGCCATCTTACGGGCAGAGCACTAAAAGCACAAAATGTTGCCAATGCACTTAATCGAGCAGCTAACATCTCACAGGGAGTCACTATGTCTAACCTTCTTGCATGTCTATAGTGCTATGGTGCCAGCCATGGCCATGTTTGTGATAGAGCTGATTCTTTTCCCCAATTTTGGAATATTGGAGAAAGTCCAATTTTTTTCCTGCGTAGACTGTTAAAAGTGGGGAACAGTGTTCCAGGCGCCGTTCTTGGGCTGGTCTCATTGGAATTGTCAGCCAAAGTAGCCTATATTCGATTCTGGCTAAGATTACTTTCCTATCAGGAAACAGACCTGCCACTTCTATATCTACGAGAAGAACTTTTGTATACTGGCATTCATGCCTACCCCTGGTTGATATATCTGGGGAGGCTGATGGCATACTTTGGCTTCTCCTTCCAATACTTTTGTGGAAAGGCCTCGCCCCAGGTTTTGCATGAGATCATAATTAGAGCTCAGGATATAGCCTTGCAAGAGGATCTTGGTATCCTAAACTCTTGGAAAGTTGCTCCCATGTTGAGCCAGATAAAGTACGATGGCAAGCTAGAGCCATATTTGGATAGGATAAGAGATCCTAGGCTTCGTAGATGCTACACTTTGACTTGATTTCATCAAGTACAAACAGCCATAGTAGAGGGTAGACAGTATCATATTCCCTTTAATCAACGGCATTGTTCTTGTAGCCAGGGAGAGGTGGAGACATTGCAACATTTTCTACTATGATGCCCATATTTTGACAGCTTGCGTTTGGTTTGGCTTTCTCCACTGTTAAGGGAGGACTTATCCTTTACAATGGAGCAATGTTATCAGTACTTGATGCTCCTAGCAGAGGTGGAGGAGATGGTGGCCATTGCAACCTTTGTTTGGCTGGCCACTAAGAAAAGGAATATGATCCAGGGCAAAATGGCAAAATTGGGCTGCCAGTAGGCCAAGGAGAAGGCATAAGTTTAGGAGAGGGATACCAGGTTATTAGGAGCTATGGTTTTAGTTTTTTTCTCTTTTTATATTTTCTTTTCTTTTAATGTTTTACTTAGTTTATATACCATGTTTCATCAGGTTTTACTTAGAGTGGTTCAAGCGGGGGATTGTTTAGTTCAGGGTTCTGTTTTTATGTATTTCCTTGGGGATTCAGCTGATAGAATCCTGGCCATTTTTCAAATGTGCTTGTATAATGTACGTATTTTAGTAGAGTTACTTTCTCGAAACAATTGAACTATAATGTATTTGATTTGGTTGATTTATCTTGATAGCTTATGTCTAATTATGAGCTGTTTTGTATATTTAGTATATATTTGTACAGAAGTAAGAGGTGATAGCGAAAGCTTTGCCGTCAAACTGAACTGAACAAAGCCCCACAAGCTCATGGGTTGCCACCATCTTGATTGTGCTCCTCTAGCAGTCATCTTGCTCTTCACTGAGATGCACATCCTTCTGTGGGTTTGGGGCAAACCTCCAGGCTCCAGTCCTGCTTGAGGCACTGTCCTGGGCGAGCTCTGGTGCAGTCCTTGCTGGTTTTGCTCCTTGCTCCTTCACTGGGCACAATCCTCTCTGGGCACAAAGCTCTATAACTCCCCTGCTCCAGGACCTTATTGCCTTGGGGAATCACTGGTATGACAACCAGCAAGGTACACCCGCATTCTCCACCATTTTGTAGCAGGGCCTCAATTGACCATGGGGTAAGTCACACACACACACACAGAGCTCACATACTACTGCATACAACAGTTCAGTGGTTGGGTATCATCAATTCACCTTCTCAGGATCTAAAGTCTCCTTCCTTCAGGAACCTTCTTGTCAGCATCCTTCCAGACAGACTTTCAGGATGTTCACTCCTCCATGGTCAAAAGCATACTGCCTCTAGCTTCCTGGTTGTATCTGCTTTATAATTCAAGCCCCACCCACCAAATTTTGCTTCCTGTTGGTGGCCATCTTAGGTGCTTCTCATGCCAGGCACCTCTCTTAAAGGTATAGTAACCTTATTGTGGCACCACTCTGCCACAGCTCCCCTATGGCTTTTCCCCTCGCTCCCACAGATATCCAAGGAATGAGACCCCTGCGGACTCAGGAGGACAGAGAGTCTCTCTCCAGTTCTATTCTCTGTCAGGCAGGCAACAGTCATACCTTCCTCTACAGGCTGGGTGGAAGTAACTTCAGGGGGCAGATTTCACTTTTCCTTCAGCCTCACCCCCTCGCTCTGCTGCAAACCCAACTTCCCTGAGGAGACCTGACTGCAGATGGAGGAGTTAAGGTGTTCTGTGGGACGCCCAGAGTGGAGGGGATTGAATAGTGGGGGTCATAGACTAGTCTAATTCTCTGTACTTTGAGCCTGGGGGTGCAGGGAGCTGCCATTGAACCAAGTGCACCTAGGGAACCATTGCATTGTTCACTATTGTTCTTGTAAATCTCAGCTAGAACCAGGTTCTCACAGATTTGTGAGAATGAGAACATGTCGAGAACTGGCCAGTTCTTCACCTGTTATCGTGCAAACCTTGTGCAGCTGAAAACCGGCTCTGTGCATGCACAAATGGTCACCACAGCTGTTTTATGCATACACATAGCATGTTTTGAGGTTCAGGAATCTTGCAAGATTCTCAAGAAACCTCAAAACATGTTCTGCATATGTGCAAAATGACTGCTGGGGGACAGTGCATGTACAGAATGGCAGCAGCAGCCATTTTGCACATGCGCACAGCGTTTTCAAGAATCTCATGCAATTCTCACAAAAATAAATTCCATTCTCATTTCAGCCCTTGTTTCAAGGAACTATTCCTTGATTTGATTTATTTGATTTGTTTATTGCATGGCCATAGGCCTTAGCAGATGTATTCCTTAGGTGTTTTTAATTTTATTTTAAACCAAACCAAACAAAAGGCAACTTTCAGGTACCCATGGTGCATATGCAGCCTATCAAACATGGATTAGAGTCTTGTCATGCATACCTTTGCATACAATAATATTAATTGGTATATGCAAATTAATATATTTACATATAAACATTAACAGGCCAGGATTTTTCCTTGGGAAAGGAGGCGACCCTAAGCAAAACACCC
Source organism: Sphenodon punctatus (assembly GCA_003113815.1). Classification (NCBI taxonomy): domain Eukaryota; kingdom Metazoa; phylum Chordata; class Lepidosauria; order Sphenodontia; family Sphenodontidae; genus Sphenodon; species Sphenodon punctatus. Next base: position 2,339,806 of record QEPC01002150.1, on the reverse strand, counting down.
CAGTGACTTGACATCTTGATTTCCTTGGTGGCTGGAGTCTTGGCTCTTAGGCCACTTTTATACAAGTTGTTTAGAAGAGCCACGCATTCAAGAAGAAAGCCGCATGAGGATGGTTTATTGTTACTGAAAATTGAGGTCTATAGAATGTGCCTCTTTGAAAGCCCCATGTCTGCAGCCAACACTGCTGAAAAGAACGGGCGGCACGTTACTTCCGGTAGTGCAGGGAGCATGTAAACACTCCCTGCGCAGCTTTCTTCTTGAATGCAGGGCTCCGGAGGCGATTTTAGAAGCCACATATAAACGTGGCCCCAGTTCTTTTCCTATGGAATATATGCTTCTCAGCATAAGTTGTTTCCAAAGTCAGCCCAGTTGCCCAGACCCCTTTTAGTAAGTTTTCTTTAGCTCTCCTGGTCAAGCCCACACAACTCACAATAACTCTGTCTGTGTTAAGTGTAGCTATATAGACAACCAGTATCTCTCAATAATGGGGAGGGGGGAGCACAGAAGTGGGGGCTGGGTAGAGATACTATAGGTTTTTTTATGGCTTCCAAAATTGGTGGGGGGGAGCATGGTTGCCTATGGTTGAAATGGATATCTGTTCAGACCCAACTATCTTGTGGATTTGTGGTATCTGAGCCACCTAGAGGGGAAGGACAGTGGCCTCTGCTCTCTGATGAACTGACCTGGACCTGTTGTAGTCCAACCAGTTGGCCCAGGAACATATGAACACACACACACCCTGAAATAGACTGGAAGTCACCAAAGTGAACTTCCGATTTCCTTGCAGGGGTGAGTCGAGAGAAGGCCAACATATGTGCCCAGGGTGGATGGCTTGGGCTGCAACAGGCCCAGGATGGCCCCCAGGAGACTGGATGCCACTGACCCATTCATCATACTGGTAAGTTTTACCCCACTGTGACTCTCCCATCAGCAACATTTGTCCCCCCCATGACCATGCCAACTGTCCCCACCCTACTGTAGCCAGTGGTTAGTAAGTTTGCTCTTTGTTTCAGCTCTAGTGTTTAGGCTTCTGCTTAGGTCCAGCAGCCCAAACAAAACAAGTATGTCTAGGAAGGGTCTCCCTGGGTTCTCCATGCCCAGGAATAGCAAAAGGTCTCTTCTCTTTAAAGCAGGATTCTTCAGCTGGACTCCCCCCATGACTGCCCCACTAGGTCATAGGGTTCTCTGACTTTGGTCAGGCTCCACCAGTCTGATTCTCCATTTCCAGTCAGCTTTGTGACATTTAAATAGTCTTCCATCCCCCTGAGCTGGGATTTCCTTCCTTCCAAGCAGCCTCTCTTCCCTTCAGCAGGATGGTCCAATGTATCCCTTGGCCTCTGCCCCCTGATGCAAAGGGTGGGCTATTAACATGCAGCACCATCAGCAGTCACATGAATGCATTGCTATGGGACAAAGCAAATGCAGATTAAGGGGGAAATTGTGAACATGGAAGGGAGAAGGGTGCCATTTGAATGAGCCTTTAGAAACTGCTTCTCCCATAGGCCAATTGTTTATTGAGCCCAAAATAAATAAATATATATTTCTTAAATTCTGTATCTAGGAAAGGCATATTCTTCAAGTTCACCACAAGCAAAACATTTCTGTAATTATGCACATTTCATAATATCTTCCAGACAACTTAATCCACCATCGGACACCAAGTGCACTAGGTAATAACCACAAAGGGATGGTGTTTCTTCTCTGTGGTGGCAAGTGGAATTTCCGATGGGGAGGGCAGGGGAGCAAGGGAGGGGGTAGAAACAAGGTATAGGGGGTAAGCCAGAGAGGGGTAGAAACAGGGGTGTGGTGGAAGGAAGTGAAGCCAGCGATGGTAGAGGTAGAATCAGGAATGTTGAGGGAAGAGGAGGAGAGGTTGAAATGGGGCAGGGAATGGATGGCAGGAAGGATTGGGAGGGGTAGAAAGGTGACATGGAGGAAGGCAGGGAGCTACAGAAACAGAGTGGGTGGATGGGGAGGAAGGCAGGGTAAACGAGAGGCAGAAATGGAAGGTGGGGGAAGGAAGGGAGGGATAAAATGGAGGGTGGTGGGGAAGAGGCAGAGATGAGGGAGGGAGGAATTGTAGAAATAAGGGGTCGGTTAGGGGAAAGTAAGGAGGTGGGTAGAAATGGGGGAAGGCAGGGAGAGAGTGAGGCAGAAACAGAGGGTGGGGAGGGAGGCATAGAGGAAGAGGACTTACCAGCGATCTTTGTCCTGGCTGTAGAGACCAGAAGCCAGCTTGGTTCTCTGGGGAGAGGAGGCATGGCTCCCAAAAGCAGTCATTAAGATATCATGCCTCCCTTCCTCCATTCCCTTCCCCTTCCCCTCCCCTCCCCTCTGCTGTGCTTCTATTGGCTTGGGGTGTATGGATCTGCCCAAAGACAGTGCTGATTGGGGAAGCTCCCTGCATTGGAATTTGAAGGGGTTTCCCCAGCCCTGCCTCCAACCTCTCCTTGTACCTTTACTGTGAAAATGCCCCCAGGGCAGCCAGGGGAGCCACCCTGGGAGCTTGTGTAGTAAAAGTAACACATGGTCCTGCTCCAAATCAGGATGAATGACAAACCCAGTCTTACATGTATCACAACAGCCACACTGCACCTTCTGGGGAAGTTCTATACTTTTCGCCAATGGATACTGAAATGGGCACTCCAGTCTCTAGTCGAAGTCCGTACTTAGGGAGTTGAGAGAATCACACTTTCTAGTCAAATTGTAATGTAATTGCAATGTAATTATAGTGTGTTTTTGCTCCTTGGTACATAATTACCACTAATTCATAGACCTGGGGAAGTTACATACCTAACTTACATTGCTCATTATTACACCTCTGGGGGTGTTTTTATTCCACTTCACACTGGAAGCCAGGTACTAATGCCATTTTATTGACACTGTAATGAACTTGTCCCTTCTATGAAATAGCTGCAACTGGAGGTATTAAAAAAGCATAAATGCAGTGGAATTGCAATGTAATTACACTTTAATTACAGTACCTCTATAAAGGGTCACACTTACCCCATGTATCACGCCATCAGCTTAAAGGATATTATTGACACCAGAAATGAATCCAGCATAGAGACATTTGACTAGGATGATTGAGAGCTCTGTAGCTCTCATCCTGAGACTTGAATGATGCTCGGTTTTCTGCACTCAGCGACATGCTGCCATCCTCAGTTTATTTTTACTGGCGATTAGGGATGTGAAACTTGTTTCATTTTTATTAGTTGGGGCTCCATTCATTTTAGTAACTAAAGTTCCAAAAATGAATGATTAAAAAACCTTTAGTTTTTGTTGCATTCTTTGTTTTTAAATTAAAAAAATAAATAAAAAATCACTGTGCATGTACAGAACGGTCCTGGTAACCATTTTCACATGCGCACATTTTTTATATTTTATTTTAAAACAAAAACAAATAAAAGCAAATGTCATTTGCTTAATGAAAACCCCCAAATGGATGTGTGTTTAACCCCTAAAATGAAAACTAAAATGAAAATGTAACTGCTGCACACCCCTACTGGAGATTCTTCAGGTCACGCTTTGCTTTCCCATGCCTTACTTATTGCTGATGTGTTCTGTGTCCCTCAGCTGGGTCCACTTGCCATTCAAGTTAGTAGCAAACTGCCTGTGATCCCTGACAGCACACCAGCCTGTGTTTATGCAGTTTCACCCCCTGTTTCCAGAAACAATGTTATGCAGCATCAAGGATGGGAATTGATTTTGTCCTCCACTTTCCATATATAAGATCTGTTTATCCGTTCATTGTGTTTTATATCTGAAGACCTGTATGAACGGGGAAGGAGGAACAAGCCGGGAAATTGATTGGCCACATTAAAAATCACAGGACATTTTATGTTTAACACCACTTCCAGTTCCACTGACTTTGCTTTTATGCCTCCAAGTTAACAGCGTCATCATAACCTGAAACAAGATTTCAATGGTTAATCAATAGTCTCAGGAGGTGACTGCACCAGTTAAAAAACTAGAAAAGGAGAAAAAAGCACCAAGAGCATCAGATCCCCAGTGGTGCAGTTCAGTGTAGCATTTCTGAATTCAGTGAGGCACCAGTTACAAACTAGAAAAGGAGGAAAAAGCACCAAGAGGGCCAGATCCCCAGCGGTGCACTTCGATGTAGCATTTCTGAATTCAGTGAGGCACCAGGGATTTCCACCAGGTGAGATTCTGGTCCCCTGTCTATAGAAACCCACATTTTAGAGTCATTTGAGTGCAAGCCGTGCAGCAGGCACTGAGTGAGGTTGGGGGGGCGTGGATAATTAGAACAGAGTGATGGCCAATAGGTTTCCTTTGGCGCAGATTGTAAAGAACAACAGCAGTGGGCACAAAAGGCTGCATTGTAAATCTTTTCCTTATTGCTTACAGCTTTAGGCTGACTTAAAATCAACTTTTATTAGCTCCATATTAGGGGACTATTTCCTTTATAATTTGATTATTAGAATGAATATGTTTGAAATTTGCATTTCCATATAGATGGAACCACTCTCTTTTACAACCCTATTGCATTCCTAAAGAGGCAAAGAGAAGGCTTCTTCCAGAGCTCCTGAGTGCAAAGGCTGGAAGCCATACAGGAGGGACTGAAGGATGTTATTACTTTATTATTATCGTTTATATGGGATGGGCATTTCAGATTTGGATTAATCCATAATTACCTATAACAGGCTGTTATAGATTAATCCAAATCAGTCCATAAAAGGGACCTTTGTGGATCCACACTTACAGAGCTGGGTTTTGCCCCAACCCCATCCCTGGGGGTCTGGAGTGCTACTTAATGGCCTTGGACAGTGTGATTGAAGCTCCTCCTGCCTGCTGCTGCTGTGGGGGGCCTCCCAGCTGAGCTCCCTGCTCCAGAGCACACGTGCAAAATGCCCGTCAGTGCTGTTTTACGCATGTGCAAAAAGGTAGTTGCCCTTAACTAAAATGGTGGCAAGGTCATTTTGGCAGTCACCATTTTGGTTAAGGGCTACACGTCAGCTGGATCAGGTCAGGGAGCTGAACAAATGTTCCTGCAGAGGTGAAATGAGGCCGGCCGCCCCTGCCCCCACACTGCTCTTGGCACTCCAGCTGCCCCATAATTGTCAGCCTGGGCTATGACTGCCAATAATGGGAACTAGCAAACAACTAACTGGTGGAAATCCCTGGTGCCTCACTGAATGCCTGGAACTCCCTCCCTGTCCACATCCGCCTTGCCCCCACCCTTCATACCTTCAAATCTCTCCTTAAAACTCACCTCTTTCGCTCTGCTCTGTCTGACTCTTTATCCTGCTGAGCCACTATTCCTATACCTACGATCGGTTTACCCTTATCCTTGCAACATGGACCTGCCTGCTGTCATTCTCATCGTAACCAAGCCAAGTACGTGCACTTGAGACCTCGCATCTTCATGAATGTTAGACCCCTTGTCTCTCCCTCTGTTCCCCTTCCTAAGTCTCTCCACCAGCTCCTGTCTCTCAGATTGTAAGCCCTAGAGGCAGGGACCATGTCTATTTTATTACTTTGTAAAGTGCCAGGTACACTGCTGGCGCTATATAAATGTTTGTTAATAATAATAATAATAATAACTGCACCACTTAGAACTAATGTTACGGTAAGTTTCCTAATCAAATACCAGATATAGATACTGAGATAAAATACATATAAACATAAGATTAGATATGTATATTTATATTGTACTGAAATAATCAAATGACAAGCCAAAGGAAAACATGTGACTATATAATATAGAGATTGTTCTAATTTCAAATAATAGAAAGTAGGTTTTTAAAGAACTTCAGTCCTTGGCCCAATGTTTCGCTAGAGATATAGCTTCTTCAGGGGTCCTTGTTTAGTTCTCAGACTATAGTCCTTCCGTGTCACAAGGGGTGATTTCAGACGTTATGGGTGGGTGGTTCACCACAGTGGATTCCCAGTGGGGGTGAACCAAACAACTACCCCCCCGGGGCGAATAAAAGCCCCAAACAGATGTGACGGGACTGGGACCATGGCCGGGAATCGGGCCGGCAGATCCCGGACTGGGGCAGTGCAACAGATGTGACGCCTATTCCCAGCCGTGGTCAAAACACCCAGAATCCACCGGGCAGGGGTGGGACACAGACATGGCCGCCTGAGGGCAAACGATGTCAAAAGGCACAGAAGGGAATGCCCACACAAGGGAAACGGGAAGGGAGGAGGGACAGGGAGAAGAGCTGGCCAGGTACCAGTCACAATAGCCACACACGCACACAACGGGGGCACGGGGGCACACACAGCACAAGCACACGCCCACCCACCCCCACACACATGCAGGCATGGAAGAATGGAAAGGAAGGGAAGGGGGGACACGGGTGCCCAGACACCACGCAAGGCATACTGGGCACAGGGGGGTGGGGGCGCGGGACTGGGAAGAGGGGAGGAATGGGCACAGGGGAAAGGCAGGGCACCGCCAACAGGTACAACAAACCCCACAGCAGAACAGTCCCCATGGGCACCCCCACAGCAAAACACACAGTCCCGGAATGGGGGGGGCCTGCAGCTCGGGAGCAAGGCACAGTGGGAGCCCGCAAGGTACAGTGAGCCAGCTGGGAAGGGTCAAGGAGGCACATGCAGACACCGCACCCCAGCGAGGGGCCAATGGACGGCAGGCAGGAGAGGCAGTCCAGCACAGCAGGTCCACGGACGGGTGCCCCCCCCCTTGTAGGAGGTCAGGAGGGGCAGTCCGGGAGCCCAGGAACCCCAGGGTCACACAAGCAACCAGGGGGGAGGGGTGTGGCCCAGAGGTGGGCCGGTTCCACAGCCGGGGCAGCAGCACTCCGGGAATCAGGCATCACAGCAGCATGGCAGACACATCAGGGATGGGGCAGGCACTGGGGTCCAGCCCCCCGGGCAGGCCCGGAAGCCCACACGGGCCAGGACACTGGGGTGCAGGGAGGTACACAGGGGCTCACAGGCAGCCGTTGGGGGCAGCTCAGCACCCAGGCCCAGGGTGCTCAGTCCGATGAACCAGGTGGGGCCAATGGATCATGCCCTGGCAGTACCCCAACACAGACATGTGGTGGGCGATCAGGTAGTAAGCCTCAAAGGGATCATGCACTGAGAGCCCCAACTGGACATCAGGACGGGACCAGACCCGCGCCAGGGCCATCAGCTCCGCCGCAGAAGGCTCTGATACACAGCAGGCAGCAGCAGGGGGCCAATGAAGATGCCCCAGGCCCAGAAGCCGGTGATACACTACCACATGGGTGCACTGGTACCCATGCGCCCCGTGAACGCAGCCAAAGTAGGACACGGCCAAGGTAGGTCCCCCCTCAAGAAGGCACAGTGAGTAGGCACCCAGGCTGCACACCCACAGCGCACTCACGGTTTCAACCCCGGACTAGGGCACATGTGAAAACCTATTCTCCAGGACGTGCCCATCAGGGAAGCGGACCAGCCCCAGGGTCTCGGCATGCAGCCGGCAATCATGAGCGCTCACCTCATAGCCAAGGTAGTGGAGTCCAGAGCTCACGCTCGCGAAGGTGGACGAGCGGCTGTCCGGCCTGCCCAGGAGCAGCTGCACGTCAGAGCTACGCCACAGGTCGCATAGGGACATGGTCTCGGTGTAGGTCCAGATACGGGGAGCCCCATGGGAGATGGGAAGTGGGAGCCCCGTGGATGGACAAGCAGCCATGGTCCAACCGCCCGGGAAGAATAGCACAGAGCTCTGGGGGCCTCACACACCTTCTGGGGCCGAGGGGCCTCCCGGGGGTCCCAAGGACAGGGAAAGCGGCCACGGGCTGCAACATTGTAG
>QEPC01002150.1:2305861-2331938 GCA_003113815.1 Sphenodon punctatus | reverse complement strand
GGTTGGGCGACCTGGGGTAGGGCCCCCTCCCGCCATGCGGGGGGGCGGGCCACGGTCTGTGGCTGGCCCTGGCCCTTCCGTTCCCCCCCCTGGACATTGCCCCCATGGGCACGAGCCGTCACCCTTGTGGGGCGGTTACTTACCCTCTGTCTCGGTCACAGAGTCATCCAAGGCCGGGCTCTCAGTGTGGGAGCGCTCCCCCATGGACCCCCAACCGTGTGTGCTGCAGGTGCCAGCTGCGGACTCGCCTTGCCCGACCTGGGGCTGGTGGCTCTCCAGGCTACTGTCCGGCGGGGTCCTGCAGGTTCCAGAGGTCCCGGGGCCTTCCTCCTGGGGGTCCAGGGCCCTGGAGCTGGAGTCGACCATGGAGGCAGTGAGGGGAGAGGGTACCTCGACCCATACCCTGTCCTGGACCACAGCGCTCCCAACGAGTTGCGGGGCAACTATGGACCTCTTCATGTGGAGGAAGCGTTCCAGGGCATCGTAGTATGCGGCGGTCCGTGCTCAGACCTCCTATTGTTGTCCCAGATGGCCTTGTACCCCCTCCTCAGCTCTTTGGCCTTTGACTGGCACTGTGCCACAGTCTGGGGGTGCCCCACCGCCTCCATGTCCCGCACTATGTCCCTGTAGACCTGCTCATTCCTCTGGTTGAGTGCGAGCTCCAGCTGGTACTCCAGGGTCCCCCATATCCGTATGAAGTCCCGGGTCTCCTGGAGCCCCCACTGGCCCCCTCTGTGGTAGGCCTTCCTCCCTCTCCTCCATGCTGGGTCGTCTCCCTCCACCTCCTCCTCCACCCACTCCTGCTGCTCCTCCCGCTGGGCTGGTCCAGTGTGCTCCGGGGGGGGGTCACCCACCCGGGCCATTTTCCATGTCTGCGGGAGGCAGGGGGGCGGTGAATTATGGTTGGGCCGAGGTCGGTCCCCCCTTGCGGGCACCCCCTTCTCCCCTGGGGGGTGGCCGGGTGTGCCCCTTGCCCCCCCTTGTCACCCCTTTGCCCCCTGTTCCCCAGCCCTTGCTCCCCCTTACCCGTTTCCGGGGTGCCTCCTCCTCCGCCAGCCCAGCAGATGTCCCCGGGGCGTCCTGTGCTGGCTGCTGTGGGTGTTCTCTCCCTAACACCTCCGTCATCAACATGACCCCAGGCTCCCCCACCTCCACCTGTGCTTCCTCCACCACCACCACCACCATTGCCCCTGCCTCCTCCATCTCCTCCTCCTCACCCCTCGCTCTCTCCTCTGCCACCGGTCTCTTCCTCCTCCCTCCTTGCTCCATCCCGCCATGTTTGCCTGCTGCGGTTCACCCTTTAAATCTCCCTCCGGCGGCTGTGTTGATGCTGGTTGCCTGGCTGTGCCGTTGCGTGCATTGCCCATGGCTGGGGATCATTTCTTTTGATCCCTGGTGGTGTTTGCTGTTCAGACGTTATGTTTGCTTGATCCCTGGTGGGGATCTCATTGACCACACGTCCACGGGAATTGGTGCGGGGAGCCCAGGAAGCATGGTTGAAATTGACCCCGTGTGGGTATAGAGCATAGTGAACATCTGGTGGGCGCCGAACAGACATTCAGGGCTCTTTGACCCTGCCACGGGATTGAGTGTGGTTCACTGTGGTTGAGCATGATCTTGTAACGTCTGAAAATACCCAAGTAGTCACAGCACAGTTTGTCTTTTTTCTTTCTGTGTTGTGACTACTTGTTTACATGTATTTTATCTCCATATCTGTATCTGGTATTTGATTAGGAAACTTACAGGAGCATTTGTTCTAAGTGGTGCAGTTAGTTGTTTGCTAGTGGTTATTTATACTGCACCCATATGCCTAATATTGGTACCAATAATGGGAAGCCATAGTGGCTGCCATGGCAACCCACATGCTGGGGCCAGGATGGCAGCGCAAACAAACTATGACCTGCTATGGCTCACAGGTCCAGACTGTGGGCTTGGTTCCTTCTGGGCCCATGTTCCAGGGGAGCTGCCTACCCAGTAGGGGGCTGTAGCAGGTCCATATCTGGTGTGGTTATGGTCTTGCCTAGGCAGGCCAAACTGGGCCAGCATTATGTGTGTTAACACCCATGTTGATTATCTCAGTGCTAAGATTCCTGGGTGGCTGGAAAATAAAGTATCAGCCTCCCAACTTGCTCTGCAGATCCCAGAGATGGGAATTTTGCCCTTAAACTGCCTGTGTCTGTGGAACTCTAAAGACATGTGTCCTGCAGTTTCTCCCAAATCCAGGACCTCTTTCCTCTCATGACTGTAAGCATCACCTACTCAGAGATTTCAGAGTGACAAGTGGAAAATTGCTCCATTAGCAGAACAAGAGGAAATTAATCCCTTCCAGCACCGATTTCTCTTTTTTATGGCCATGAAAACTTTGAATTGAATGTGCAATAACGAGTAGAAAAAATTGATTAACTACAATCACATAAGAGCAGAATTACTCTAAATTGATTTTTCCTCCTTTCTTGCACTATTTTTTTTTTTTTTTAACCTATTTGATGTTGCTGGAAAGAGTTGGTTTTGGATAGAAGTTAATCCCAGGAAAATAGACCAACAGAGTTTGACCCTGGAGCCCAGCTGACAAAGGGAGATGGTGGAAAATTGACTTAATTCTCTACAGTTCTTTTCTTTTTAGGAATGACTCATCCTCATGCATAAGCATGGTGCAAGACCCATGAAGCATTTAAATCCTTTAAATGGGGCTTTAAATGAACACAAGTTATTTGTTTTTTTCTATAGTGATTTCAGTGTCCAAAGTGCTTTACTGTCCGTATGTAGTTCATCCTTACAACAACCCTGTGAGGCAAGTCATTATTACTCCCATTTTACAGATGGTAAGCAGATTGAGATATTGACTCACCCAAGGCCACTCAGCGAATTATGACTAAAATAGGATTTGAACCCTTGTCTTCCAGTTCAAGTTCATTTTTTAATTGACCTGGCTCACCTGTGTCCACGGCATGTTCCTCATTGGCAGCAATGGAAAACTACACAGAGCTTCTTTAGAGCCTCTCCATAAAGGTGAATTCCCCAAAAGAAAAATAAATGGTGTGGTAACTGAGTCCTGCTTCAAATGTACTAGGCCCTGGCAATTAAATTCAGGGTGGGTCTGAGCCCCACAAAATATTCCCACTTAGAAGTGTGCACCTTAAAGTGTGAAAGAATGGGAAAAGGCTGATATTTGCCATTTCAGGGTTGGGGGGAAACCCCAGAAAAAATGAATGGTTTATTCTGCTTTCTTGCCCCCCCTCCCCCTGCATTGGTCATCATATAGATTAAATGACAAGAACTTGTTTTATATTCAGCTATAGAGGGCAGAGTGGTCAAGGGGTTGGATTGCTAGCCAGAGACTATTTACTTATTTATTTTGATTTTTATTCTGCCCTATCCCCTGAGGATCAGGGCAGCTCACAATAAATTCATACAATACAAATATAAAATACATAATTAAACCCCCACAAAACTAAGAACACCCCCCTCAACTCCTCCAGTCTATCCCTGCCCATTGAATGCCTGGCCAAATAAAAAGGTTTTGCACTGCCTCTGTNACCCGTTTCCGGGGTGCCTCCTCCTCCGCCAGCCCAGCAGATGTCCCCGGGGCGTCCTGTGCTGGCTGCTGTGGGTGTTCTCTCCCTAACACCTCCGTCATCAACATGACCCCAGGCTCCCCCACCTCCACCTGTGCTTCCTCCACCACCACCACCACCATTGCCCCTGCCTCCTCCATCTCCTCCTCCTCACCCCTCGCTCTCTCCTCTGCCACCGGTCTCTTCCTCCTCCCTCCTTGCTCCATCCCGCCATGTTTGCCTGCTGCGGTTCACCCTTTAAATCTCCCTCCGGCGGCTGTGTTGATGCTGGTTGCCTGGCTGTGCCGTTGCGTGCATTGCCCATGGCTGGGGATCATTTCTTTTGATCCCTGGTGGTGTTTGCTGTTCAGACGTTATGTTTGCTTGATCCCTGGTGGGGATCTCATTGACCACACGTCCACGGGAATTGGTGCGGGGAGCCCAGGAAGCATGGTTGAAATTGACCCCGTGTGGGTATAGAGCATAGTGAACATCTGGTGGGCGCCGAACAGACATTCAGGGCTCTTTGACCCTGCCACGGGATTGAGTGTGGTTCACTGTGGTTGAGCATGATCTTGTAACGTCTGAAAATACCCAAGTAGTCACAGCACAGTTTGTCTTTTTTCTTTCTGTGTTGTGACTACTTGTTTACATGTATTTTATCTCCATATCTGTATCTGGTATTTGATTAGGAAACTTACAGGAGCATTTGTTCTAAGTGGTGCAGTTAGTTGTTTGCTAGTGGTTATTTATACTGCACCCATATGCCTAATATTGGTACCAATAATGGGAAGCCATAGTGGCTGCCATGGCAACCCACATGCTGGGGCCAGGATGGCAGCGCAAACAAACTATGACCTGCTATGGCTCACAGGTCCAGACTGTGGGCTTGGTTCCTTCTGGGCCCATGTTCCAGGGGAGCTGCCTACCCAGTAGGGGGCTGTAGCAGGTCCATATCTGGTGTGGTTATGGTCTTGCCTAGGCAGGCCAAACTGGGCCAGCATTATGTGTGTTAACACCCATGTTGATTATCTCAGTGCTAAGATTCCTGGGTGGCTGGAAAATAAAGTATCAGCCTCCCAACTTGCTCTGCAGATCCCAGAGATGGGAATTTTGCCCTTAAACTGCCTGTGTCTGTGGAACTCTAAAGACATGTGTCCTGCAGTTTCTCCCAAATCCAGGACCTCTTTCCTCTCATGACTGCAAGCATCACCTACTCAGAGATTTCAGAGTGACAAGTGGAAAATTGCTCCATTAGCAGAACAAGAGGAAATTAATCCCTTCCAGCACCGATTTCTCTTTTTTATGGCCATGAAAACTTTGAATTGAATGTGCAATAACGAGTAGAAAAAATTGATTAACTACAATCACATAAGAGCAGAATTACTCTAAATTGATTTTTCCTCCTTTCTTGCACTATTTTTTTTTTTTTTTAACCTATTTGATGTTGCTGGAAAGAGTTGGTTTTGGATAGAAGTTAATCCCAGGAAAATAGACCAACAGAGTTTGACCCTGGAGCCCAGCTGACAAAGGGAGATGGTGGAAAATTGACTTAATTCTCTACAGTTCTTTTCTTTTTAGGAATGACTCATCCTCATGCATAAGCATGGTGCAAGACCCATGAAGCATTTAAATCCTTTAAATGGGGCTTTAAATGAACACAAGTTATTTGTTTTTTTCTATAGTGATTTCAGTGTCCAAAGTGCTTTACTGTCCGTATGTAGTTCATCCTTACAACAACCCTGTGAGGCAAGTCATTATTACTCCCATTTTACAGATGGTAAGCAGATTGAGATATTGACTCACCCAAGGCCACTCAGCGAATTATGACTAAAATAGGATTTGAACCCTTGTCTTCCAGTTCAAGTTCATTTTTTAATTGACCTGGCTCACCTGTGTCCACGGCATGTTCCTCATTGGCAGCAATGGAAAACTACACAGAGCTTCTTTAGAGCCTCTCCATAAAGGTGAATTCCCCAAAAGAAAAATAAATGGTGTGGTAACTGAGTCCTGCTTCAAATGTACTAGGCCCTGGCAATTAAATTCAGGGTGGGTCTGAGCCCCACAAAATATTCCCACTTAGAAGTGTGCACCTTAAAGTGTGAAAGAATGGGAAAAGGCTGATATTTGCCATTTCAGGGTTGGGGGGAAACCCCAGAAAAAATGAATGGTTTATTCTGCTTTCTTGCCCCCCCTCCCCCTGCATTGGTCATCATATAGATTAAATGACAAGAACTTGTTTTATATTCAGCTATAGAGGGCAGAGTGGTCAAGGGGTTGGATTGCTAGCCAGAGACTATTTACTTATTTATTTTGATTTTTATTCTGCCCTATCCCCTGAGGATCAGGGCAGCTCACAATAAATTCATACAATACAAATATAAAATACATAATTAAACCCCCACAAAACTAAGAACACCCCCCTCAACTCCTCCAGTCTATCCCTGCCCATTGAATGCCTGGCCAAATAAAAAGGTTTTGCACTGCCTCTGTAAGACATTTAAACTAGGTCTCAGGTAACCCTCGAAGGGAAGACAATTTCAAAGGTGTGGGGCAAATTTGGGGTTCCAAGTCATACGAAACTGGGCCAATAGTGGAACCTGCAAGAGGGCACTCTCAACAGATCTTAAGGACCATGAAGGGACGTAAAGAGAAAGGCGGTTCTTTATAGGGATGGGTGAACAGATCGCGGTTTGGGTTTGGCCGTTTGGTTCAGTCCGCTTTGACCATTGGGTTCGTTAGCCACGTTCGGGTTCAGCCATTCGGTTCGGTCCTGTTTGGTTTGATTTGGGCATTCAGAAAAAGGCTCTCTGTGCGAGGAATGATGGTCCCAGACCCATGATGTTGGGTCCTGGGGCTAGAGTGGCAGCTTCTAGGTATTGGCCACAGCCCTCCCTGCCTGTAACTTGACCCAGAACTCTGATGGCGGGTCCTGGAGCTGGAGTGACTGTTTCTTGATGTGGTGGAAAGACATCGTCTCTATGCAAGGAATGATGGCCCCAGACCCATGATGGTCAGTCTTGGGGCTAAGGTGGCAGCTTCTAGGTATTGGCCACAGCCCTCCCTGCCTGTAACTTGACCCCAGAACCCTGGCAGAGGGTCCTGGGGCTGGAGTGGCTGTTTCTTGATGCTTTGTAAAATCGGCTCTCTGTGCGAGGAATGATGGCCACAGACCCATGATGGTGAGTCCTGGGGCTAGAGTGGCAGCTTCTGGGTATTGGCCACAGCCCTACCTGCCTGTAACATGGCCCCATAAACCTGACGGTGGGTCCTGGGGCTAGAGTGGCTGTTTCTTGGTGCAGTTGAACTATGGCTCTCTGTGAGTGGAATAATGGGCCCCAGAACCCATGGCACAGACAGCATGGCCGGCATTGGCAGCAGCAGCTGACACTGGATTGCTGGGGCACAGAACCCATGGTACAGACAGCAGAAGCAGCATTGGCAGAAGACATCGGATTTCCCAGAGGCAGCACTGGCAGCTGGTGCAGACATTGGATTGCCCAGGCACAGGACCCGTGGAACAGCAGAGACAGCAGCAGCAGGATTTGGCTATACGCAGTTCCCATGGAGCCAAGATGGTTGGATTTTCCAGGGAATAGCTCCCATACAGCAGCAGATGGAAGCAGCAGGATTGTGTGGCCACATTTGGATTGGCCAGGGCAGAGCACCCATGGACCAGCAGACAGCAGCGACAGGATTACCAGACCAGGGGTGCACATCACCCAGGGTTGCCAGGGTAGGCAGACAGGCACTGTGTCATGAGAGGCAGGCAGACTGAGGCAGGCTTTGATCTAGACCACCTGGGCAGCTGGGCAGGCTGGCAGGCAGTGCAGCATGAGCTGAAGGCAGGCAGACTGAGGCAGGGTTCAAGCTTTGCAACCTGGATGGGTGGGCAGGCAGCATGGTATAAGAGGCAGTAGGGAAGGCAGTCTTGGGCAGGTTTCGAGATAGGCAACCTGGGTGGGCAGACAGGCAGCTTGGCATGGGATGCAGGAAGGCTGACTGAGGCATACTTTGAGCTTGGCAGCAAGCTAGGTGGGCAGACAGGCAGCGTGGCATGAGAGGAAGTAGGACAGGCAGGCTGGGTCATTGGCAGCAGGGTATGCAGATAGGCTAGCAAAGACTGTGCAGTATGAGATAGCGAGAGCCAGTCAGTGTCACATAGGTGGGGTGAGATTGTGTAGCTAGCCATAGGCTGGCTGTCAGGCTTACAGTTTGTTTCCCAATGCCACCCTGCATCATGAGATCAGTCAGATAAGGTGGCCGAGGATGTCTAGTAAGCGAGAGTGAGAGGCAGAGCGGGTGTCAGGCATTGGGAGGGAGGGACAGCACCTCAGCAGCACAGAAGCAGTAGCCCTAGCCCAGACTGAGGAGGAAGAGGAGGAGGAGGAGGAGGAGGAGCCCCGTCCCAAGACTGCCCCTGGCATGGCATGGCGTGTGCCACTGCACCATCACTCCTTGTCCAGGAGCAGCTCGGGGAATCCCAGCAGTGGAAGGTTCACCTTCAGGAACAACAATTGCTTCACCAACTTGGCCCCCAGTCTCAGGCGGTGCAGGGAGCAAATGTCCCCCACCATGGAGAACACCCTCTTTCTGGGGGCACTGGCTGGTGGACAGGACAGAATTTCCTTGGCCACTTTCGACAGGGCCGGCCACACTTTGGCCTTGCTGTCCCGGTAGGCCAAAGGATCGCTGCTTGGATGAATGCATAGCTCCTCCTCCAGGTAGGTCTCCACTGCTGCTGAGGCACCATCATACTCCTCTGGTAGCTCTGGGTGGGCACCACCTGCCCCACTGCCCTCAGTCATGCTGCTTGCCCTTTTCTGCTGGGACCCATGCTCCCCAGAGTTGACTGCACACAGGAGGAGCTGCTGGAACTAGTAGGGGTCCTGCTGCTGCTGCTCATCCTGCTTCTGGTTCAGCTGCTACCACTAATGGCTGGGGGTAGGGATAGACTCAGATGGCTGGAAGGGGTCATTGCTCCCACTCCCACCATCCTCAGAGGCCTCCTGCTGCATGGCCCACTCTGCCTACCTGGCCTTCTGCAGAGGTATACCCTTCCAAGAGGCCATAGACCGCTTTCTCACATGCCATGCTTCCCTTGATCCTGGGGTCCAGCATGGTTGCCAGGACATATTCATCCTGGCGCAGAAGCTCATCAAAGCGCGCACTCAGACCCGCCTTCAGCTTCCGTGCCAGGTAAAGCACCTCATCAGAGAGCTTCCTGCCCAGAGGGCCACAATCCCACCCCCCCAAGAATCTCAGCCAGGATCCTCTTGAGACTATGGACCAGCAGGGTCCCCTGGCTGAGGGTGGTGGTGGAGCTGCTCATGGTCTCCATCACTGCCAGGAACAGTCTGAGGATGGAGACTGTGTGATCTAGAATTTATTATTATTATTATTATTATTATTATTATTAACAAACATTTATATAGTGCAGCAGTGTATCTGGCACTTTACAAAGTAATAAAATANGCCATTATACTCCCTCTGGTACCTCTGGGTGGGCACCACCTGCCCCACTGCCCTCAGCCATGCTGCTTGCCCTTTTGTGCTGGGCCCCATACTCCCCAGAGTGGACTGCTCACAGGAGGAGCTGTGGGAACTAGTAGGTGTCCCACTGCTGCTGCTCATCCTGCTGCTGGTGCTGCTACTACCACTAGGGCTGGGGGTAGGGATAGACCCAGATGGCTGGAAGGGGTCGCTTCTCCAACTCCCACCATCCCGAGGGGCGTCCTGCTTCATGACCTTCTCTGTCTGTCAGATGTTTTGCATCAGAGTACCCTTACGGAGGCCATAGACCGCTGTCTTGCGTACCATGCTGCCCTTGATCCTGCGGTCCAGCATGGTTGCTAGGACATATTCCCCCTAGTGCAGGAGCTCATCAAAGCGTGCACTCAGCCCCGCCTTCAGCTTCCGTGCCAGGTCAAGCACGTCATCAGAGAGTTTCCTGCCCAGAGGGCCACAATCTTGCCCCCCGAGAATTGAGACTAGTGGGGTCATCTGGCTGAGGGTGGTGGTGGAGCTGCTCATGGTCTCTGTCACAGCCAGGAATGGTCTGAGGACGAAGACCGTGTGAGGAAGAATCTCCCATTCCTCCCTGTTGTACCCTGGAGGTGCCTCAATGTCTGTCTCCAGTTCCACCTGATGCAGGGCGGCTATTACGGGGGTAGGAGCGAAGTGCACGGGCTGGAGTATGGAGGGCGATAAGTGCAGAGAGGTAGGGGGGAGTAAGGTTGTGAAGAGCTTTATAGGTGAAGAATCTCCCATTCCTCCCTGTTGTACCCTGGAGATGCCTCAATGTCTGTCTCCAGTTCCACCTGATGCAGGGCGGCTATTACGGGGGTAGGGGGGAAAGAGAACGGAGTGTCTCTCAACCACAAACAAGGTGCCCCTTGGCCCCCAAGGACTTTCTCTGGGTATAAGTGCCCATCAGGAAAGTATCTGGGCCTTTCTGACTGCTTAGCAGGTTAGGAAGTTAGGCCCCTATCATCATAAGGCATGGGGATCCAAGGGTCTCGTGGCTCCCTATCACACGCAATCACTGCAGACACCCCAGGGGAATTCTAGGGAGGGAAAAGAGGATGCTGCCAGAGAGTGGGGGAAAGGAAGGGTTTGGGGCCCCAGCATCCAGGGGTTGGAGCAGGAAAGGGTTCTTACAAAGAATGGGAGGGGTAGGGAGCCCCAGGCAGGGAGAGGGGAAGGGAGGAACTCTCTCAGCTCACACTCACTCTTTCACTCACAGACACAAAGGGAAGGGAGCGAGGGAAAAAATAAGGGAGACTCACTACACGCCTATAAACAATCACGCTGCAAGACCAAACAGGGAACAACACAAACACTTAGCTTCTCACTGCTGCAGGGTCAGTCCAAACAGGAAAACCTGATCACCAGTGCTGTTTGCAAGGCAGCACTGGGTTAAGTAGCCCTATCTTAAGGGCTACTTAACCCAGGTTAAGTAGCTGGAGGTTTTCCCTGCAGGCGGGCTGAACGCCGGAAGGTCCTACGTTCCATCCCTCTTCCACTAGGGTCAGGTGCAGATGCTGGCCTGGGAAGAGCTTATGAGGATGAGGGTACCGCATGCCCTCATTCTGCTGCTGACTTTGTTGTGCCCCTATGTTGTGGTGGAGTCTCCTGGGGGGTCTGGGGTTGGCATTGGGGCTGTGAGGGGGCCAGGAGTTGGCAGCAGATGCAGGGGGGGCCTGGTGATGGTGGCGGAGCCCCATGATAGTACCTCCCCACCGAGGCCCCCGTCGAAGACACCCCAGCGGGCCAGGTTTCCAAGGGTAGCGAGCATGAAGCTGTCACACCAAGAGGGGGGTGTGAACCTGCGCCGTTGGCTCCCAGGTCCATTCATCAGGGCCAAAACCTATCCAGTCTACTAAATACTGAAGGCAACCCCTGTGGAGTCGGGAATCCAATAATGCCTGCACCTCGTATTCGGGTCTATCAGGGGAAACAGAAATAGGGTCGGGGGGAGTATCTTGGTAAGGGTAGAGCGGGGAGTTGGCTGGTTTCAACAGTGAAATGTGAAACATGGGGTGGATCTTGAGGTGTGTGGGTAAGCAGAGCTTTTACGTCACATCATTGAGCTGACACGCTATGGGAAAGGGGCTGTCCAGTTTGTGAGATGGGCGCAGGGAGGAGTAGTGCCTGCAATCCAACCAAATAAGATCTCCTGGGTGAAAGATGAGGCGGGGTGCCGGTGACGATCTGCTGATGTCTTGTATCATTGTCTGGCTGTGGACAAGGTTGTATGGGCAAGCGCATGGGTCCGTTGGATCTGTGCGGCCAAGGCCCTGACCGCTGGGATGTTTGTGGAGGAAATTTCTGGCATGGTTAGTTGGGGGTGGAACCCATAGGTCACATAAAACGCGGAAGCTCCTATGGCAGCATGGGGGGCATTATTATGGGCAAATTCCACCATGGGAAGCCAGGTATACCAGTCATCCTGGAGATAGTAGGTATAACACCTGATGTATTGCTGTAGATTTGATTTGTTCATTATGTCTACCCGTTAACCTGGGGGTGGTATGCGGTGGTGGTGGACAGTTTCACACCCAGGGCCCCAAACAAGCTTTTCCAGAACTTGGAGGTAAACTGGGTTCCCTGGTATGAAATAATTTCTTGGGGCAAGCCATGGAGTCAGACGATATGCCGGAGGAACAGTAGGGCCATCTTGTGGGCGGTGGGGAGCCCTTTACTGGTGATGAAGTGGGCCATTTTGGAGAACACGTCTACTACCACCAATATGGTATTATATCCCTGGGATGGGGGCAGTTCTATGATAAAATCTAGTCCTATTACCTGCCACGGTCCAGTGGGGAGGGGTCGCAGGTGTAATAAGCCAGTGGGTTTACTCCGGGGGCTTTTAGTCCTGGTGCAGGTAGTACATCCCTGCCCAGACGTACTGGGTCACATCCTGGCATAGAGTAGGCCACCAGAAGGTGTGCTTGATTAATTTTATTGCTTTGTCTTTCCCTGGGTGGCCCACTACAGGGGTGTCATGATGAGTCCAAAGGATCTGTTTATGGCAGGATGAAGGAGCAACTATTTTGTCTTCACGTTCTAATAGACCACGATCGGATAGCTTCATGTGAGGGTCGCTGGGGACGAGCTCGTGTTCTGTTGCTTGGCGAAGGGCATCTAGTGATAAGAAGGTGACTGCAAAGACATGCTGGTTTAGGATTGTGTTTCCGTCATACTTCAGGGTGCCTTTGGCCTCGGTTGATCGTGAAAGGGCATCAGCCTTCATGTTTAGGCGACCCGGCCTGTAGCAGATAATAAATCAGAATCTTGCAAAGAACACCGCCCATTGGGCATGGTGTGCGTTGGCGATGTGTGTGGTCTGCAGATATTCTAAGTTATGATCCGTGAGGACTGTGACCAGATGGGGGTCCCCTTCCAGATAGTGCCACCAGGCTTCAAAAGCTGACTTGATGGCTAACAGCTCTCAGTCTAGCACTGTGTAGTTTTGTTCCACGGCTGTCAGTTGTCAAGAATGAAAAGCACAGGACAACAAAATATTTTCTTTACGGTCCTCTTGGGATAATACTGCACCCAAAGCCACGCTGGAGGCATCTGCTTCAATAAAAAAGGGTTGTGTGTAGTCAGGATGTCGGAGGATTGGTTCCCTGAGGAAGGCATCCTTCAAGGTCTTGGAAAGCTTGCTCTTGCTCTGGCTCCCATACGTATGACTGACCCTTCTTCAGGAGGGATGTGAGGGGTTTTGTGACATCAGCGAAATGGGGAATATAATGATGTTAATAATTGACGCTCCCTAGAAAGCGCTGAAGGAGTGTAGCAGCTTTGGGGGTTGGCCATTGCTGGATGACCGTCATCTTTTGAGGGTCCATACGGATCCCTTTGGGGGAGATAATGAACCCCAGAAAATCCACCGTTGATAAGTGGAAAGTGCACCTCTCCAACTTGCAGTACAAACTATATCAAAACGCAGGTCCTCCCTGTGATCGCCTGTTACACATGACACTGGCGACGTCTGCATCCTGATTGGGCCAGATACCAATGGGGATCTATCTACTGAATGTATGGCCTCAGGGTGGGTTTTCGGGCAGGTGGGGATATCATAAAATCGAACCATCCCCATGGCCATGAAATTCCCTGAGGCCCCCGAGTCCACCAGGGCCCACAAGACTATGGAGTGGGTCCGTGTAAGTGTGATCATGAGTGGGATATATACATGGACCTTGGCGTTAAGGGCAGAGGTGGAGGTAGGGGTAGCGGACCCAAGACAGGGGGCTGTAGGACCTACCGGGACGTCCTCTGACCGTCCCGGTCGGAGGCATTTGCCGACTGATGCTTCATGAAGGGGGGCATTCCCTACCAAAATGGTTCTGCTGCCCGCAGAAGAAACAGGCCCGAGATAGCCTTCTGCATTCCCGCTCCTCCGGAGTTAAAGGTCCCCAGGAAGGACCCAGTTGCATGGGTTCGCAGACCTCCTTGCCCCCGATCTCCACCGTAGGGTGGGGAGGAGAGGGCAACTGAGGAAAGGCATTTCGAGACTCCTGTCTCCTTTACCTAAGCAGCTCATTTAGTTGGTTGTCAATCTGGGCCGTAAGGGTGGCTACCTGTTCCCAGGTGTCCAGTAGGGCAGTATATGCTAATTGGTCTTTTAGCTCTTCTGCTAACCCCCTCTGGAACAACATAATCAACACATCCTGGGACCATTTTAGTTCTATAGCTAATTGTTGGAACTGGGTTACACAGTCCAACAGAGGGCCTTGACCCTGCTTCAGAGTCATTATGGCTGTCTGAGCATCCCTTTTGCGATGGGGGTGGTCAAACAACTGCCGGAATTCTTGTTCAAATCCAGACAGATTGTCTAGAAGGGTGCTTTTTTCTATCATCAAGTTAGTGGCCCAGGTCAGGGCGGTTCCAAACAAATTTCCGATTATAAATGCCTCCTTCAGTGAATCTGTGGTGTACGTTGAAGGTTGGATAGAGAACGTCAAAGTACACAAGACCAGGAAACTTGGAAATCCTTTTCTATCCCTCATGAACTTTTCGATGTACAGCCCCTTTGCTTCCCGGGCCATTGCAACCCCCCATGGGCAGAGCTGCAGCAGTGGCCGGGGGTGGTGCAGAAGCACCCTGAGGGGGTACAGGAGGAGAGGAAGGTGCCTGTAAGGTCCCTACGGTGGCAGCCAAGGCTTCCTGTTTCTCCTGCATATCCTTAAAGTTCATGGCTAGAGACTGGATGGCATGGGCGAGGTCCCATATTTGCTGACTCATGTCCATCTTACCCCGGGGCCTAAACGGGAGTATGGGGGATAAGGCTGGTGATACTGTTATGGGGAGAGGGGCAAAAGGGAACTGGGTGCCCCTCAACCACACACAAGGTGCCCCTTGGCCCCCAAGGACTCTCTCTGGGTATAAATGCCCATCAGGGTAGTATCTGGGCCCTTCCGACTGCTGAACAGGTAAGGAAGTTAGGCACTTATCATCATCAGGCATGGGGATCCAAGGGTCCTGTGGCTCCCTATCACACACACTCACCTGCAGACACCCCAGGGGGAATTCTAGGGAGGGAAAAGATGGTGTTTCCAGACTGTGGGGGAAAGGAAGGGTTTGGGGCCCCAGGATCCAGGGGTTGGAGCAGGGAAGGGATCTTACCAACAGTGGGAGGGGTAGGGAGCCCCAGGCAGTGGGAGGGGCAGGGCCAGCCCCAGGCATGTGCCACATGTGCAGCCACACATGGCCCCACCGCCAGCTGGGGTTCCGCACTTGCCTGCCTGGGCAGCAGGCTGCAGCCAGCTTCTCCCCCAGAAAGTGATTCTTCCTCCCCTCTCTGTCTCCAGACCCCATTCCTCACCTGCCTCTGCCTTCTAGTAGTGGTGCAGTGGCAGCTGGGATACTGGATCGGGCTGGGAGATAAGACTATTTAAAAACAACTCCTCCCCACTGCTGATCAAAAGGTTGCTACCTTGTAAAGAAGGTTCTTTGAGATGGCTCCCAACATTCTCACAACTGGGTTGTGCACGCTTACTCAGTTCAAATAATAGACCACATGATGGTCTTGAGCTCCTCTGGTATAAAAAGAACTCTCCCCCTCTGAATGACAGTTCCTTTCAACCCTTTCTAGAAATATAAGAAAAGAATTCCATGCGGGGCTGGAAGGGTGGGTGTTGTGAGAATGTTCGGAGCCATCTCAAAGAACCTTGTTTGCAAGGTAGCAACCTTCTGTTCTTCTTCGAGTGGCTCCTCACATGATATTTTTACATGGCTCCGCCGGGTGGGGAGTCCGTGGGCGCGCCAGTGCATGGATGGGGCATGCACACAGCTGCACACACATCCCCACTCACCCACCACTCATCCACACCCACATAGTAACCACCATTTCCCCCGGTTGCTCCGTGCGTGGGGATGAGTGGGGGGGTGAGTGGGGATGCGTGTTAGGCGAGCGCGCACGCACCCCCACTCACCATGGGCGCGTGCACCACGTCATTCACATGGGGTTCCCCCACCCATGAACACACAGAAATCTGCGTGTTTACGGCTGGGAGGAGAGACCCGTGTAAAAAGGGCCACATTCTCACAACTGTCTTACTTATACTATCTTAGGTAGGAATTTAGGATGTAAAGCAATATCTATTCTGTCTTGGAAAATAAATCTGCAAATATGGTTCTGAGATTATTATGGCTGCTATTTCACTAACTCTTCTTAATGAAGTTATTGCTAACAGGAATACTGTCTTTAAACCCGCACCCCATAACCAGTTCATTTGCACCCCCATATAATCAATTCACGCTGCCCCGTGGGCACAAATTAAATGGTTATGGGTGGGGGCAGCGTGAATAGATTATATGGGGCGGGGGCAGAAATGAACTGGTTATGGGGTGGGGGCAGCATGAACTGATTATGGGGGCACAACTGAACTGGTTATATGTCTCTTTTCATGGCATAATGCGCTTAATAAGCTAGCTGAATTTTGGGTGTCTTGTGTGTGTGATAGCAGCACCTCTGGACTGGTCACACCACATGCGTGCACAAGGCACAGGCGGCACTGGCAGCAAGAAGCAACAGGCCCTGGAGGCCAGACTGGCTAAGCTCACCCCCTGGCCCCTCCTCCAGTAAGGCAGTGGACGCAGTCAGTCTCTCTGTGCCTGTGTCACTGCCCGCCCGTCTGCCCCTGCAGTGGAGCCACTCCTGGGGAGTGGTGATAGACACTCGGCTGGGGAGGGGGGGAATAATTAGGAGGCCATGCTTCTCCATGGTTGCTCAGAGAGGTGGAGAATGGGAATCCTTCCTGTCCAGAGGGAGTAAGTTTTATGTAAATGTATACATCTGCATAATTAGGTGGTGCTTAATTATGCAAATTAGGCCCCGCACCAAGACTTCGCACATGGCCTCACAAACCCTGGGGCTGGCCCCGGGGAGGGGAATGGAGAAACTCTCTCAGCTCACACTCACTTGGGGTGAAAACAGACATGATGCTAACCACCCTTTAACCACCCTTGGTGGTAATTTATGCATGTTTCAGGGCTGCATAGGGCACCAATACAGCTGTGCAACATGCATAAATAACCACCAAGGGTGGTGAAAGGATGGTTGCATCAAGTCTGTTTTCAAATTCTTTCACTCACAGCCTCAAAGGGTTTCCCCGGAAGGCCTGGTGAAGCGCTCAAGCCAGCGCTGCAGCCAAGCCCGCGCCACGCTGTTGTCTCCGCTGCCGCTGCTGCCTCTGCCGCCGCTGCTGCCTCTGCCGCTGCTGTCTCTGCCGCTGCTGCTACACAGAGGGAACACACACAGCACACAGGTAAAAGGCGATCCGTGTGTGTGTGTGTGTGTGTGTTAGGTTACTGAAGTGCCAGCAGCCAGCCAGCCTGGGCTCCTGGAGGAGAGCTCAGCTGCCTCCATAGCCCCGTCTGGCTGCTGCTGGGCAGCCGGTGGCAGCCTGGATTCCAGGTCCAGTCTGGAAACCTTTATGGGTTTTTTAAAAAAAAAATCAGGCTGGGCAGGGTGGGTGGGGGGTGTCCCCCCTTCCACCCGTGCATCTTGGGAGGGGGAGGTGGGAGGTATTGGGTTGTTTTTTTTCATTGATTTAAATAGAGACAGTTCCCTATTCAAATCAATGAAAAAAACCCGGTACCGGTATACCGGTTTTAATCCATTAAACCGTTTTTTTGTAAACCGGTAACCGGTATCTGTTTTTTTGCCCCAAGTCCCACCCCTACCAAACAGGGAACAACACAAACAATTAGCTTCTCACTGCTGCAGGACGAGTCCGAACAGGAAAACCTGATCACCAGCTCTGTTTGTAATGCAGCACTGGGCTAAATAGCCCTATCATTAGTGCCCTCAGCTGGAGGTTTTCCCTGCAGATGGGCTGAATGCCACAGGGTCCTAGGTTCCATTCCTGTTCCACGAGGGCCGGGTGCAGATGCTGGCCTGGGAAGAGCTTCTGAGAATGAGGGTACTGCATGCCCTCGTTCTGCTGCCAGCTTTGTTGCACCCCTATGTTGGGGTGGAGTCTCCTGGGGGTCTGGGGTTGGCATTGGGGCCGCAAGGGGCCCAGGAGTTGGCATCAGATGCAGAGGGGCCTGGTGATGGCAGCAGAGCCCCGTGATAATGGCTTTCTGCTCAAGAAGCTGCTCGAGCATCAGGAAAGTGGAATTCCACCTGGTGCAGAAATCCTGGATGAGCATGTACAGCAGGGACCCTTGCTCGGCCTATTTCTCCCGCAGGAGCTTCTTGCCTTTCATGGTGAGGTTGAAGAACCCCGCTAGCTTCCTCCCCCATTCAACCAGGGAGCTAAGGGTGCCTGGCCAAATCCCCGTCTCCCCCACACCTGTGCTCCGAGCTCTGCACCGGCTGCCGATAGCTTGCCGAGCCAAGTTCAAGGTGTTGGTGATGATCTATAAAGCCCTACACAGTCTGGGCCCCTCATACCTCAGGGACCACCTCGCCCTCTGCGCCCCAGAGCGTCTCCTGCAGTATGCCGGGGGTGCCTTCCTGGAGGTCCCCCGCATTAAGCGGGGGGCCACAATGGAGAGGGCATTCTCGGTAGTTGGGCTGCAGCTTTGGAGCTCCCTTCCAGAGGAAGCTCGCCTGGCCCCTAGCCTGTTAACATTCTGGTGAAGTTGTAAGACCTGGCTGTTCGCCCAGGCCTTTGGGAGGGAGGGTGGGTAGGGAAGGGTGTTTTTAGCTCCCCCACCTACTTTGGTTTATGTTGTCTCTTAGTCCTGTTTTAATATTTTATATTATTGATGAGAATTTTACTGGTTTTTATTGTATTTTAATGTTGGAAGCCATCCCGAGCTGCATGGCAGGAGGGGCGGGGTATAAATTTATGAAAATAAATAAATAAATAAATAAATAAATAAGCCCGGAGCCTCTTTCACCAAAAGACTGAGGTTGTGTGCAGTGCAAGGGATGCTTGCGAAGCCCCTGTCATGGACTTCACTTATGATATTTGCCACATTGTCTCTGACCACACACCCCTTGATGAATGCCATGCCTGGCATGACCTACTCCCTCACCATGGTGGCCAGGGCTGCCTCGAGGTTCCTTGAGGTGTGGGAGCTGTCCATGACTTGTGCCTGAAGCAGGGCCCACCTATACCCTGCTTCAGGACCCCTCCTGCCACTGCCAAGTGCTGCCTCCGAGTCCTGCCACCAGTATGCAGTCACTGCCAGGTAGGCGTGCTGGGCGTTTCTGGCAGACCACAGGTCAGTAGTGAAGTGGACTGTGCCCCCCCCCAGCCCCTGCCAGCTGCTCCCTCACCTACTCCTTCAAAGCCCTATAGAGCTGTGGCACCACAGTCCAACTCAGGGTGGAGTGGGAAGGCATCTTAAAGCTGGGGGCCAGGAACACAATCAGCCATTGGAAGCCCTTGTCCTCCACAATTGACAAGGACTGGCCATCCTGCACAATCATTTCTGCCAATACGCACTTCGCTTTCTCTTGTCAGCCAGTGCCATGGTGCCCAGTTGATCGCCTTGACATATCCCCCCACCCCAGATCCTCCATGGTGGACTGACAGTGCTGCTGGCGAGACTCCTGATGCTGTTTTGCCCCCATACTGCTCCTGCTGCTAGAGGCAGCAGCAGTTGGTGCAGGATGCTGGCCCACTGAAGGAGCTGGGCGACTGGATGGTGCAGTTGGGAACCTGCTGACATCCACTTCCCCTGCCTTCCTGCTGCTCAGTAGAGCACTGTGGCATGACTTCAGGTGCCTCACCATTGCAGTTATCTCAAGATTGGCGAACACCAGCCCACACTTCAGAACCTTATTGCACAACATGCACTGCACATCTCTGGGATCATCTGCCCGCACCTGCTTAAAATGATTCTGAAACTGAGGATTACCCCCACCTCACCTTCTTGCCCACCCTGGCTGATGCACTACTGCCAGCGCTGCTAGGAGGGGGGAACTTGGTGATTCTGGTGACACAGCTCTTGGAGGAGGCTCATCCATCGCCTCAGCTCCAGACATATCCTCTGTGGCACTAGTGTCTGCCTCTGACTCACTGTCCACAATCATGGTGATTTCCCATGAAGGGGAGTACTGGAACCCTGAGGCTAGACTGCCCATGCCTGCCATGCTGCTGGCACTCTCCCTGTGCCCCCCTCTGTAGCTGCTAGTGCTGCTACTGCTACTCCTCTCCCTACTGACATTGCCCGGGGATTGGGCCCTGCCTCTAGCAGCCAGGGTGGGATCCACCACCTCTGGACTGCTGGGGATCACCTCTACAGTGGGGAACATTGGTGGCCCTGTAGGAACATTGGAAGCTGCACCAGCACCTGCTCCAGCCCCACCAGCAGCAGAGACAGATGTAGCCTCAAGTCCTGCAGGCCTTCCAGTGCCCTGCGTAGCAGTGGAGGGTACTGCCAGGAGGTGATACTGAGCCTCTGAAGCCTGTTGCCCTAAAGCAGGCCTGCTGAGTTTGGGGGGTGGGGGAGGTGGCTCTGGCTACTGCTGCTGCCTGCTGCCACTCCCCTGACATGGCCCCTCCCGCTTCTGGCACGTGCCCCATTGCCTCCCCTACGGACAACAGACCGGCCTCTCCTTCCCTTCTCCATTTCTCCCTCCAAAATAATGTTTTTATATATTTATTTTATTTTATTTTATTTTATTTTATATTTAAATATTTATCTAATATTATATATATTTATCTACACTAAAGCTAACTGCTATTAACTATTCTAAATGCTATGAACTAAATAGATTATCTAATAAGTACAAAGGCCTACTCCTACAAACACTAAAACTAAATCACTAAACACTATCTCTATCACTAAGCTAACTCCTACAACTGTCTACTATCTCTAATCTCTCTCTCTCTCTCTCTCTCTCTCTCTCTCTATCTATCTATCTATCTATCTATCTATCTAAGATGGGGGGAATCACAAACAACACAAGGAGGGGTACAAAACTGAAATGAAACCTAAATAAATCTAATAATAATCCTACTCTAAATGAATCAAAAACAGGGGAAGGGAAGGGAATCAGGGATGGAATATATGGGAGAGGGAAAGGATTCAATGGAGGGGGGAGAGAGCAAGGAAGATTGAACACAGGGATGGACAGAAACAAAAAACAACAACTAAATCTATCTAAGCTAAATAAATGAGAATATGGAGGTAGATGGGTTGGATGGGTGAAATAGGAGGAGGGTGGCAATGGATTAGGAATAGGAAGGAACAAAAACTGCTGGGAGAAGGAGCCTTCTGAAACGCCTGCTGTTCAGGAATAGTGACTAGCTCAGAAGGTGTTGGGAAGGGGGGAGGCACTCAGTTTTGTTTTTTGCTGCGCCCGCCTCACCCCAAGCCCCATTGGCTCCGTGCAGCCTAGCCTGTGGCCAATCACAGACTGTGAAGCCAGTGGTCTGAGGTGAAAAGGGATTGTGATTGGGCAGGCTGACTGCTACTCCAAGCCTCTGCACCCCTGGTGCCTGGAATTCTGCTCCTCAGATGACTCCCCCTCCCTGCCACGTTTGGCCTTCCAGTGACACCACGTTAATGTCGTTTTAGCCACCCGAACACGATCCAAACTGACCAAACTCTTCTGTCACTTCAACATTCGGAATTTAGTTCGGTTCACTCAGTTCAGGTTTGGATTCGGGTTTGGGTTCGGGTTCGGTTGTCTGAACAGGCCGAGTTTGGGCCGAACTCCGAACCACGTTCACCCATCCGTAGTTCTTCAGATATGTAGGGCTCAAGCAGTTTAGGGCTTTAAAGGTCAAAACCAGCACCTTGAATTGTGCCTGGAATGCTTTAGGCAGCCAGTGCAGACTCTTACGTGCTGGTGTAATGTGCTCCCAGTGACCCACCCTCATCAACAGGCAGGCTGCTACATTCTTCACCAACTGCATCCCCAAAACAATCTTCATGGATAGCCCTATGCAAAGTGCATTGTAGCAGGGGAGGGAGGGCATAGTTCAGGTGGTAAGAGCGCATGCTTTGCATGTGTAAGGTCCCTGGTTCAATCCCTGGTTTCTCCGCCTCAGGACCTCTGATAGCATGCCTGGGGGAGGCCTCTTCTGGGGGCTTGGAGGGGTCTCAGGTAGCATGCCAGCATGACCTCTGCTGGAGACCCTGGAAGAGCTGAATGTGGACCGGAATTTGAAACCCCTGCTGTCGTGTCAGGTTGTGATAATACTGGGCTAAGATGGACCATTGGTCTGACTCAGTGAGACAGTTTAGTTTAGTGTAGTTCAGTCCAGCCTCAAGGGAATGAAGGCATGGATGGCAGTGGTCAAATCCACATTGGAAAGAAAGGGACGCAGCCTTCTTACCAGATGAAATTGGACAAAGGCACTCCTGGTCACAGCCGCAACCTGACCTTCCAGTCATAGCTGAGGATCCAGGAGCACTCCAAAGCTACGCACCTGAGTAGTGAGGGGAGGCCAGACCCTATCAATCATGGGAGTCCCAACCCCACCCCTAAGGCCACAGGGCAGGCCAACCATCATCACCTCAGTCTTTTCTGGATTCAGCTTCAGACAGCTCACCTGCATCTAGTCCTCAATAGCAGCCAGGCACTGGGTAAGCACCGAGACTGCAGGGCCTGGGTCGGATGAAAAGGATAAGTAGATTTGGGTGTTATCCACATATTTAAAACAATTCACTCCAAATCTAAGCACAGTGTCACTCAGGGGCCTTGAATACATGTTGAATAGGAGGGGAGACAGGATGGAACCCTGCAGGACCCCACAAGAGAGGGGAAGTAGAACAATCACTTGCTGAAACCTCCCAGACAGGAATGAACAGAACCACTTGAGAGCCATCCTACGAACCCCTGCCGGGTCCCACAACCGTGTCAACAACACCTCATGGTCAACTGTATCAAAGGTCACTGAAAGATCTAAAAGTATCAACAGGTACAATATCCTCTGTCAATCTCTCAGCAAAGATCGTTGACCAGCACAACGAGTGCATTCTCGGTGCTATACCCAGGACGAAAGCCAGAATGACATGGGTCCAGGAATCCAATTGTATATAGATGTCCGTGCAGCTGCCTGGCAACCATCCAGTCAATAACCTTCCCTAAAAATGGAAGGTTAGAGACAGGGTGATAGCTTCCCAAGGAGAGAGTTAGCGTCAAGTGATGATTTTTTTGGTTCATGGTTCAGTTCCCTGCTCGGACAAGTTCTAGGGCAGGTTTGACTTTGAGCAGTGGCATTTTTTTTTCCATTTTTTTTTTACAAATTAAGCACTGTATATAGCACTGGTGGGATACATATATTTGACAATGGGTGGATCTAATGGTACAAGCAAATGGTTATTTCAGATATTCGCGCCTACCTACATGTGTATACCAAAACTGCATTCCTGGTTTTTCTAGTTAAGTAGGGCTGGGAATACTGCAGAAGACACAGGTCAGCAACAGTAGTTATTAGCACCCCAGAACATTCCTGAAATTAGTATCTTGTAGGGGTGTGCAATTTGTTTTTGTTTTATTTAGTTACTAAAACGAATGAAGCTCCATTTGTTTTCGTAACTAGGGGAATTTTCACATGAGAAACTAGTCCGGACTAGTTTGTACGGTATTTATTAGTCAGCGCTAAAAGAGTGGTATATTTTAGATGGACAATCTACTCCAGACTAATTTCTACTCTGGACTAGCTGTGTGAACAGAACATTGTAGTTATCACAGTGCTTAGAGTCTCTGTGGCTGTATTTCAATCCTGTGCTCCTTTTCGGACGTCCCATCGCAATGTTTTCTGTGACTGAAACATCACTTCATGTGATCCTACAAACCATAGAGGCATAAAATGCGTAGTCTTCCAAGGGGAAAGACTCTTCCCAGAGCCTTTCCCCTGTTCCCTTTAATTCAAGGTACCCAGACAACCCCAGCCCAAGCCCCCACCTGACTTAGCATTTCTGCTCCCCACCCCTTGTTATAATCACAATCCTCCTACAATGCAAACCACCATGCCCTGTCTAGGGTTGCCATCTCTGCAATATTTTAAGGAACACTTATAAAAAAGACATGGTTTTTGTGATTGAAACATCACTTCATGTGATCCTACAAACCATAGAGGCATAAAGTGCCTAGAGCGTCTGTCAGGTCTTGCCATTGGACTCTGGCAATAAGTACTGGATAGTCAACTAATCTGGACTATTAAGCACTAGTAATTCAGATGGACATTGGTCTGAACTAGTTTAAGAATGTTTGTTATAAACCCCAGCAATTGAGGTTTTATAACAACCATGCTTATTTCTTAGTCTGGACTAATAAGCATCTCTGACAGCGTTCAGACGAACAACCTAGTCCAGACTACATTCCATTAGTCCAGACTAACTGTCTGTGTAAAAACGCCTTCGGAAACAAAAATGAATGAATTAGGAAATGAATAAAACAAAAAATGAATGAACGTAAATGAAAGCGAATGAGATCTTTTCTGCACACTCCTACTGCCTACTGCTGCTCTGACCACCTCTTGCTGCTGCTACTGCTGCCCTGAAAACAGACATGCACGTAACTCTGCTTTAACACCCCTTTAACATTTCTTATGCATGTTTCAGGGTTGTATTGGTGACCCATGCAACCCTGCAACATGCATAAGAAATGTTAAATTGCAGTTAAAGTGGGGTTAAAGCGGAGTTAAGGTGCATGTCTGTTTTCACCTTGTGTCTGTCTCTCACATATCTCTTCCATCCAGGGTGATCTCTGCAAGTTGACACCCTGCCACACTTTGAGGTACCAAACTATGCCAAAGCCAGTACCTGCTGCTCCTCTGCCTTTCTGTCACTGCTGCTGCTGCCAGTCTGTGTGATGATTTTGTATGTCTCTCCCTCATTTCCCCCACCAGGGCAGGCTCTACAAGTTGAAGCCCAACATACTTTGGACAACATGTCTCCTTTGCCAGTCCCTGCTGCTTCTCAGTGCCTGCCTGCTGCTTGTCAGTCTTTGTGTGATATTCTGCCTCCTGGGAGCATTCTGTGCCACTCGAAGACTTGTGAGACTTGGGGCACCATTGTCTCCTCCTATGCACTCCTGCAGCTTGAGTGCCTTGCACCCACTACCTGCCAGTGTCTGCTTTGTCCTTTGCCTGCCTGTTGTGTGCCAGTCTGTCTCTGATATTTCTGCCTGCTTGGGACAGTCTGTGCAAGTTTGGGGGAAGGGAAAGTGTCACAGAAGGACATAAAAACTGCTATTTAATGCTATGGAAGTCCTGCCAAGTGATTCCATTTATTTCAATGGGAAACAAATGTAAAATGAAAATAAATGAGTTTTAAATAGAAAAGAATGAAAATGAATGAAATTTTGGAAATGAAAACAAAAAGGGGGAAACAAAAACAAATGATCTCCCTTCTGCACACCCCTGGAATTGTTCTCTGGAAACTCAAATCTATCTTTTCATTCCTTTTGTTTCCTTCTTTCTCCTGTCACGGGGCCTTTTTGCACAGACGCCCCCCCCTCGCACATGTGTGTGTGGGGCAGCATCTGTGCAATCGCCACAACAGTGTGGAGGCATACATGGGAATGCCGCTGCCGGTGGGTGGGGGTGCTACACACTCATGCGAGACCCACATCCACCCATGCATGCACGGAGCAACAGGCACCAATGGTGTATGCTCCATGTGTGGAGATGGGTGGAGGTGGGTGGGGGTTTGTGGGAATGCACGACTACATACCGTCCATCTGCCATCCCATCACTCCCATACAGCAGCCCCTTTGAAAAGGGCCATGGTTGCAGAGAGAATCTAAAGTATGCCATCCAAATATAACTGACGATTTATATAAATCTGCAGAGAACCTGGAGCATAACTCTGAGAGATACACACTGCAACGCTCATTCATCTCACAGTGAAATCAAATGAGACAATAGCCCTCTGAACTGTGTGTTTGGCCTATGCAGCCCCCACGCAGCTACCATTCACATGTTTAGCATGTCCAACCTAATAAATGGGAAGCCACCTGTCCGTATTTCATTTGCTTGCGGCAGCTTCTACTAGTGGCGCTAGTGATCTCCCTCCTCCGAGCCTGCCTCTGAGCTGTGAAGCACTCTAGTTCTCCCTCCCCACTTCTCAGCCGGGAGGCATGCAGAGATATCCCTCCCCCCTTTCAGCTGAGAAGCTGTGGAGGAGGGAGATTGCTACTGCTACTGCCTATCAGCTGGCTGGGTGCGCTAACCAGGACTGGTGGCAGACTTGGATGCAGGAGAGTCTACGAGCTAATCTTATTGATGAGAAGTGGACACGTGGGTGCCCATTAGCCCTGATTGGCCTGCATGGTGGGCCTGTGATGTCCTTGGCCTCTGCTGTGTGTGGAGGCTCTGACACCTAATAGATGGGAAGGCACTAATATGCTTGGTGAAGGCTAATGTGGGCTATTTCCTCATTTGATTTCACCCTCAGAGTGGTTAACTTGGATGTCTTTATATTTATTTATTTATTTATTTTACAGATTTATATCCCGCCCCCTCCTGCAGTGCAGCTCGGGGCGGCTAACAACAACAATAAAACATTAAAATTCACTTAAAATATAAATATAAAATACATCATCTAAAACACATCATATAAAACAGGGCTAGAAAACAAATGAATAAATGGGC
>QEPC01002150.1:2265094-2294154 GCA_003113815.1 Sphenodon punctatus | reverse complement strand
TGCAGCTGCTCCTGGCCACCCCTGGAAGCCGTGCGGGTGCCTTTGAGAGCCTGAGCTCTGGACTCCATTACTTTGGCTATGAGGCGAGCGCCCGAGATTGCCGGCTGCATACGGAGGCCCTGGGGCTGGTTTGTTTCCCTGAGGGGCGCATCCTGGAGATGCTGTGCGCTCATGTGCCCTGGACCGGTTTGGAGACCGTGTCTGCGCTGGTGGTGTGTGGTCTGAGCGCCTACACGGAGTGCCTTGCTGAGGGTGGCCCTTCCTTGGCCGTGACCTACTTTTCCTGTGTACATGGGGCACGTGGGTACCAGAGCACCCGTGGGGAAGTGTACCAACGCCTTCTGGAGCTGGGGCATCTTCCGTGGCCCTCTTCTGATGCCTGCTATGTGCCGGAGCCTTCCGTGGTGGAGATGTTGGCCCTGTTGGGGTTGTGGGCCCGTATGAATGTCCAGCTGGCTCTCACCATGCCTGATCCCTTCGAGGCCTACTACCTGATCGCCCACTACATGTCCTTGCAGGGGTACCGCCGGGGCATGCTGCACTGGCCCCACCTGTTTCATCGGGCTGGGCACCTGGGCCCTGGGGCCTCGGGGGCCCCCAGCGGCGGCCTGTGACACTTGCCTCACCTCCTGGCCCCCCCGGTGTTGTCCCCCCGTGTGGGCTCCCTCCCCGGTCCAGGGGGGGCCCTGGTCCCCGTTGCCTGCTCCCGCCCTGGTGTGTCCACCTCGGTGTGCTCCTGCCTGCTTCATGGGGCACTGCTGCCCCTGCCCATGGCCCTGGGCCCCCTCCAGCCCCTGCACCCCATTTGCCCATCCCGGTGGCTGGGTGGGGTGCTCCGTGTGGCCTCCCGCCCCGCCCGTGTGCAGCTAGCGGTCCGCTCCCGCCGACCCTGGCACCGACTGCAACCCCCCCTCATGGGTGCTTGCATGACCTGGGGGTTGGGGCCCCCACCGGACTGGACCGGGTTTCTTCCCTGGGTGGGGGGGTGTCTGAGTGTTGCTGGACCTGCAGAGGG
This sequence comes from Sphenodon punctatus, assembly GCA_003113815.1. Taxonomy (NCBI): domain Eukaryota; kingdom Metazoa; phylum Chordata; class Lepidosauria; order Sphenodontia; family Sphenodontidae; genus Sphenodon; species Sphenodon punctatus. The sequence continues at coordinate 2,293,139 of QEPC01002150.1, read as the reverse complement.
GCTCCACCGGACCTGGCTGCCCTCCATCTGCCCCCCTGTGACTGTGTGGCCCCCTTACTCCTCCTCCTGGACCCTCTCTGCCGGACTCGCTGTGCATTGCGGGCCCGCATCGTGCCTTGTTCCGGGGGTCCCGCCCCCACCTCCGAGACTGCCTCTGTTTCTGTGGGGGTGCCTCTGTGGACTGGGGTGCTGTGGGGGTTGCTGCTGCCTGTGCCTTACCCCTTGGCAGTGCCCCCCCTCGTCCCTCCCCTTGTTCCTCGTGCGCCCCTGCCCCCCCTTCCCGACCTTTCCCTTGTGTGTGGGTGTTGTGTGTGTGGGGGGGTGTGTGCCTGGGCGTGTGGTTGTGCACCATGTCCCGCTGCGAGTCCGCTGTGTGTGTGTGTGTGTGTGTGTGCTGTGTGAGGCGCCTGTCAGCCTGTTCTCCCTCTTCCCCCCTCCCTTCCCGTTTCCCTTGTGTGGACGTTCCCTTTTGTGCCTTTTAGCTTTGTTTGCCCTCAGGTGGCCATGTCTGTGTCCCTCCCCTGCCCAGTGCCTTCTGGGAGTTTTGACCATGGCGGGGGTTCGGCAGCACGTCTGTTGTGCTGCCCTGGCCTGTGATGGTTCGGCCCGGTTCCCGGCCGTGGTCCAGGTCCCGTCATGTCAGTTTGGGTTTCCACCCCGGGGCGTGGTTGTGCTGTCCACCCCACCTGGGGGTTCACTGTGGTGAACCGCCCGCCCGTAACGTCTGAAATCACCCAACATAAAACAATTGCCCAAACTCTTGTTCCTAGGCCTCACAATTCATTTTCATTATTATGTTAACAAAAATGAAATTTTTGATTTTCCTTTTTATTATTATAATATCAAAACCCTCAAATATTAATAATGAAAACAAACAAAAATGACTTTTTGTTTTTGAAATAATGGGAAAATACTGAAAAATGTATTTCCAGCTATAACGTTTTTGATTCTAATTAAATCCAGATGCACACTGGAAAGATTGTACCCCAAACAAAGAGCACTGTTTGTACAAAAATTTGAAAATATTAGATAAAGGGAACTAATTTTATAAGCAATTGAATGTTGTGATTTTAAGAAAAGCTGCATACACATTCATGGATACAACTACTTTATCTTCCATCCGATTTACATGAAACCTGGGAATATTATGTCCCTCCACTATATTACCAATTGTGCCTAATTTCAGAAAGATTGGATAAAGGTACCTGATGTTATAAGCCATTAATGTGAAAATGCATTTTTGGCTGTAACATTTTTATATTCCATCCTGTTTACAAGACATTTGGCAAAAATATATCCCACACCTTCCCTGTCATTTCTGCCAGACTATAGGACAACTTGATAAAGGTCCCCAATTTTATAAGCAATTAAAATTGTCCCCTTGAAGACCATTATTCAGAAAAATAGCAGCACATGCAGTGCCAGTCAGGGGCATGCACCTAGCATGGCAGGGGGAGGGAGGCTGCAGGAGTTAGGATGGGGAGCAACCCAACAGACTGACAGACACATTCACTTGCCAATTACTGCATGCTTCTAGCTTTACAGGACGAATAGGTGGTGGCTTCAAGGCAGGCATGGGGTGGGGGTGGGGGGCTGAGGTTGGCATAGAAGGGACATAACTTGGACTTTGGGGATAGCATCCCAGAAATCAGGAGACATGGTTTACACATCCAGGCTGGTCAATTTTCGTCACAATCACATCCTGCAGCACTGTGACAGAGGACATAAGAGAATCTCTATTGGCACTTTCCTTAACAGATGCTTCCAACTTCCCATTAACAACTGGGGGAAAGATGTTGGGATGGTCACAGCACAGAATGAGGATATTTGGTTGTTATTTCTGCTGGTAAATTGGCATCGCAAACAGATCTTATACCACATTGACATGTAAGAGCATACCTGGCATAGGCTCAGTCTCTGCATATGTGGTGCAGGTGTAAATTGGGACACTTTAGAACATCTTTCTTATATTTGGCAGAGATGATCCTCAAGGTGTGAGGTACAGACCTGCCAAATTTCATGTACACTGGTTGGACTACAAAGATGTTACAGTCAGACATACATTTATAAGTTAATTACTTATGCCACCAGGACCAATCCTTCTGAAAGCTGGCATACATAATAAATATGGGGTATAAACTTGCCAAGTTTCATCCACGTTATATGGGAGACAAAAACGTTACAGCCACTAATGTATATGCAGATTTTTGCAAAATAACACAATTCCAACTGCTTATAAAATCGGATTCCTTTATCCAATCATTCTGAAATTTGGTACAGTTAATTCCTTCCATTGGAGGTACAATCTTTCCAAGTTTCAACGAAATATACTGAACAACAAAAAGGTTTCAGCCAAAAATGTGTTTTCCATTGAAACCAATGAAAATCAAAAACAAAAGCAAAAATAAAATGAAATGTTGATATTTCTGAAAATGAAAAATGTAAGTAACGAAAATGAAAAGCAAAAACAAAAAGGAACACAGGTCCCTGGTGCACACCTCTAGCAGGCTCTAACTTCTGCTACCTATCTGCTTTATAGTAGTCATACAACAAAGCAGACGGGTATTAAAAAAACCACTGATTACTACCTCTATGCTTTAAGAGCAGCCTACAGTGCATTTTAACTTTTCCCATGTTTCCTCCACTGTATTAATTCAATTAAGAATGAATATTAAACCTTGGTTTATGAGTTAATTGCAGCGCTCCATAGGGGAACACCTCAATATAGCAGACCCGAGCTGAGAAGTTGTGGCTTCACCAGGCTTACACTTGGGTTAGGGCAAATGAATTATTTCTCAGCCTAGACTTTGACTTGAATTTATGGCCCAAGCAGGCCTAGCTAAGTGGTCCCATCTCTCAGGGGAGACAATAATGCAAGAACTTTAAAATTCAGAGAATAGCCATGGAAGTTGGCCTGGTTTAATTTTCCAACAGGTCTGTTTCACATTGAGAGGTATAAACCAGGAGCATCTCCATCAAATGAAGTGGAATTGCATAAAATCAGAATCTACATGGGGGAGGGGGCAAATATGAGTAGACACTTGTTTGATTCACTCCATTAGCTGGATGCATTGTGAGGAGTATGTCAGCCTTGTTCTGGAGATATCTCTTTCTCTGGCTTTGGGCTGAGACAGTTCACCTTTTTCAGGCCAGTCTTCAGAAATCTGACATGGATTTCTTGCTGCCCTGAAACTCTGCACGTTTACACTACAGCGTAATGCCATTTTGTGCATGCACATTAAATACATTTTTGTTCATATATAAATGTGCATGCACAAAATGGTACTGTGCTGGTGGTAGGGAACCAATACAGAAGTCTCATAGAATGGGGACTGGACTGAGGCTGGTTCACATTCCACCAGATTTGGATCAGAGCAGCTGGATCTGCTGAAGACCTGCTACAAAGATTCAATTCAGCCATACACACAAGGCAATTTAGATGCCAGAAGCAGAGTCTAATTTGTGTGCAATATTTATTTACCAAACAGGTATAAAAATGAAGTAAGGGGTGGTCCCCAACTGGGTCTTCCTGCTGGGATGGTGAGACTGTTCTTTAGCGAATTTTCTCAAAGCGTTAGCAATGAGCTGGAGGGAGATAAAGCAATCTAAGGCAAGCTATAAAAGGCCTTAGTGCTGACTCAGACAGCATTCCCCCCACCTCCATGCCCATAACTTCTGTCCCATCATCTACCTCCAGCTGCCTGCATGGAATCTCCAGCAGCAAAGCACACATTGTAAGAATGATATACTTGCAAGCCTCCAATATAGAGGCACCACCATTAGACATTTTCAAAGCCTCACAATTCTTACTGGGGATTAGGTGACTTCAGCATTCATAAAGCAAGGGAATGCTGCTGCTTAGCAAAGCCATTGATCCTGTGACTGACGGCCTCTTCTACGTAATCTTCCAGTTTAAGAACTTTCCTGTTCTGTTCGCCAGCCAATGGGGAAGGCAGAAAGCAGCCTGAACATGCCACTCAAAACAGATGGCAGCTTCTCTCAGAGCTGTCTAATGATTTATGCTAAGAACTCTCCCCTCCCCCCCTCCAAAATCTGGCACAATAAAGAGACGTTGGAGTAATTTACAGAGATAAAATGTATACTTGAACAAAATGAATAACTTGAACTATTTGAATTCGTTTAGATAAAGTGAATTCAGAGGTTGGACTGGAGATTGGACACTATTTCGCAAAATTTGCATTGTTCTTCATTTTGCTTGTTATACAATGTTATGCAGTGTTATCTGTATTCACTTTGTTTTGTGAAGTTCTAGAGCAAAAACAAACATGCCATTGTGAAAATGATGCACTATACACTACTGAGTACCTGGATGACCTTAGTCTGACTAAGCGATATTCACATATTGATTTTCCTAATGGCACTTTAACTAAGGATGGGCGAACGCGGTTTGGATGTTCGGAGTTCGGACGGAACTCAGTTTGTTCGGACGTCCGAACCGAATGTCCGAACCGAACTCTTGAACGACTGAACAGTTCGGTCATGTTCGGATGAGTTCGGATGAGTTCGGGGGCAGGAAAAATGTCTTTTCAGGGCTGAAAGTTAAGTTTCGGTTTCGGTTTCGGTTTTGATTTCGCTATTTTTGAATGTTGGGCCAAGTTCGACCAAACCGAACTCAGATGAACCAAACCATCGAACCTGAACTCGGGTTTCGAACCGAACAACTGCACATCCGAACTGCATTCTGTTTGCCCATCCCTAACTTTAATTCTATTCTTATTGTGCTGGGGCTCCCTGAGTTTTATTGTATTGAGTTGCTTAATTATAGTGTGTGTGTGTGTGTGTGTGTGTGTGTGTGTGTGTGTGTGAAATCAGGTGGGAGGATGGGTAGGGGGATTTGGGAATGTTTCTATTTTTAGATATTGTATTTTTAATTCATTATTAAAAGTCCTTTTTTTGGAGAAGGTTGGCATATAAATCAAATGTAATAATAGTTTCTTCAGTTTGGTTATTTCAGTAGTTGTTTCTTTATTTGGTACTAAATAAATAAATAAATAAATAATAATAATTAATTAATTAATTAATTAATTAATTAATTAAAAAAATATATGTTGGCCAGGATGCTTCATAAAATACAATAAAACAACCTAAAATAGTAAACTCCATTTACAATCCAGCTAGGGCTCAGTGAGAGAGAGGGAGAAGAAGGTAGAGATGGGAGCAAGAGCACTGTCTCCCCAAGGCTCCAGAGGTGAGAGCCAGGGAGAGCTGTGTTTCTGAGCTGGCTGCAGAGGGTGGTGCCTAGGCAGCTGAGCCTGGAGAAGCAGGGGTTTGGGGAGAAGTCCAGGTGGGGGTTGTGAGCTAGGGTAGAGGCAGTAGCCAGGGAGGGCTCTGCATCAGAGCTGGACCCAAGTAAGAGAAAGTGCCTGGCTATGGGCAATGGTTAGCCAGAGGGGAGGGTGCCTGGATACTGTCATAAGAGCTAGAAAGAAGTGAACTCCAGAGACACTTCCTGGGGGACAGAGCTAGGAAGGGGCTCTATCTAGAGGACTTGACCAGTCCACAGCTTGAGACTGCCCCAGGAAGTCTGGCCCAAGAAAGAGGCGACCTGGATGGGGACAATGGCTAGCCAGAGGGCAAGGGTGCCTGGCTACAGTCATAGCAACTAGAACGGGTGCCTGACCAGAGGATATGGTGCCTGGCTTGAGAGCCCTGGGCAGCCAGAGAGGTGTGCCTGACTGAAGGGCTATGGACATAGTGGAGAACTACAAATAAATAGAGTGTAGGGCTGATTCCCAGGTGGACTGGATTTCTTGGAGTAGGGATCCTGCAAGGACTTACCTTAGGCCAGGTTCACCCATTTATACACTTCATCCCTAGCGACTTCGCTATTCAGAATTTTGTTATTTGTACTTTGTGTCTTTGGCAGAACAGTTTTGTGGGAAGTTTTGAGTTTCTGAATCAGAATTTGATTTGGCTATCAATGGGTGTTTTCAGACGTTACGGGGCCACTTGGTCCTGTACCGAAAACAACCCATTCATTCCCCGCCGGGGTCACCCCATCACACCATATCAGACATGCCGGGGGGATCCCGGCGGGGAACCCGGGCCGTGGCAACCAGCCAGACGTTACTTTTTTTGGGCCCCCGCTGGGGATCTTTTTGACCACGCTTCCCGGGACATTCCCCTGGCAGCCCGGGAAGCGTGGTTCAAATTGACCCCTTGCGGGTATTGACCGTGGCGAACATCTGGCGGCCGCCAAACAGACGTTCGAGACACAGTGGCCACAGGTGGGTATTCACCGTGGTTCACTGTGATCTCGTAACGTCTGAAAATACCCAATGTGACATAACTCAGGAGAAAGTCACAGAAAGTGCCAAATAACCAAATATTAAATCAGGAAGCCAAAGAAGCGAGAGAGATTATGGAAGGGCAACATTTTGGACAATGAGATAAACAAGGTATGAGTTGGTTATTTCAGGGTTTTTGTTGTTGTTATTTTGGTATTTTGGTAATGCCAGTTTTGTCAATTGCATATGTGCAGAAGTATTAATATTGCTGGGAAAATGGCTGTAGCAGGGATCCTGAAACAGTCTCTTTTCCTTTAAGAGTGGTAGGACATGCATGAGTCAGCCTTTTAAAAGTCTAGGCCATGCAGTGATCTGGGGCCATACAAGTAGATCAGGGCTGAAACAAAAAATTCATTCTCGCGAGAATCTTGTGAGAATCTCAAAACCCTGGCGAGATCTTGTGAGATTCTGGTGAAATTCTTGAGAATTTCAAAATACCCCTCAAATGGTCTTTGTATGTGCAAAATGGCCGTGCATGTGCAGAATGACTCTGGTGGCCATTTTTGTGCATGTGCAGACCATCTTTTGGCTATTTTAAGGTTTGTAAGAATCTCGTAAAAATCTTGCAAGAACACCCAATTCTCATGAGATTCTTGAGATGAGAAAATCTCTTTGAGAATCTTATTGTCAACAAGATTTTTGAGAAGGGTGAAATCTCATTTCAGCCCTAATGCAGGTGATCAGGGAAACCTCACCTGCAGGGTGTCAGGAGGGCCTCACGCTAGTTGGGGAGCCGGTCCGCAGTAGAACTGGGAGAGTGGCTGGAGAGCAGATGGTGGAAGTAAGAGACAGTGCAACCTGCCTTGAAATTGACTAGATCAGTGGGGTCACGCTAGAGAGGAGTGATCGAGGAGCAGGAGAGCAAAGCCAGCCAGGAGATCGAACCATATCTGAAGCTAAGAAAGAATATACAATCTTCCTGAAAAGGGGAAAACAGGCCCATAAGGGGGAGGTTTGGAGGATCCTTGATAGGATAGCATGAGACAATAACTTAGTCTCCTTTTGGAAAATTGTTAGCCAATTCAGAACATTGATCTTCTCGCCAGATGGAGCAATTATACCAGCTGACAAGTGGGAGTGTCACTTTTCTGCTCTTTTCTCAGTATTATCATCCTTAGCATTAGAGCTAGATTTGTCATCTATTGATAATTTTCCATATTGGTGCTCTGTGACGGCAGAGGAAGTAGAACTTTACATTTTACAACTAAGACCTAACAAAGCGCCGGGTATAGACTTTATACTGTTTCTTGGTGGATTCCTGTATTAGCAGCTTTGTTTACATCAATAAATAATACTGGAATATTTCCCAGGGACTGGCTTAAAAGTGTGGTAATGCCAATCTTTAAAAAAAAGAATCCCTCCGACCCAGCTAACTATAGGCCCTAGGGATGGGAATTTTGGTTTTGAATAAAACTGAAAATACCCGAAAATAACCATTTTGGATTAATCTGAAATTTTGGTTCTTTTTCAGTTTCGGTACTATTGGATCTTCTGCATTGATTTTTTGTACTGGATTTTTAACATTGCGGTTTGTCCCCCATTGAAAAAATGCAATGGTAAAAATCAGGTACAAAAATCAATGTAAAAGATCAGATAGTACCGAAACCGAAAAAGAACCGAAATACATGAGAACCAAAACCAAAATTGACAGAAACCGAAATTTTGCCCAGAGTCCCCTCCCTAATAGGCCCATAAGCCTACTTAGTGTGATTGCGAACTGAGAATGAAAAAGAACATGTATAAGAAATAGAAGATTAGACAAGTCAATAAGGATGCATACAGACAAGTAGCCCAGACTTGTAGGAATGGTTTCAGGAAAGCAAAAGCACAGAATTAATTGAGGCTAGTGAGGGATGCTATCAATAAAAAGGTTTTTTTTCCAGATATGTTAGAAGTAAGAGGAAGAAAAAGGTCTTCTGCTTGGTGAAGACGTTGAAATGTTAACAGGTGACAAAGAGAAATCCAAACTACTCAACTCCTATTTTGCCTCTGTCTTCTCCCAAAAGGGAAACTGTGTCCAACCTGGCAGAAGTAGCATGAATGATGAGGGGAAAGGATTGCAGCCCAAGATAGATAGTGTTGGTCAGAGAATACCTAGGTACTTTAAATGAGTTCAAGTCTTCAAGGCTGGATGAATTACATCCTAGAATATGGAAGGAACTTTTTGATGTAATCTCAGAATCACTATCTATCATCTTTGAGAAACTCTTGGACAACAGGGGAGGTGCCAGAAGACTGGAGATGAGCAAATGTTGTCCCTGTTTGTTTTTTTTAAAAAGGGGCGGGGAGGAGGATCCGAGAAAATATAAACTGGTCAGCCTGACATCAATATCTGGAAAGATATTAGAACAGATTTTAAGCAGTCAGTCTTTAAGCATCTAGAAAACAATGTAGTAATTACTAGGAGACAGCATGGGTTTGTCAAGAATAATTCATACCAAACTAATCTTATCTCCTTTTTTGATCACGTTACTAGTTTGGTGGATTATGGAATGCCATGAATATAATATATCTTGATTTCAAGAAAGCATTTGACAAAGTCCCCATGATATCCTTGTTGACAAACTGGTAAAATATGGGTTAGATGATAACACCATTAGGTGGATTTACAGCTGGTTAAAGAATGGAATTCAAAGAGTGCTCATCAATGGCTCCTCATCAATCTGGAGGGAGGTGTTGAGCAGGGTGCCACAGGGTGCTGTCCTAGACCCAGTACTGTTTAACATCTTTATAAATGACTTGGATGAAGGAGTAGAGGGAATGCTTATTAAATTTGCAGAGGATACAAAACTGGGAGGGGTAGCTATCACAAGCGTAGCATTTAAGTAAGAAAAATCAAAGGTACAAATACAGGATGGGGGATACCTGGCTTGGCAGCAGTACATGTGAAAAGGAACTTGGGATTGCAGTTGATCACAAACTGAACATGAATCAGCAGTGTGATGCAGCTGCAAAAAAGGGTAAAGCAATTTTAGGCTGCATTAACACAAACATAGTTTCCAAGTCATGAGAAGTAATAGTTCCACTCTATTCTGCGCTGGTCAGACCTCATCTAGGGTACTGTGTCCAGTTCTGGGCACCACATTTTAAGAAGGACATTGACAAACTGGTAGGGATGGGCGAACGCGGTTCGGTAGTTCGGTGTTCGGCCCGAACTCGGCCTGTTCGGACAACCGAACACGAACACGAACACGAACGCACCGAACGGACCGAACACCGAACACCGAACACCGAAATGGCGAACACACCGAACCGAACCGAACACCGAACTACGAAATGGCCGAACACACCGAACGGAACCGAACACCGAACTACGAAATGGCCGAACAGTTCGTTCAATTCGAATCGCGTTCGGTTGTGTTCGGGTGGCTAAAACATGGTCTTCTGTCAGGTCACTGGAAGGCCAAATGTAGCAGGGAGGGGGAAGTCATTTGACTCAGCTAGGAGCAGACTTCCAGGCACCAGGGGTGGAGGGTGGAGAGTGGCTTGGAGTAGCAGCCAGCCTGATGAATCACCATCTCTTTTCGCCTCAGACCACTGGCTTGGCAGTCTATGATTGGCCACGGGCTAGGCTGCACGGAGCCAATGGGGCTGATTTGAGGCGGGCGCAGCAAGAAACAAAACTGTCTGCCTCCCCCCTTCCCAATACCTTCTGAGCTAGTCACTGTTCCTGAGCAGCAGGCGTTTCAGAAGGCTCCCTCACCCAGCATTTTCCAGCTCCCCAATCCATTGCCATCCTCCTCCTATTTCACCCATCCAACCCATCTACCCCCATATTCTCATTTATTTACATTAGCTTTGATAGATTTAGTTGTTATTTTTTGTTTTTATCCCTCCCTGTGTTCAATCTTCAATCTTCCTCCTTCCCTCCCCCCTCCATTGAATATTCCCTCCCCATTCCCTTCCCCTGTTTTTTTGATTCATTAGAGTAGTAGTATATATTATTAATTTATAGATTGATTTAGGTTTCATTTCAGTTTTGTACCCCTCCTTGTCTTGTTTGTGATTGCCCCCCTAACCCCCATCCCATATATTCAATTCATAGGTAGATAGATAGGATTAGGTCGATACATTTTTGTTTGAGTAGTTTAGTTTAAGGTTTACTGATAGAGTGAGTTTACTGTTTTCTGTGATTCAGCTTTAGGGTTTGTTGGAGTTATTCATAGCATTTAGAATACATTTATTAGTTAGGTAGTTAGTTAGTTATTAGTGTAGATATAGAGATATAAATATTTGATAAAAAAATTCAATAAAATTTTTTTAAAAAATTATATATTAAAAAACATTGTTTTTTTCGGGCCGAACGGCCGAACGCGAACGCGCGAACCACCCGAACACCGAACGACCGAACACGAACGCACAACCCGATGGCGAACGAACCGAACGGCCGAACACGAACGTACGACCTGCCCGAACAACCGAACACGAACGGCCGACACACGAACGGCCGAACCGAACGGGCGAACACGAACGCGAGGTACGACCGAACGACCGAACACGAACACACGAACCGAACGCGGCCGAACCGAACGGCCGAACGCGAACACACGAACCGATCGCGGCCGAACCGAACGGCCGAACACGAACCGCGATCTGTTCGCCCATGCCTACAAATTGGAACTGGTTTAGAGGAGGGGAAAAAAGATGGTCAGAGGTCTAGAAACCAAGTCTTATGAGGAAAGATTGAAGGTGTTGGGTATGTTTAGCCTTGAGAACAGAAGACTAGGGGGAGACATGATAGCAGTCTTCCACTACCTGAAAGGCTGTCACAGAGGATGGCAAAGAGTAAGACTTGTTCCCTCTTGCCCCTGAAGGCAAGACTAGAAATAATGGGGTCAAATTACAAGAAAGCAGATTTTGGTTAAACATTAGGAAGAACTTCCTAACAATAAGTGCTGTTTGCCAGTGGAACAAAATTACTTAGGGAGGTGGTGGGCTCTCCTTTGGTGGAGGTTTTCAAACAGAGGCTGGACAGCCTCTGTCAGGAATGCTGTAGCTATGAATTTCCATCATTAAGCAGGGAGTTGGACTAGATGAAATCTGAGGTAACTTCCAACTCTATGATTTTATTACCTTATTCACAAGTGCTCTTCAGTGAGTTCTGTCCATCACACAATATTTGTGACCAGAACAGATATTTGCATATCCACATATTCAGGCATTCCAGATTGGTTACTTGCATTATTTCAATATTTTGGTTATTTTATTTTGGTCATTTTGTTATTTCATTTACTTCATTTACTTCAGCTATTGAGTAGCTTGCCCAGTAGTGCCCAAAATAAGTTAACCACTGAAATAAATGAAATAAGCAAATCAGAGTAAGGGAAATGAATATCTGACTAAGTGGAAACAAACAACATGGAACTGAACGAAAGCAGATAAATTGGTTGGATATTATATTTGCCATGAATAGTCATTTCAACTCTAGTTCACACATGTGCTAAACTAGTCCAGCTGTTCTGACTTAGAGTTATTATTATTAAGTATTAATATTATATTATATTATTATTATTATTAGCATTTATATAACACCAGCGAAGTACCTGGTGCTTTACAAAAAACAAGATAGACACAGTCCCTACCTGAGAGTTTACAATCTAAAGACAGGGGAAGGGAGACAGGGAAGGGGGAACAGAGGGAGAGATCAGGGATGTAACATTCATGCGGATGCAAGAACTCAGGTCCACGTTTTTGGCTTGGTTATGGTAAATTGGGAGTTTACAGATAACAGGTGGGGGATAATCCTGGGTGGAGATAGTTAGCAGGAGTTAGGAAGGGTGGAGAGGAAGAGGTGGGTTTTGAGGAGGATTTGAAGGTATGAAGGGAGGGGGCAAGGCGGACGAGGGCAGGGAGGGAGTGCCAGGCGGACGGGGCAGCGAGGGAGAAGGGACAAAGGAGGTTGGGAGAGCAGGGGAGGCGTGGGAGGGTGAGGGATGGGATAGAAAAGGAGCAGAGTGCTTGAACAGGGGTTCAGAGGGAGATCAGGGCAGAGAGGTGGGGGGAGAGAGGTTGTGAACAGCTTTGTAAGTGAAGACAAGGAGCTTGTACAGAATAAGCTCAGGAAGAGGGAGCCAGTGGAGAGAGGAGAGGAGAGGCTGCACATGGTCAAAGCGACGGGCTAGGTGGATGATCCTGGCAGCAGAGTTTTGAACAGAGATGAGGGAATAAAGGTGAGAGCGGGGAAGGCCAGAGAGGAGGAGGTTACAATAGTCAAGGCGTGAGATGACTAGGGCATGAATGAGAGTTTTGGCAGAGGAGATAGACAGAAAGGATTAAGTCATTTGTATGTAACCCTACTCTCCCACCTTTGGCCTCCTTGCCAGGAGTGGGGAGCTATAGAGCCTGGCTTCTCTTTAGGGGCTCTGAGGTGTGGTGCCTCCAGCTGATGAAACCCAAAACATAAAACCTCAGATAAAACCAAAGAAGGCCCAGCCCAGACCCAGACCCGCCTCACAGATCCCATAAAGAGAAGTACACACAGGTCAGTAAAGGGAAGAAAGGGTAAGGCTTTATTAAAAGGGTAAGGCTTTATTAAAATAACAAAGCAACAAAGTGTTGGTGTATGCAACATCCATAAGTTAAAGTTACTGTATTAAGAACAGTGATTAACTATAGAGCCACCAGATGCTGCTGCTAAGTTTATGTGTACATGGAAGGGAGATGGGGTTTTGCAGTTGAATTCCTTTGGGTAACCACTCCTTCTTCCCTTCCCTCTTTTTGTCTGTCTCCATTTTGTCTTCTTACTAGTTAGATGCAACTAACGATCTGTGCCTGGAAAGTCTTAAGTAAAGTTCTGTTGTTAAACCTTCAGCTGCATTTGTCCTTACTGATTGCGAATCAGTTATTACTCTGCAATAAAAAGGAGTGGGGGGATGAGGAAAAAAGGATAAATAATTCAGGGAAGGGGGGGAAATAAGGCAAGAATTGCTGAGGAGGGGGACAAATTACTTGCGTGCATCAAATCAGTTTATTACAGTCTGGTGTCTTTCTCTCTGGTGTCTCTAGTCACAGTTCTCTCTCTTATAGATCTCTCTCCAGCTCTTTCTCTTCTGGTGTTTCTCTCTGTGCTGGCATTAGCTTCTTCTCTCTATCTCTTGCTGGTGAAGTCTGTCTCAGTTCCCTTCACTCATGTCCTTCTTTCTGGTGGCCTTAGCCTTCTCTCCCTTTGCTGGTATCTTTCCCAGCTTTCTTTTCCTTTCACTTGCTGATGGTCTTTCTCAGTTCTCTCTTTTCCACCCTCTCTCTCCTTATCCTCCTCATAGCTCTCTTTTTTCTTCCCCCTCCTCTCCTGGAGTATCTCTTCTCTTATTTGCTCACTCAGCTTCTCTTCCAGGCTTATCCCTCAGACTCTTGCCCCTCCCTTCCCAAAAGGGAGTCTTAAAGGGCCAGTGCTTGCCCTGGAGCTACCTATAGAACCAGCCTAACTAAAAGTGGTTCAAAACAAATTTGTGCTTGAACAGTAGGATTTTTTTTATTGGTGAAGGAGAGCTTAAAACGGGTTTCTCACGCTTGCACATGAAAACAACCTCTGTTCTGTTCCTACTCATGGTTCTCTGGTACAGGCTGCTCTGCTGTTGGTGGAGTTCAGAGAGTGTAGATCAATCTTTAGCTTTTCTCTGCACTCTGTCCACAGCACGGTGCTTGGGAGCTGTGAGGAGAAGCAGAATAGAGTTTGCTTGAAGCTCCCCTAAGAAGCCTTAGGCCAGCTTGCATCCAGCCCTGGCTGTTGGAATCTTAAGGCAGAAGCTACAGAAACTCATCTGTAGGTTCAGGCTTTTCATGTGGGATGAAGCCCCATTAGCTCCAATAGTTGAACACCACTGCTTTAATGTAGAGCTGAAACTTGGTCCTCAGTTTTACTTGCTATTTACCTAGGATCAGTGTTTGACTCGATTTTACTGAGTGCCAAGAAACCAAGTAATGGTCACGATACATAGTATTCGGTAACTCCTCAATTGAGCAATTGGGTGCAGTGGGCAGGAAGGGGGGGTTGGCATGAGCCCTAATATGGTGGGTAGGAAGGGGGGCAGGTGTGGAGGGCAGGAAGGGGCCAGGAAGGGAGGGCAGGGACAGCAAAGCAAACTCACCAAGAGGAGCTGAAGTGGAGCTGGCTCGCTGCTTGCTGCCACCGTTGATGAATTCCCTTCAGTGTTGCAACCCCACTGAGGTCCCCCAGTGTTGCCTGGGACATCAGGCTGCCATCTTTTCTCTGGGAGCATGCTGGGAAATATACTCCAGCATGCTCCCAGAGACTCAGCATTCTAATGCCCTCTGGGAACATGCTGGACTATATTTCCCACTATGCTCCCAGAGAAGAGTTGGCAGCCCGATCTCTCAGCCTGAAGCTGGGAGACATGCAACACTGGGGGACCTAACTGGGGCCACAGTGCTGGGGGAATTTCACTGGCAGTAGGTGGTGAGCCAGCTTCACTTTGACTCCACGGGCTGTGTCCTCTCAGTGAGTTTGCTTTGTTGCCCTTCCTGCTCACCACTTAGGGGACTGGGCAAAATATTCAGAAAAACTTGGTATTTTACTGAGTACCGAGTATTTTTCCAAGTGTCACTGAGTATTCTACAGTATTGCTGAGTAACTCCATGAAATTCAATCTTTGTAGGCTACTTGGAAATACTCAAGAATTAATTATTCTTCTATTCGGTTTAGCCTTACTTCAGTGGCAGTGGATCCACCCACTCACCCAACTTCCAGGAAGTTGAGGCAGAGTGGAGCAAGGATCAGTCCCTTGTGATGGCAGATGTTGGTGCCATCACATTCTTTATGGTGATGGCCCATGTCCCCACTGCAGGGATAGTGGAGAGGGGAAGGGGGGCTGAAAATGTGGGGACTATCCCTTGCACCCAATCAGAGGGGAATGAGTCTCCTCTGAGTGATGCTCATGCATTCCATTGTTACATCTATGGGCTTCAATCCGCAAACCCACCACAGCCCTCCAGAGTCAATGGTTTGTGGATCATGGCTGTGGAGGTTGTCTAATGGCATGCGTAGGAGCAACTTGCATTCCTGTGCTCAAGAATAAACAGAGGCTCCAGTCTCAAGGCCTGTCAGTCTGGTTCCTTTCATCAAGTACTAAATTCACTGAAGAAGAAGGGGGAGAAAAAAAACCCAGCCACTTAGGGTGAACCTGTCTGTCACAAGCCCTTATGCTTTATTTTTCTAATGCAATATCTTCTGGAACTGCACAGGGGCACATCACTCATGCTGAGCTCATCTGACACTTCTTGTGCTTTTGCACAGCTGTTTGAGTCCATTCCCTTCTTCGTTTGCATCTGGGGAAGGGGGTGAGGGAACCACAAGGGACTCTAATTAAACAGAGTGTCACTCCAGGGGGCAGAGTTCAGTGATCAGGATTACTGTCAAATGAGCTACTTGAGCTGACTCCCTTGATAATTACCTCACTTGTTAGTTTGGGCTGAATAATGAAAATATAAAAAGGCATTTGTCCTGACAGGTTTATAAGCCACATAAACTCATAAGGACATCCCTGTCAGAATCATGTGCTTGGCCTTTATCACAAGTAATTACTCTGGACAACTGAGGAATATTTATTAGGGCACATTCTCCAACTGACTTCGGCAGGATCCACAAGGAGATTGCCAATGCCAATTTCCCATGCCCTCAGTGATAGAGAGAACAGTCATTTTTAGCTGCAGAAAGCTCTAGCCACATATCACTTAAGCTCTGCCATGATCAAAAGCTTCTCTTCCAACTTAGCAGAGTAGTTGCTGTTATGATGCCGTGTTGACATGTCAATGTAGTAAAAGGGAACGAACGATGGAAGGATGGTTTGGGGCTCAAGGCACTGGGCATGCAGGAGATTTGTTTCTAGCACAGACTCCCCATGAAACTTTGGGAAAGACACTCAGTCTCTCTGGACTTATTTATTATTATATTTTTATCCCACCCATCCTGCTTCTGGCAGCCCTGGTTGGCGAACAATAAATATAAAATACAATTCCATACAATCAATAAAAATAACATCTATATAAAATATATACACAATTAATATTAACGAAAACCTACAACTGAGAAAATAAAACCCCACCCCTCCCTGCCCCTCTCCCTTGACAAATGCCTGACAGAACAACCAGGTCTTGCAGCTGGTGGAAGGAGACAAGGCACTGGGCCAATCGGACTTCAGCTCCCTATCTGTAAAATAGGAATATATCGGGGCTTCTTGTGCCTGTCTTGAAGCAGATGTTTAGGACTTTGCAAGGCCTTGAAGTTTGAATCGGTCTCAGTTTGGGATAAATTGTCCCTATTTAGGGGGGTGAATTTTTCTTAGTGTGATTTATAAGTTCCATTTTCTAGATTGAGCTTAATTCCCTTTCAAACAGGGTTGTGTGTAGTGATGAAAAAGGCACTCAGTGGGAGTATAATGAGTGTTTGTGTGGGTGATTTAAGTTGTATTAATTATTTTGAACTAAACTCATATTATATTATTATTATTATTATTATTATTATTATAAACATTTGTATAGCGCCAGCTGTGTACCTGGTGCTTTACAGAACAATAAGATAGATGTGGTCCCTGCCTATGGCTTACAATCTAATAGACATGGAGGGGAGAGACAAGGAGAGGGGACATAGGGAGAGACAAGGGATAAATAACATTCAAGCAGATGCGAAGTCTCTGGTGCACGTGCTTGGCTTGGTTGCAGTTAGGCAGGAGTCTGTGGGGAGGGCAGACAGTAAATATTGAGAGAAAAGTTCTAACAGGCTTTGGGAAAGGTGGTAAGGAAGAGGTGGGTTTTGAGGAGGAATTTGAAGGTGCAGAGGGAGGGGGCAAGGTGGACGAGGGCAGGGAGGGAATGCCAGGCGGATGGGGCAGCAAGGGAGAAGGGACGAAGGTGGCTGGGAGAGCAGGGGAGGCGTGGGAGGATGAGGGAGGGGATAGAAAAGGAGTGGAATGCTTGAACAGGGGTTCAGAGGGAGATTAGGGCAGAGAGGTAGGGGGAGGAGGTTGTGAAGAGCTTTGTAAGTGAAGACGAGGAGGTTGTACAGAATACGCTCAGGAAGAGGGATCCACAGGCCTGAAGCACTCCGCAGCACCACCAGAGCCAGCCCCACTGCAGCCGCCGGCCCCGGGGCCAGAGCCCCGGCACCACCAGCTAGGTCAGGCTCCAGCCCTGGGTCCGGTGGTGGCAGCGGGGCCAGCTCCAGTGACGCTGCATAGCGCTTCAGGCCTCTACTAGGCCTTCCGGGTCGCCTGACCTGGTCACCTGACCCAGAAGACCTAGTAGAGGCCTGAAGCACTCTGCAGCGCCACCGGAGCCGGACCCGCCGCCACTATCATGGGACCCGGGGCCATAGCCCCAGCGCCACCAGGTAGGGCGATCCATGGGGTGAGGGGTTTTTAAAAAAATGTAGGCTGTGCAGGGTGGGTGGGGGGAGGTGAGTTACAGCACCCCCTTCCACCCGCGCAGCCTGGAGGGAGGGGAAACCGGGTCACCCCTGGCCCCCCGCCCCCCTGTTGGAATGGGTTTGGATCCAAAACTTAGTTTGGTTGGTTCGAGCAGGGAGCAGTTTGGGTTGGGGGTGTTCGCAGACAGGCCGAACCCCCCCAGTTCAGGCTGAACCCCGAGCCCCCAAACCGCGTTCACACATCCCCACAAAACAGCCCTTCTGTTTTCATATAATTTTTTTGTGTTGTCAGAATGGCAATCTGTTATAATTGAATCTGTTGCAGAATTCCAGTCAAAATTCAGATAAAATTATTTTGCCACCTGGTATGAATGCACCATTTTGCACATGTGCAATACAGCCTCTGCCATTTTATGTGCATGCATTAGTTGGTGATATCATTTTGGCTGATCTGGTGAAAAGGGAATCAAAACGCATTCTGGTTAGCATTTTTCTGGTTCAATCAAAATTACCAGATTCCATGAAAAATGGAATCTAAGCAAAAATAGAACTTCAGCCCTACTTTACCACGTGGTGGTACTTTTCATGATGGATGAACAGATATGATAATACTGACATTGCCCATAAGCATGGAGTTCATGGGAAATAATTGGCACATTGAAAGACAGCCCAGGTTATGGTAAATCAACTCTCTTTCCTATATAGACTTATCTTTAGGTTCATTCACACAATGTTATTTTAGAATAGACATTAGCACAAACCCACATTCTGTCCATTCTGAAATCCTCACCATTTTCTTTGTTCCTTGGTGATCTCCTTTCTCTGCCACCTGATGCAAAGATTTGTCTTACAAGTTTATGAAGAAGTCATTCTATGATTCTAGTCATTATGCAAGACTATCCAAATCTAAGCAAGTCCATCCCAGGTTTTTTATATTGGACCAGGAGATTTATTTATTTAATTTATTTAAAACATTTTCTACCCCATCCCTCCTGCCACAGGCAGCTCTGGGCGGCTTACAAATGGAGATGGTTAGTGTGCTGTGCTGTAAGCAGCAAGAATAAATTTAATTGAATTAATTAATCAATTAATTTACTTATTTAATTTATTTTGATTTCTACCCCACCCTTCCCAGAAGGCTCAGTTGCCCATACATTTTAAATTAACAAGACTACAATCTGGGTGTCATTAATTTCTGGGGATGGGACTTTGGTTTCATTTTTTTTTTTTGGTTTCGGTTCTCCATGATTTTTGGATCTCGTTTGGGTTTTTTTTTGTTTTTGTTTTAGGTTTTTGCATTGATTTTTCCCTGGGTTTTTCTCATTGATTTCAATGGAATTTTCTCATATTGAAGTTAATGAGAATAAACCAGGAAAAAAATGCAAAAACCCCGAAACACCAGAACTGAAAATGAACCGGAATTTCAGTTTACAGTTTTAAAACTGACATGACCATTTTCAGGCTGTTTCAGTTCTATCCGAAACAGAAATTTCCATCCCTATTAATTTCTGATGCTTGCTTCCATGACACTGGGACACAAGAACAAGGAGCTGCCCCTATAAAGTAACAATGGTGTCGTGTGGCTGGATTATGCCAATGCAAATTTTGGATCCTAATATATCATTTCCTTTGTATCACTTCCTACCTCTTGAGTCATCAAAGAGATGTGGTTAGAATCCTGGAGTAGAAATTCTCTTCTCTGCACTATTCTGCTTCCAGAATATTGCATGGAGGCATATTGTGAGGACATTCTTTCAAGCCTTTTGTATTGTGGGAAATACTATAGGGAACAGTTAAATCCAGATGAATCAACAGGTGTGTGCATGCATTGCTAGTGACCAAGCAATCAGCAAACACTGATTAATTAAAGAACACATTAGGCTTGCATGGAGGAAGGGTGTTGTGTGAATGAGCTCTTAGACTGTGGGTGTTAACAAATGTAACACTAGCTACTTGATTAAGTTGCAAACATGCAGCTTGTTGTTATGTCTGTTAACGACTGGCTACATTTCTGCAATGTGCTTTCTCCTTGGTTTTCGCCCACAAATCTGTGTACAAAAAATGAGCCTCTGGCAATTAGACATAGCTGCTGTTACATGTGATAACAGCCAAGCCAATGGCACAGAGAGGAGGAGGGAGGTAGAGGCTGCTTGGCTGGGGGAGAAGTGGCTTGCTCAGTGTGCATGACTGACCATGCACAACCCCAAGAGACGAGTTCCCAGGATCTTCCCTCTTCTCAGCATTGCCAACTAGGCCAATCTTTAAAGACATCACCAGCCACATCCCCCCACCCCCATGACCCTCCTCTACTCCTGACCTTTCAAGGCTGCCTTAGCACCAACCTTTGTCATTAGAGCAAGGGTGGGGTACAGGCACTCCACTGTTAAGCTGCGCTATGCTCAGTAAATTGGCAGATTGCCCCACGGCTCTTGGATGTTCTAGCTGGCAAGACAAAAGGAGAGAGGAGTCTATGTAATAGCTGCAAACACACAGCGGCATCATGTCTGCTCTACTGGCTATGTGCCCGGGATGATATCATTTTCAACACAGGATGGGTTTTCCCTGTATCTACAGTTATGTCTGATGACACCCTGTAAGATTTGAGGGGCAAGGGTTGCCTATCACTCCATCTCTATGCAAGTCCTGGCATAACTGGGCCTTGACCTTGTTTGGAGTCAAAATGCTACTGAAATATAAACAATAATGCTAATTAGTAGTCTGGCTTGGCTCACCGTCCCAGAAGATTACAAAGGAAAAGAGTTCAGCTCCCACTTTTAAAGCAGCTGAGCAAGAGCATTAAGACTAGTTTTGCTGAAAGAGATTTTATGAGTTCCTTTATGTTTCCACTCACTGATCAATAAGGAATCAGCATAGAGATAAAAATGAATCAGTGACACTCGATAGTAGTAGCCATCACCCATGCTGTTCTCATTTGCAAGTGATAAACAGAGAGCTGAGCAAACAACAGATCAAAATGAGGAATGGATGGCAGGTCCCTGAGAAGGGAAACTTGCCTCAAACTAACATCAAACTGCAGACCAGAGCTTGAGAATGAGGCCACTACTTAGTACTCAGGGATTATGATTTCCACTGTCTGAGAATGGAGGTAGGCCAATTTTGGTCTTAACAGCAATGATAACTCCATTGTAAAAGTACTTGCAGGGCACCTAATCAGATACAATGAAATCAATTTAAGTAGAACTTGCATAACTCAAATTTCTGGATAAGTAGAATTAATTTCTTTCCTCCAGCAGCAGGTCTATGTGATGTACTGCTTCTCAGTCTGGACAGTAGAATTTTGAACCCTTATAACTTGATATTTTAACGTATCGGGTATACTCACTCCGCTAAAAATATCAATTTCTTGGCAGCATGTGGTTAAAATCAGAGTTGAAACTCGGTCCTCAGTTTTCCTCAGAAAACAATGAGGACTGAGGTACTTGACTCAATTTTATGAGTTCCAAAGTTTCAAGGAATGGCCCCCGAAACTTTGGAACTTGGGAAATCCTCTGCTGAGTGCAGGAAAGGGAGCCAGAAGCTGGCGCTGGGTCCCTGCTCTCCCTTCCCCGGCCTCTGCTGACCAGGGAGAAAATAGGCCAGCAGGGGTCAGGAAAGGGGAAGGGTGGAGGCCTATGGAGGGCTCAGGGGTGGGATGAGAAAGGGGGTGGGAGCCTAGTGGAGGCTGAGAGGTAGAGTATTTACCCTGCGGAGGGGCTCCAGTGATGCCTACTGGGTAAGTTTTAAAAAAGAGAAAAAAGCAGGGCATGCTCAGAAGGTCCAAATGGCCTGAGAATGTTCAGAAGGGGCCATTTGACCCTTCTAAGCATATCCAGATTTTTTTTTTAAATTACCCATTCTGGAGGAAGCCACACATCGTCAGAGCCCCTCCAGAGAATGAGTACTCTCCCCCTCAGTTCCCACTAGGCCCCCACTCCTGTTTTCCTGGACCATTCCCTCCTCCCCATGCTCCCACTGGCCTCTGGCTCCCTCCTTGGTCCCCACCCTTGGAAACCCCGAGTATTTGCTGAGGGTCCTTGGACTGGCCTGAGCACATGGGACCAGTCCTGGGACACTAGGAGAATACTGACAATTTTTTTTTTAATATTCGGTGCAGCCCTAGTTAAAATACTATTGTACACACCCTGTCAATTTAGTCTACATATCAGGCAGGCTTGAGATGGGAGGTAGGGAACATCAATTCTCTCTGTCTCCAGATGCAAACTCTCACTGACAGCCAAGCAGCAGAACACTTTCTTTCTTTCTTTCTTTCTTTCTTTCTTTCTTTGTAAAAACAGACATGAGGCCAGTGGGACCAATCCTCAGGCCACCCCGTGGTGGAAAATCCTGGACAACATGGCCTGGGTTTGATTGGGTCACTGACCTGATGTGACCGTGGCTGGGAAGCCGTCCTGCCATCCACACAACCCAGGTACATCCGGGAGCAAAACAAATGTGTTTGGGTAGCTGGTCCCACCTGCACTGTGCTCCCAGGACCCTGATCCTCAGCCATGATTGGCAGTCATGGTGGCCAAGGAGGCACATCCATGACTGCTGACTGTGGTGGTCTGAGTCAGGTCTGCACAGATGTGCTCACCAGCTCTGGCCCGGTCAGGCAAGCCTTAGCCTGGGCTGTGACCTCAGAGGTTGTCCAGAGGTCATCATCTCCTGGGGATTTCTCATCATCTCCTGGGGACCTTCCTTGTGGTACCCTGCAGGGTTCTATTCTGTCCCCCCTCTTGTTCAATGTGTATCTGAGGTCGCTGGGCAAGGTCATTCAGAATTTTGGGGTGAGATGTCATCAGTATGCTGATGATACTAGACTCTACATCTCTTTGTCATCTGATCCAGAGTCTGAAGTATCGGTGCTTACCCAATGCCTGGCTGCTGAGAGGAACTGGATGAGGGTGAGTCAATTGAAGCTGAATCATGACAAGACTGAAGTGATGATGGTCAGTCGGTCTTGTGACCTGGAGGGGATTGGGACACCTGTCATTTATGGGGTCCAGCTTCCTCTGGTCACTCAAGTGCACAGTCTCAGAGTGCTTTTGGATCCCTTGCTGCATCTGGATTGTCAGGTGGTGGCGGTGACTAGGAGCACTTTTCACCAACTCCATCTAGTGAGGAGGCTGTGGCCTTTTCTTTCTGATTCAGAACTGGCCACTGACATCCATGCTTTGATCACCTCGAGGCTAGATTACTGCAATGTGATCTACATGGGGCTGCCCTTGATGACTGTCCGGAAGCTGAAGCTGGTGCAGGATGCGGTGGCTCAGCAACTTTTGAGGATGAGTCACTAGGAGCACATTACACTGGTGCTCCAAAGTCTGCACTGGCTACCTATAGCTTTCTGGCCACAATTCAAGGTGCTGGTTTTGACCTTTAAAATCCTAAAGGTCTGGGTCTCATATATCTGAAAGACCGCCTATCCTACCATGCCCCTTTGCGGTCCCTACGGTTGGCCGGGGGCGCCCTCCTGCATGTTCCATCCGTTACCCTTGTTCGTGGGGTGGGGGTGCACAGGAGGATGTTCTTGGTTGCTTACCCCAGGAGGTTCACTTGAGCCTGATTGTCTTCCAGAAGCGGTGCAAACGTTTTTTAAATGGGAAAGCATTTGGCAGGCAGGGAAAGGTGGGGTTTGGTTGGATTTCTGGGTAGGGTTGTGGGGGAGGATGTTTTTACTGTATGAATTTTAACATTTTAAACTTTTTTTGTGGACTGGGAGCCACCTTGTGGGAAGAGTGGCATAAAAATTCAATGAACAAACCAACCAAACAACTAACCCATGATTAAAAATTCTCATTAAAACCAATCTTGCTTAAGGTTGCCAGTAAACATTCTTTTCCTCTCATATCAAAAACCTTTTCAGCATCCATAGAAATTTGGCTTTCTTTATCTGGTACTATATGTTAACAGTTTTCCTGACAGTTTTCCTGTTGCTGCTGCCCCTGAGTGCTGCTTATCACCTTCACCTGGCTTTGCCTCCCAGCTCCTTCATAAGGAGCCTCCTGGCCTGGCGGTGGCTCCTTTTTTGGGAGTGGGGGTGGGGTAAGAGGTAAGGGAAGGTTTTGTGTTTTAGGGTTTTTTAGTAGACGTGGGTATGGATGATTGGGAAGGGAAGGTTTTCTCTGCTTGGGAATATTGGGGTGTGTGTGGGTGTGTTAATTAGGGGACCTGGTTCCAGCTGGTGAGAACAGCTTGGTAGCCCCTCAGGGTGATCATCCCCTGGTGAGAGGGGGGAATGGGGATTGTATTATGGGATTATGTGGGGTTGTGTCTGGGGTTGAATTAGGCCCCTTGTGAAAGGGGGTGGGTTATTGGGAGAGGGGGTGAGATTGCGGGGGGTCCCTTCCCCAGTCACCCTGGCAGAGATCCTGTTGGGAGGCGGGGGCTGGTCTGGTAGAATCCTCCCAGGGGGAGGAGCAAAAGAAATAGGAGTCGTTTTTTATTTATTATTTATTTATGGGCCATTATTAGTTATGGGGTGGGGGAATTATGGCCCTGGGGGGGAGTTATCATCATGAGTGGAGGGACTGGTGGTTAGTGCTGGTCCCCTGTTCGGCACTAGCAGGTGATCGAGGTCTCAGAAGACCCAGGTCTGTTGCTGGTGCTTTGTAATGCAAGGCCAGTTTCCAATAAATCATCTGTGATCCATGATGCCATCTTGGTCTGGGCGACCAACCTCGTGTGTGTGACAGAGACCTGATTGGATGAGTGCTTAGGGCTAATTTTGTCAACCTTGTTCCAGTTGGGTACTTTGTCAAGCACCAGCCTAGCTCAAAGTGTTGGGGGGACGTAGCTATTATTTTTATGGATAGGTTGGTTGCACTGAGGTTTTCAGTGCAGAATGAGTCTGGGATAGAGTGCCTACACCTTGTGGTTGATTTTGGCTGGAGATGGACTGTAGGGTCTGGCCAGGGATAGGACAGGCATTCTACTGGTATACCATGCACCCGACTACACAGCAGTATCCCTGTCTGCTCTAGTAGATCTGGTTTCAGACCTGGTCTTGAAGTCCCCTAAACTTACTTATTGTTTTGAGGGACTTCAACATCCATGCCAAGACTGAATTTCATGGGGTGGAGCAGGAATTCACGGCCACCATGGCAACCATGGGTCTGTCCCAGGTGGTGAGGGGCCCGGCCCATGAGCTGGGGCACACTCTGGACTTGGTTTTCTTCAGTGACCTTGAGGAAGAAGGTTTGATGATTGGGTGTGTGTTATTTATTAATTTATTATTATTATTATTATTATTATTATTAATAATAATAATAATAAATAAGCACTTGTATAGCACCAGCGGTGTACCTGGTGCTTTACAGAACAATGAGATGGACGCGGTCCCTGCCTATGTATTACAATCTAAAAGACTCTGAGGGGGGGACAAGGGGAGGGAACATAGGGAGAGACAAGGGATAAAACATTCAAGCAGATGCGAAGACTCAGGTGCATGTGCTTGGCTTGGTTGCAGTTAGGGAGGAGTCAGTGGGAGGGCAGACAGTAAATGTTGAGAGGAAAGTTCTAGCAAGTGTAGGGAAAGGCGGCGAAGAAGAGGTGGGTTTTGAGGAGGGATTTGAAGGAGCGGAGGGAGGGGGAAAGACAGATGTGGGCAGGGAGGGAGTTCCAAACATGGGGGGCAGCGAGGGAGAAGGGATGAAGGTGGTTAGGGGAGCAGGGGAGATGAGGGAGAGTGAGGGAGGGGGCAGAGGAGGAGCAGAGAGTGCGTGTAGGAGTGTGTAAGGAGATAAGGGCTGAGAGGTAAGGGGGAGCTGGGCTGTGAAGGGCTTTGTAAGTAAATACCAGAAGTTTGTGAAGGAGGTGTTAGGGAGGGGAAGCCAGTGAAGTGAGGAGAGGAGAGTTGAGGAGAGGCTGCACGTGGTCCAAACGATGGGCCGAGTGGATGACCCTAGCAGCGGAGCTTTGGATGGAGATAATGGGGGGACAGATGAGAACAGGGGAGGCCAGCAAGGAGGAGGTTCAGTAGTCAAGGCGGGAGATGACCATAGCATGAACAAGGGTTTTGGTTGAAGAAACAGAGAGAAAGGGGCAAATCCGAGCAATGTTATAGAGGGCAAAGTGACAGGACTTGGCAACAGAGTCGATGTAAGGTTTAAAGGAGAGGTGAGTGTCGAAGATGAAGCCCAAGCTACGGGCTTGGGGAACAGGACGGATGGTGACACCATCAATAAGGATGGATAGAGAAGAGTGGGAAGAAGGGAAGGGAGGAAAGATAAGGAATTCAGTCTTAGACATGTTGAGCTTGAGCTGGTGTTGGGACATCCAGGCGGAGATATCAGAGGGACAGTTGATGAGGCAAGCTTGGACAGAAGGGGAAAGAGAGAGGGTGGAGAGATAGAGTTGAGTGTCATCAGAGTAAAGGTGATATTGGAAGCCATGGGAGGCAATGAGTTTGTCCAGGGACAGGATGTAGATAGAGAAGAGAAAGGGGACCAGGACAGAGCCTTGGGGAACCTCTAGAGAGAGGGGGAGGGAGGAGGAGTTGGAATTGGGAAGAGACAAATTGAAGGAGTGGTCAGAGAGGTAGGAGGAGAACCAGTCAAGGACAGAGCCGCAAAAGCCCAGGGAGTGAAGAGAGTCCAGTAGGAGTGAGTAGTTGACAGTTTCAAAGGCAGCGGAGAGGTCAAGGAGGACAAGAATGGAATAGAGGCGCTTAGATTTAGCGACAAGTAGATCATTGGTGATCTTGGCAAGGGCAGTTTCAGTGGAGTGAAGGGGGCAGAAGCCATATTGGAGAGGGTCCAGGGATGAGTTGGCAGAGAGGAGTTCCAGACAGCAGGAGTAGACAACACATTCCAGAAGCTTAGAGGAGAAGGGTAGGAGGGAGACCGGCTGGTAACTAGAGGGGTCAGAGGGGTCGAGGGTGGACTTTTTGAGGATGGGAGAGACAGTGGCATGCTTGAAGGCGGTGGGGAAGGAGCCAGTGGAGAGGGAGAAATTAATGACATGTAGAAGGGGGGGGGACCAGTGGGAGCAATGGAGGTGAGGAGGTTGAAGGGGATTGGGTTGAGAGGGCAGGTGGAGGGGTTGGAAGAAGAGAGCAGGGAGGAGATTTCCTCGAGGGTGGCAGGAGGTAAGGAGGAGAGGAGATTGGGGGGAAGGGGTGGAGAGGGAGCAGGGAGAGGAGAAGGGTGGGAAGCAATGTCGTGGCGGATCTTGTCAATCTTTCAGGTGAAGAATGACTCTTGCCATGGTCAGATCATTACCTCCTGTGAACCTCCATCCTAGTGTGCCTGTCTGATCATAGGAGTGTGGGATCAGTTCAGATGGTTCGCCACAGGAGACTCATGAAACTGGAGGGTTTCCGGAATGCTCTTGTGGAGATAGCTGTTGACCTTGATGGTCGCTCCATTGAAGACCTCCTAGCCTTCTGGAATGGTTGGTTGCCTGGGACCATTGATCAGGTGACTCCTAGGCGTGTTGGATCTGCAGGTTTCTGTGGTTTACGGAGGACCTGGGATGCCTAAGTATGAAGGGAGGTGGTTGAAGCCAGGGGAGGATCCACCGGGGTGGATAATGGGGATCCAGACCCCCCCCATTAGCCAGCTTTGGTTAGACCCACCCCTCACATCATGGTTGGGGGCGGGGCTAGCCACATACTAAGGAGGCAGGCTGCTTCCGCCTGCCTTCCTTTGCTCCAGCTGCTCTGTGACTGCACTGCTTTGGTAAGTAAAGGGGAGGGGTCACTGAGAGCTCTCAATGGGGGGTGGTGAGGGTTCTCAATGGGGGGGCTCTGCTGTCGCAGCTCTGCTGCAGCTGCTGGAGATCCAAGATTTGATCCCTGGATCCACACCGCTGCATCAGGGGGCGGAGGGGGAGCAGAGAAGCTACAGGGATGGGGGGACAAAGACAAGCCCCCTAGTCCTCCAGCCCCCACCTGGTATCCCTGCCTGGGGGGAATGGAGGGGGTTTTTATTCAGAAGGGAAGGGGGAAGGCAGGTCTTTACTTGTACTTACCATGTGGGGGGGTCCGACCCGCCTTCCCCTCCCCTCCCCCCTGCCCAACTCTGCTGCTGCAGCCGCCACTATGCTTCACACTGAACTGGGCGCTTTCCCAGGCCTCCAGTTTAAAAGAACCCCCCCATCCATCTCTATTCCCTTTTTAAAGATGGCGACTGCAGGGCTGAGCAGCTCTTCTGAGCATGCTCAGCCCCACATGCCCTTTTCAAAGATGGTGGCTGCAGGACTGCGTATGCTCAGAAGAGCTGCTCAGCCCTGCAGGCACCATCTTTGAAAAGGGCACGTGTTCTCAGCATGCTCTGCTGTGGTGTCCCACCCCCCTTTTTAAACTGAAGACCCAGGAAGGAGCCCAGTATGGCATGAAACACTGCGGGGGGGGGGG
>QEPC01002150.1:2243418-2262816 GCA_003113815.1 Sphenodon punctatus | reverse complement strand
GGGGGGGGGGGAACTCCATGGTAAGTACACCCCTGCCTGCCCTACCCCCCATAGGACTCCTCTATGGCTCATTTTTCTAATTCCCCCCCCCCCCTCGTGGGGGCAGAACATCTACAGGACCAGGTTAGAGGAGTTCTGGACCCCTGGCTGGGCCATCAGGCTGCTGCGTTGTTTCCCCATGCCCTATGTTGGGACCAGCGCTGCCCCCCTGCTCAGCCATGCAAGGTTGATTCCCACCCCGAGCTGGAAGGAGCTTGCCACTGGGGCTCCCTGGGCAGCTGGCCACTGTGGCACCAATGCGTGGGGGATCAGAGCAGCTACAGGGCCCCCAGGTTTTCTTACCAAGCCACATGGGTGCTGGGCCGGGTGGCGGTGATGAGCCACGTGGGTGCTGCTGCTGTTCCCCACTGCCATGCAAGGCTTCCCCCCCCCCCCAAACTTGAGGGAACTCACCACTGGGGCTCCCTGGGCAGCTGGCCTTTGCGGTGATGATATGTGTGTGTGTGGGGGGGGAGCAGCTACAGGGTCCCCAGCACCCATGTGGCTCATTTGGGTGGGGGACCTGAGCCCATGTGGATGCTGCTGTTACTTCCCCACTGCCATTCAAGGGAGCTGAGCACTGGGGGACAATGAATGTGCCCCACCCTAGGTAGGTGGCCGCTGTGGTGCCCATTGTGGGAGGGGGGCAGAGGTGGTTTTTTGTTCCCCGCTGATGATGGTAAGTCTGCCCTTCCCCCTACCCCCTGACCTGCAGGGAGCCACTTGGGACACATTAGGAACAGTGCCCCCACCCCCCAAGCTGGAGGAAGCCATTTGGGCACATTTATGCCCCCCCCGGGTGACTGGTTTCCTTCCCAAACCCAGTGCCTCTGCCTTCTCCCAATAACCAGCCACCCCACCTTCCCCCCCAAACCCAGCCCACCAAACCTGGTGCCCCATGCCTTTCCCCTAAACCCAGCCCCCCTAGCCAGCCCCCCTGCCTTCCCCTCCAAACCCAGTGTCCCTGCCTTCCCCCAATAACCAGCCCCCTGCCTCCCCCCTCCAAACCCAGACCCCCAAACCTGGTGCCACCTGCTTTCCTCCCCAAACCAAGTGCCCCTGCCTTCCCCCCCAAACCTGCATCTCCTCTGTTCTCTCTGCCACCTGGCACAGCAGTGCTTATGTCCCAGGTTAAAGTGGGAAATTGTGAGAATTTGTGCTTTCAACTCATGAGAGTTTGCTGCTAGTCTTGTTATTGTAGGTGTTTTCAAAATGTTAGAAATGTGATGCTTGTGATAAAATTGAGGTCTTCAAATCCTGAGATTTAACTGTTAGTCTTGTGATTTTAGGTGTTTTATAAAATGCTGGAAATGTGATTGGGGGGTGGAGGGCGGCAGTGGCAAGCTTGCCAAGCAACGATGCTGGCCCTGGAGAGGGGGCATGGTGGGAGGTGTGGTGCAGGGCGGGCGGGGGGAGGCTTGAGTTGGAGGGGGAATGGGCGGGTGCTCGGAGATTTTAAGAGGCGTGTGATTTTTTGGGGCGCAAGCACGCACCAATCATCTAAGAGTGACCTAGGAACTGGAAAAAGGCCACATAAATGCACATCTGCATTTGGCCCATGGGCCTAAGGAGAAGCCCCAGGACTGTGCTGGTAGATCCAGTGAGTTGGGGGGCGGGGGCAGTGTGTCTGTGTCTGACCAAGGGTGAAGCTGCCATGGTGCTTGCTTAGCAAGGGGTGGGGCTAGAGGTGGGGCTGGAGGCGGGGTAATCATCTGGGCAGGACAATGTTAACTTTGGACTTCAGCCCCCCCATCCACATCACTTCTGGCTCCACCCTGGGACCAACGGTGGTGCCGTATTCACGCCCAAGACAAATGGTTGCAGCATAGATCATTTTTGAAGCCCTATGTTGTGGCGGTGAGGGTAAAAAAGAAGCAGTTCTTTGCTACACTCATTGTGTCTGCTCAGTCATATCCAGCAGAGCTGTTCCGGGTAGTGAGAGGTCTGGTCGGTCCAACCTGTCTCTGCCTTGAAACTGGATTTGTCCACGTCCCATTCTGACATGTTTTTGAAGTACTTTGTGGACAAAATCGCTCACATTGAGCACAACTTCGACTCTGCCATTTTAGAGACAGTGGCTAAGCACGTGTCACGGTGAGTAGGGAAAGGGGAAGGAGAGGGTAAGGTGTAAAGGGGAACAAGGGAGCACACACGAGGATTCAAGGGTAGTAAGAAAAGGGGCGGCTCAATCTCTGGAACAATTCTCGTTAGGAAGGAAATATAGTCCCTCAGGTTGTAGGGTGGGCTTTCCCTCTTACTCAGAAGGCAACCCTTTTCATCATAGGGACTGAGACAGTGAGCCAATTGCCCCAAGGGGAAGGAAGACAATATACCAGGGTTCCAGGCACTCAGGGGGATACTCAGGGCCCAGGACAAGGTGAAGTTTAGTGAGGAAGGGAAGGGTGGATCCAGGGGGAAGGGGAAAGGGGGAACCGGGGTGCAAGTGGGGAGGGAAAGGACACTCACTCTAGATATGCAAGGATTTCACCACTGGGACCAATGAAAGGGATCAGGTATAGGGGCAGGGAACTTCACGGGGATGATACCGCTTATACTCCAACAAGACAAGACAAACACAGAGACTAGGAAACACTCACTAACGCACACTCACCACTGATTCAGTCAAGGGGAAGGGAAGGTAAACACAGGAATCCAGACACTCTCAACACGAACTCTCTCTCTCACTCAAGGTACAATGATCCAAGGAAAACTCCAAGCAACCAGGGGCCAGCCTCTCACCAACGATTACCGGCAGGGTCTACAGGCCCTGCTGGTGTCTTATATAGGCCTCAGTCCCTGGCCACACTGTTGCGTTAGGGGCGGGGTCAGAGCTCACAGCTGTTTTGTCTGATGGGGATTGCATTGGGGCGTGTTCTTTCCCTGAGCCCTGCACTGAGCGTAGCTCCGCCCCCTGGCTGCCACAGCCATCCCACTGTCTGCTCTTGCAGCCGCTTGCATGCTGCGGGGAAACCCCCGCAGAGCTCTCATCAGACCTGCGTACCTGGCGCCTCCTGACAGTACCCCCCCGTCCAAGCCCGCCCCCCACCAAGGTACGAAGGCCTGGTTTAGAGGGGTGGCGGAAGTGGAAACGACGGATAAGGTGAGGGGCATGAACATTAGACGCCACCTCCCAGGAACGTTCAGTGGGTCCATAGTGCTTCCAATCTATAAGATAATAAAGTCGGTTACCAGAAATACGGGAATCTAAAATTGCACGCACCTCATATTCAGGGCCAGTGGGGAGCATGATGGGGGGAGCAGGGTTGTCCTGTTGGATCGCAAAGGCAGGGGTTTGGGCTTTCTTTAAAAGAGAAATATGGAAAGAAGGGTGGATGCGCATATGAGCAGGAAACCCTACAGTATAAGTAACATCGTTCAATTTCTGGGTGATGGGGAAAGGACCCATGTAGGCGTCATCGAGCTTGGCTGATGGACGAAGGGAGGGGTAATTTCGTCGTCTTACCCAAACTAAATCCCCAATCTGCAAGGAAGGTCCTGGGAGTCTCTTTTTATCCGCAGCTGCTTTATAACGGGAACGGGCTTCCTTCAAATGGTGTAAGGCCGCCTGTTGTGCTTTACGAATGGTATGGACTAAAGCCCCAGCAGCGGGAACAGACGTGAGGGACGCCTCTGGGAAACAAAGGGGGGGATGAAAGCCGTATGAAACATAGAAGGGAGAATTTCCTAGGGAGGCATTAGATCCATTATTATACGTAAATTCAGCTAAAGGTAAATGTTCAGTCCAATCATCCTGGAGGTAAGTACAAAAACATCGTAAGTATTGTTCAATGTGTTGATTGGTACGTTCGACTTGGCCATTAGCTTGGGGGTGATATGCAGTGGTAGGGCAGAGTTTTACTTGTAGGAGAGAAAAAAAGGCCTTCCAAAAACGTGAAATGAATTGTGGGCCTCTGTCGGATACAATCTCTTTAGGAAGGCCATGGAGTCGTATTACTTCTCGAAGCAGTAGACGTGCCGTGGCAGGGGCCGAAGGTAACCCCTTACAGGGGATAAAATGTCCCATTTTGGTAAAGTAATCGATCACGACTAAAATAGTATCGTGGCCTGCTGACTTAGGAAGTCCTACGATGAAGTCCATCGCGATTCTTTGCCAAGGACCCCTTGCACACTCAGTAAGTTGTAGCAACCCTACAGGTAGGGTTCGGGGAGTCTTTGTCCGGGCACATGTTGGGCATCCTTGGACATATCGTTCTACGTCCTTACGAAGCGTAGGCCACCAGAATGCCCGGTTGATCAACCAAAGGGTACGTTGGCGCCCAGGATGTCCCGCAAGGGGAGAATCATGGTGTGCCCATAACACGTGAGGTCTAAATTTATGAGGGATAACTACCTTTCCTTTATAATAATGCAACCCGTGTTTCTGATAAAAGTCAGGACGTGGTTTTTCCTGTTTACTCACATTTCGTAGTTGCAACAAGGTAGGGAAGGTAGCAGCAAACACCCGGGGAGGTAAGATAGGTCCGTGAAGATCTTCGTCTTTTTCTGAGGAGGGGTAATACCTCGATAATGCATCTGCCATCGTGTTCTGTGAGCCTGGACGATATTGAACTGAAAAACAAAAACGTGCAAAGAAAAGAGCCCATCTTGCGTGGCGAGCGTTATTAATACGAGCCGATTGAAGGTAAACTAAGTTCTTATGGTCTGTATATACCAGTATGGGGTGAGGACCCCCCTCTAGAAAATGTCGCCATGCTTCAAAAGCTGCTTTTATTGCCAATAATTCTTTGTCCAATATAGGATAATTTCTTTCTGCAGGAGTAAGTTGGCGGGAATAAAAGGCGCAGGGAAGGCGAGACCCTGTGGGGCCATGGGTTTGTGTTAATACCGCCCCTATGGCCACGTTTGAAGCATCAGCTTCGACGATAAATGGTTGATTAACATCGGGGTGTTGTAGTAACGGGGCGGACATAAAGGCTTGTTTCAGATAACTGAAGGCCTCATTTTGGTCCTTTTCCCATTTGAAGCTTACCCCCTTCTTTAGAAGGGTAGTAAGGGGTTTAGTGAGATCCGCGTAGTGGGGTATATATTGTCGATAGTAATTTATACTTCCTAAAAATCGTTGCAATGCCTTTACTGTAGTAGGTGCAGGCCATTGATTAATTGCCTCCAGCTTACTAGGGTCCATATGAATCCCTGTCGAAGAAATAATAAATCCTAGAAAAGGTACAGAAGAGGCATGAAAAATACATTTTTCAAGTTTACAATACAAGCGATTGTCCAAGAGGCGTTTCAAGACAGTTCGAACATGTTGCACATGTTCTGTTGGAGAGGTGGAAAAAATAAGAATATCATCTAAATATGCTATGACATAGATGTCCAATAAATCCCTTAGAATATCATTAATTAAATGCTGGAAGGTAGCTGGGGCATTAACGAGTCCATAGGGCATAACACAATACTCAAAGTGCCCAAACCTTGTACGAAATGCTGTCTTCCATTCATCCCCCTCCTTGATTCTTACCAGATTATAGGCGCCCCTCAAATCAAGTTTGGTGAAGATAGTTGCTCCTTGAAGTTTGCCAAGGAGTTCTGGTATAAGGGGAAGGGGGTACCTGTTTTTCACTGTGATTTGGTTAAGGCCTCGATAATCTATACAAGGCCTTAAGTCTCCCTCTTTTTTAGGAACAAAAAAAAGAGGGGCCCCCGCAGGGGAAGTGGAGTGGCGAATAAAGCCTTTGGCGAGGCTTTCTTTAATGTAAGTTCGGAGGGTCTCGGTCTCCTTTGGGGATAGGTTATAAATCCGTCCATACGGAGGTTCTTTACCCGGGTTTAGTTCAATGGGGCAATCATATGGCCTGTGGGGAGGCAATGCAGCTGCTTCACATTTACTAAATACCAAAGCTAGGTCAAGGTATTGAGGAGGTATCAAGTTCTCTGTGGAAGAACTTAAAGCTAGTGGAGTAGCTACCTGGGATAGGGGGGGAGGGATAAGATGGGAGTCACAAGAAGGAGAAGTAAATCGGAGGGTTCTTGAAACCCAATTTATCTCAGGGTTATGTGTTTGTAACCAGGGTAAGCCAAGGATAAGGGGGAAAAGCGGGGAGGAGATGATATCAAATTGAAGTATTTCAGTGTGAGGTCCGGTGGTACATTGCACAGGGGTAGAACATTTTAACAATGGGCCAGAAGTAAGAGGGGAACCATCTATGGTCTGAACCAATTCTATAGAGGGTCGAGTTTGCCGAGGGATGCTAGAAAAGGAAGCAAATGAGGTATCCATGAAATTTCCGGAGGCTCCGGAATCTACTAGGGCCATCACTATCAATGACCGAGAAGAGGACCATTGCAAGGTAAGGGGAATCCTGAAGTGTGGCGTTCTTAGATTTAGGTCACCTAAGGTAGGAGGGGGCTTACAACCATTTACCGAGAGGTCCCCCTTCCCTCCCGGTTCTTGGCGTTTCCCGACCCCATAGGCCAGGTAGGTTTGACAGGACACTCTCGTGAGAAATGACCGCCTGCCCCACAATAGAAGCAGAGACGTGACAAACGTCATCGTTCTCGCTCCTCAGGGGTAAGGGGGCCTCGTATTGCCCCTATCTGCATGGGCTCCGGAGCTCCAGAACCCCGAGGAAGCGGGGGGAAATTTACAGGTCCCCGAGGTATCCAGGATCCTATCCCCTTACCTTGATCTTGGCGCCTCTCTCGTTTGCGTTCTGTAAGACGCTCATCTATTTGTAAGGAGACTGTGACCATTTCCTCCAATGTTACTGGGGTAGTGGTAAAACAGGCTAGCTGGTCTTTTATTTCATCATTAAGGCCTTGTCGGAACATTGCCCGAAGAGTAGAATCATTCCATCCCAGATCAAAAGCTAGTTTTCTAAACAATGTAATATAATCTAGTAGTGGAGTTTTACCTTGTCTGAGATGCAAGATAGCTTGTTCTGCATCTCTGACCCTATGGGGGTAATCAAATAAAAAACGAAATTGCTTCAAAAAACCTTTATAATTGCGTAATAACGCATCATCTGCTGCCAGAAGGGGGGTAGCCCAATCCAAGGCTATGCCCCCCAATAACCCCACAATATAAGCCACTTTTGCCTGATCAGAATTATAGGTAAGCGGCTGTGTTTGAAAAGTGAGGTTACACAGGGCTAGAAATCCCTGACAAGCTTTTCGGTCTCCATAGAATTTATCAGGCCGTGGGGCCTTTGGTTCTCTAGGAAAAGGGATCGGGGTATCAGGTGGTGTGGGTCTAGGGGCAGACGCATCCCTAGATCCCTCCTCCATGGGGGCTGGGGGAACCCGCTCTACTGACTCCTGTAGGGCCTGGTATCTAAACCTCAGCTCCTTATTCTCCTCCTTTAAATCTTTCACTTCCATGGTCAAGGATTGCACAGAGTGCAATAATTCTTGAATCTGTTCCTCTGAGGTCATTGTTAAATGGGGGGGACAAGGGGGTGCCGGTAATTCTGTCACGGTGAGTAGGGAAAGGGGAAGGAGAGGGTAAGGTGTAAAGGGGAACAAGGGAGCACACACGAGGATTCAAGGGTAGTAAGAAAAGGGGCGGCTCAATCTCTGGAACAATTCTCGTTAGGAAGGAAATATAGTCCCTCAGGTTGTAGGGTGGGCTTTCCCTCTTACTCAGAAGGCAACCCTTTTCATCATAGGGACTGAGACAGTGAGCCAATTGCCCCAAGGGGAAGGAAGACAATATACCAGGGTTCCAGGCACTCAGGGGGATACTCAGGGCCCAGGACAAGGTGAAGTTTAGTGAGGAAGGGAAGGGAGGATCCAGGGGAAAAGGGAAGGGGAACAGGGGGGAACCGGGGTGCAAGTGGGGAGGGAAAGGACACTCACTCTAGATATGCAAGGATTTCACCACTGGGACCAATGAAAGGGATCAGGTATAGGGGCAGGGAACTTCACGGGGATGATACCGCTTATACTCCAACAAGACAAGACAAACACAGAGACTAGGAAACACTCACTAACGCACACTCACCACTGATTCAGTCAAGGGGAAGGGAAGGTAAACACAGGAATCCAGACACTCTCAACACGAACTCTCTCTCTCACTCAAGGTACAATGATCCAAGGAAAACTCCAAGCAACCAGGGGCCAGCCTCTCACCAACGATTACCGGCAGGGTCTACAGGCCCTGCTGGTGTCTTATATAGGTCTCAGTCCCTGGCCACACTGTTGCATTAGGGGCGGGGTCAGAGCTCACAGCTGTTTCGTCTGATGGGGATTGCATTGGGGCGTGTTCTTTCCCTGAGCCCTGCACTGAGCGTAGCTCCGCCCCCTGGTTGCCACAGCCATCCCACTGTCTACTCTTGCATCCACTTGCATGCTGCGGGGAAAGCCCCACAGAGCTCTCATCAGCCCTGCGGACCGGGTGTCTCCTGACAGCAAGAGATTAGGAATTCCCTGTCTGGTCACATTTTGTGGGATGAATTTCAATTGGTGATGCCTACCGATATGGGCGATGTGATGGGGTCTGTTCAAGTCACAACTTGTGAATTAGATTCATGGCTATCCTGGTTAGTAAGAGCTACCAGGGAGACACTAGAGCTGGTGCTGGAGGGGGATATCAACACCTCCCTTCGGGAGGGAGGGTGCCAGACTGCCTCAAGAAGACTGTGGTCTGGCCTCTCCTTAAAAAGCCATCACTTGACGTTGATGTCCTGGAGAGTTACTGGCCTGTCTGTAACCTTCCCTTTTTAGGAAAGTTTATTGAATGGGTAGCGGCTCATCAGCTCCAGGCGCATTTGAATGGCATTGATTTTCTTGATCCCACAGTCTGATTTTTGCCTAAGTTATGTCATGGAGACAGTGCTTGTGGCCTTGGTTGATGACCTCCTCCTAGAACTGGATAAGAGTCATATGACCCTGCTGGTTCTACTAGATTTATTTATTTTATTTATTTTGTTTCACTTATACCCTGCATCCTCCTGCCCATGGCAGCTCGAGCGGCTTCCAGCTTTAAAAATCAATTTACAAAATACTTATATAAAATACAACATACAAAAATAAAAAACACTAAAACAACCAGAGTCAAAAAGAAAATACTCCCCCTCCCCCCACATCTGTCGGCGGCTTTCAGTACCGTGAACCATGAACTGTTGGTGATGTGCCTGCGGAAGCTGGAGGGGGTGGATGGGACCATCTTGCAATGGTTCCATTCATACCTTGCAGATATCCCAGTGGGTGGTGCTAGGGGATTATACTTCGTCCCCTGGGGGCCTCCTGTCTGGGGACGTACAGGGTTCCATTGTGTCCCCTCTTGATCAATGTGTATATGAAGCCACTTGGCCCCAGGGGGTACTCCAGGTGCAGCTATCCGTCTGGAACTCGAACAGCAGAAGTGGTCCTTTAGGGTATGGGAGAAGGCCCATACGATGTGGTTTAGGACGAAAACCCAGTATCCAGAGGTTTGCTCCTTTTTCTTGGTAAAGATCCATTTAGGAGTACCTGGAAATGGAAAGTGGAATGCTATTTGTCTCATATGGGCCTCCCAAGGTCCTATGTATTGTCCAAGGCACCCCTGTTTGCTCAAGAGGAAGTTTGGATTAGATGACAGGACACTGATTTGCAGCAAGAGTGGGAAAAACTGGGGTCCACCTCCCACCTTAGTTCCTACTGCAGTGTGGCACCAGGGAAAGAATCTATGGCTTTCTATCTCACCGCCGATTTTTCAGAAAGGGGAAAGTGGTTAATGATGGCAGCTAGGCTTAATGCCCTTCCAACTCAATTATTGGAGGGTCAGTTTAATAAAATTCCAGACAAAGATTATGTACTTTTGATTTTCAAGAAGTTGAATCAATGGACCACCTGCTCCTTAGGTGTCATTTATACAACGGCTTGAGGGCTGAGTTTTTATCTACATTTTTAGAACAATACCCTGGCTGGTCAGATGATGCACTATGTACCAAATTGCTGCAGGATAGGTCCCAGGAATTTACCCAAGCAGTGGTTAAGTTTTTGATTCTTGCTTTTGTGAGGCGTTCCCAGTTTTTAAACTTTACTTTGCCAATATAGTGGTTGTGCTTTGTCCCTTGGAAGAACTGTATGAAATGCATAGTTTGAATTGTGTTTTTTTTTCTTTTGTAAATTGTTGTATGATGGCTATGACTATGTGTCTGCCTAAATAAATTGATATACTACTACTGAAGCCACTTGGGGAGATTGTGCGCATTGGTATGCCATTGGTACTGCCATTGGTATGTAGATGACACCCAGCTGTATCTGTCATTTTCATCTGATCCAGGCCCTGCTGTCTCATTACTGTCCCGGTGTTTGGCTGCTGTGGGGGATTGGATGAGGTCAAGCCAACTGAAGCTCAATCCTGATAAGACAGAGGTGATGCTAGTAGGTGGTGTTGGTGATCTGAGGGAGGAAGTTTCCCTCATTATTGGGGGCATCTGTCCTCCATTAGCTCCATCTGTGCTGAGGCTGACAGTGCTTCTGGATTCACAGTTACACCTGGATTCCCAGGTGTTGGCTGTGGCCAGGGGCGCCTTTTGCCAATTACATCTGGTAAAGTGGCTCCGCCCATATGTCTCGGTTTGCGATCTTGCCACTGTCATCCATGCATTCATCACCTCAAGGCTAGACTATTGCAATGTGCTGCCCATGGTGACGGTTCAGAATCTGAAGCTAGTGCAGAATGTGGTGACCCGCCTCTTTACTGGGATTGGCCACAGACAGCACATAACACCTGTGCTCTGGGTGCTGCACTGGCTGCTATTGTCTTCCGGACCCGATTCAAGGTGTTGGTGTTGATCTTTAAAGCCCTTCACGGACTAGCCCCTGCTTATTTGAGTAATCGTCTCACACCCTGGGCCTCTGGGTGGACCATGTGGTCATCTGGGGGTGCCCTCCTGTGCTATCGGTGGATTCAGAAGGACAGGAGGGCATTCTCCGTGGTTGCGCTGTTGCTCTGAAATTTCCTTCCAGTGGAGGTTCACCTCAACCAGGATCTTCTTGCCTCCCGATGAAGCTGTAAGACCTGACTCTTCAATCAGGTATTTGGTTGGGGGGGAGGGAGGGGGATGGTTTAGATGGGTTGACGGAGAGGGGATTTTTATGCACGTTAGATTTTATTGTTTAGTGTTTTTGTGGTTTTATATGTATTTTTGTATTTATGTATTTTAATTGAATTTATTGTTTTTATTCAATTGTAAGCCACCCCTAGTCACTTTTGTGAGAGGGGTGGGGTAAAAATGGAAAAAATAAATAAAGGTGGCAGCCATTTGTTGGTCATTCATGGGCATGTGTAGGGGCAGCGGGTGGATATTTTGTTCTGAATTGTTTTTAATAATAATAATAATAAGAAGAAATTCTTTATTGTGTAGCCATAAGGTTTTTACAATACATAATCTATGATACTTAATCCAGATTAAAACAAAGTGTCCAAGACAACACTAAAAACAAAAAGTAACATCACCAATACAAGATTAAAAGGAATTAAGTCCATACACGTAAACTTCCATACAACTTTAAATAAAACAATGTATCAGTAAAACTATTTAAACCTCTTTTTATATGGGGGGGTCGTTAAATCAAAACTGCTGGACATACTACATACAACCCAAAGGGATCCTCCTTGCACATCGAGAAATTCGAAGTGTATAGAATGTCAAAATATTTTAACAGTCCTAACAGAGTTATAACGCTAATTCAGTTGTCCAATTTTTCACGTTGTAAAGACATTGTGTGCATACAAAAGCATGCAACCGCTCTGGATGTCTTTGAGTACACTGACATTAAACCATTTTTGGACTACCACTGCGTGCGGGAGGTGTGAGTCAGCTATTATATATGGCTGTAAATGTCTTTTACGTAAAACATTATGCAAAGAGCAGAAGCCCGGTCACTGTGTGGCCCTCCCCAGCATGGGTAGCAGCTCACGGGGCGGCGGTTTTTGTCCCTACCCCCATGCCTGTTGCTAGGAAGGCTAGTTGGGGGAGCACGGCAAAGAAACGCAGCCCAGCGTGAAGTCTCGCGAGAGGCGGGACTTCGCGGCCACCATCTTGGATCTTGGCGGGAATCGCCATTCTGCGCCCAGAAGCAATATGAGTGCACCCTCCCACCCACCCTTTATACACTGTGGGTCGAACTGGTTGTTGAGCTTGTGCTCAAGGCCGGGAAGTAATTTTTGCCTCCTTGCAAATTGGCACTATGCATGGTTGGTTTTTTCACCTTCCTCGCAGTGATAAGTTCTGATTGGATTACGGTGGGAAGGGGAGATGTTAAGGTTAATTTGTCGCACCGTAGGGGTCCTGCGAAGTAGTTAGGTTAAAATAGGAGTAGTCTGCTGCCAAGTCATCTTCTTAAGAGGTGGGCTCTGAGTGAAGGCTAGAGCTTGTCCGGCCAGCATCACTTCAGAACCAGGATGAGGGAGACAACCCCGGACTTAGGACAGAGGCGGTCCAGGGCACGGGGGAGCATCTCCTCACTCCTTCTTAGGGTCACAGTTGGCATAGGGCCTCCTTATCCGGTTGGGGGCAGCCGGACAGGTGTGACATTGCAGCAGCTATAGTCAGCATTGTTGCGGTACTGAGGAACATCAGACCGCTTAAGATTATTACTAGTTATTAATGAGTTAATAGTTAAGGTTGCAGGACTTGAAAGGGCATAGCCCCCTCCCTACCCGACTAAGTTTTAATAAAGTTTTGGTGCGGCCTAGTTTAACCCAAATAATGATGTCAGTGTCTTCCTTTCGGGGTGTGGGACAAAGTAGTACATGGTGCAAATCTTCTATCTGCTTCTGAGCACACATTTGACATAATCTATAAGTTCTTTAAAGGCCTGAAGATCTCCCCTCGCTTATGGCCAATGGGAACATTTGAAATCTGAAAAGGATGAAAGCTCGCCTAAGTTGCGCATTATTCCAGCGATATAAATACGAATTCTCCAGTTTGTTTGGTCTCATCAGGTAATATTCCGGAGCAATTTTTTGTTCCCAAATTAAGGCAGATGACTCTGGGAGCTCCTGATCAAAGACCCTCCTCTTTATTAGACATTTTGCCATCATATTATCCAATTTACTAAGGAATTCCTTTGAGAAGCCTAACTTGTGT
This sequence comes from Sphenodon punctatus, assembly GCA_003113815.1. NCBI lineage: Eukaryota > Metazoa > Chordata > Lepidosauria > Sphenodontia > Sphenodontidae > Sphenodon > Sphenodon punctatus. The sequence goes on along the minus strand of QEPC01002150.1, from coordinate 2,249,734 downwards.
GCCACTTCCTCCATCTTTGCATTCCTTTTCCTGGAATATTGGTCAGTGCTTAGAATTTTCCTAAGTGGCGAAGCGCCCTGTAGATGTACAACTTCTTTTACCCAGAAATTAGTTATAAGTATTAATGCTCATGCCTTTATAGAGGGAACAAGAGTTTCTGCTCACAAAAGAGAATTTGGGGTGCCCAACGGTACTCCCAAGATTGATCTTAAAAACTTATTCTGTAGAACGTCTAACTCATTTAAAAAATCCAACCCCCATATTGGCACCGCATACAACAATTGCCCAATAACCTTGGATAAGTACAGACGCAGAGCGGGGGCAACTTGCTGTCCACCCTTTTTGTAATAAAAAAACTTTAAAATAGCTATGGTCTTATTTTCTAAATCTTTGACATGACTAAAATGGTGATGCCAACTTCCGGCAGCCGCAATAAGAACTCCCAAATACTTAAAAACATTTATCTGTTCTAAAACAACCCCATCCATAAGCCATCTGTGGGGGGAAATACCCAACACCTTTCTGGTCAAAAGTACTTTGGTTTTGGAGTAATTCACTTCCAAAATTTCCTGTTTGCAGTAGAGACTAAATCTTTCAAAAGTTTGTCTGAAGCCTATCTTTGTTCTAGATATTAAGACGGCAGCGTCTACGTACAATAAAATTGAAATACTTCTCGAGCCAAGTTTTGGGGGGTGAAGAATGATCCTCTCGCATATAAAAAACTACATTATTCAGATATAAATGAAATAAAAGTGGAGCCAGGATGCATCCCTGTCGTACCCACCTAATTAATAGGAATCACCTTAGAAAGCGGAAGATTCTTGGTGACCCTCACTTGCAATACATTTCTGTTGTGCAACTTTATTATAAGACAGAGGAGTCGAGGATCCAAAGAAGTACCTTGTAGCTTGTGCCAAAACCTGTCTCTGCTGACCGAGTTGAAAGTCGCTCGGAGATCTACAAAAAACAGGTTTAATTTCTAACATCTCTCCTGCGGGCAAGGCCTGCGTCCTGTGTATTTTTCAATTAGAAAAGACAAAGTATAAACCTGATCTACTGTTGAGGAAGCCCACTGAAAGCCCGCCTGCTCTGGCTCCAGAGAATTGTTTTTAAGTGGGTGGAGAGAATATTTGGACAGTAGGAATATGGGTTTTGTGGGAAAGAAAGGGGTTTCAATATGGAGAGTTGGGGGTATGGTGCCATTACCACCACCCCCATGAGAAGGGGGTACAGGCAGGGGGAAATTGATTGGGAGGGAATGTTCCAGCCTCCCTGTGAGAGAGGGGGGTATGGGTAGGGGGGAACTGGTTGGTAGGGGGTGTCCCGGCCCCCTGTGAGAGGGGTGGTATGAGTTGGGGGGGAAGGAGTAGAGGGGAAGAGTGGGGGATGAAGTGTCATGGCCCACCTGTGAGAGGGAGTGCATGCACAGGGAAGGAAGGCGGGGGGTGCCTGCCACCTTTGCCATTCCGCCTCTGGGGATGCTGTGCTCGGGAGAACATTTCCAGCGCCCCACCTCCTGGGATATGTTTGGTCCAGTTTAGGGGGTGAGAACTGACAATTATAAGCTGGAGGGGGAAGCCTGTTTGGAGAGGGTTGGGAGAGGACAGCTATTGGGGTAGTGTTGGGCATGGGGAGGTATTGTGGGGAGGGGGGGAGGATGAACTATTAGGACTTGGTGTCTGTCCCTGTGTCCAACTTCCCTCCTGTTTGGGGATATTGGAGTGAAGGCTGGTAGAGCCTCTGATCTGAAACTGATGCTGCTTAATGCGAGATTTGTGGCTGATAAAGCATCAACCATCTGTGATGTGATTTAGGATAAGGTCACCAACCCCATCTGCATTACAGAGACTTGGCTGGATGAGGCGTCTTGGCCAATTCTGTCTCACATGGTACCAGATGGGTACTTGGTGCAGTATCAGCCTAGGGTCGGGGGCCAGGTGTGTGCGTGCAGAGTGGCTGTGATCTGTAAAGACACATTGACCTTTTGAAGGTATCTGGTGCCAGAATTGCCCAATATGGAGTGTGTCGACCTCATGTTGGATTTATCAGGGGATAGACTAGGAATTCTGCTGGTTTACCGACCACCCTGCACAGCTGACTCCCTGGTTGGTCTAGTTGAGTTGTTCTCAGAGATGGTTCTGGAATTGCCCAGACTTATTGTCTTGGGTGATTTCAAGATTCATGCTGAGGCCAGTCTTTTAGGGGGGGAGCAGGAGTTCATGGCCACCATGAAAACCATGGCCCTACCCCAGGTAATATCTGACCTGACACATGAGGTATAACACACGTAGGACTTGATGTTTTGCATCAGCCTGGAAATGAGGGTTCTGATTATCGAGGGTGTTGTTATGACACCTTTATCATGGTCAGATCATTACCTTCTGAATGCACAGATCCCTGCCTTTCTATGCCCTCATGGGGGGTGGCAGGTCAATTAGAATGGTCTGTCTCCAGAGACTTTTGGAGTCAATTAGGTTCTAGATCTCTCATGGGGATTTACCTACTGACCTTGATGGTTACTCTGTCTGTGGCTGGTTGCTTTGTGGAATGACATCTTGACCATGGCCATCAACACAGTTGCACCCAGACGTCCGCTTCCACCACTGTGGCAGTGCAGGTCCCCCTGGTATACGGAGGACCTGAGGGGGCTGAAGCAGGAAAGTAGGCTGTAGAGCACAGACGGCACTCAACTCTAGATGAAGCTGACTGATTGCAGCATAGATCGTTATTAAAAGATATACTGTGTGTGGCTGTGATGGCAGCAAAAAAAGCTTTCTTCCCAGCTATCATAGCGTCTACAAAGTCTTGTCTGGCAGAAGTATTCCAGGTGGCGAGGGGCCTGGTTAATATGGTCTGTTACAACTCAGAAATAGAGTAATCTAATGCCTGCTATGACATTTTTTATTAATTACTTTGCAGACAAAATTGATTGTATTCACCACAACTTGGGTACTGCCATTTTACTTGCAGAGTCAGAGTTTGAGGTTATGGAAGCTCAGTCCTGTCCTGTTTTTGGATCAGTTTCAATTGGTATCACCCACCAACGTGGGGGAGGTGCTTGGGGTGATGAGGGAAATCAGTTGTGAACTAGACCCTTGCCCGTCCTGGCTGGTGAAAGCCAGCTGGGAGACGGTGGGACAGATGTTGGATGGGGTTGTCAACACCTCCTTTTGGGAGGGTAGGGTGTTGGACATTCTTAAAACTGCAGTTGCTTGGCCCCTGATTGAGATGTCATCTTTGGATGCTGATTCCCTGGCCAGCTATCGGCCTGTCTCTAACTGGTTATTGAATGGGTGGTTGCCAGACAGCTCCAGGCTCACCTCGATGCTATCGGATTCCTGTACCTGTTTCTGTCGGGCTTCCATCCTGGGTATGGTCAGGGCCCCGAGGGAAACGCAGGTCTGCGATTCACAGATTTCCCGCGGAATTCCCCTCCCCCCGTGGAATCTCCTGCCCCGCTTACCCCAGTGCAGAATTTCCAGCCTGCGCTGGAAATTTGGCACCTCAGAGGTTTGGGGTGAGGTGCCATCAATATGCTGATGACACTCAGCTCTACCTCTCTTTTTCATCCAACCCAGCCCCTGCAGTCTCAGTGCTTACCTGGTACCTGGCTGCTGTTGGGAACTAGATGAGGATGAGCTGATTGAAGCTGAATCCTGACAAGACAAAAGTGATGATAGTTGGCCGGCCTTGTGATCTGGAGGGGATTAGTACTCCTGTTATTGATGTAATTTGGCTACCTCTGGTCATTCAGGTTTGCAGCCCCAGAGTGCTTCTGGACCCCTTTTTGTGCCTAGATTGTCAGGTTGTGGCGGTGCTGAGGAGCACTTTTCGCCAACTTCATCTGGTGAGGAGGCTGCAAACTTTTCTTTCTGATTCAGAACTGGTTACTATCATCCATGCTTTCATCACTTTGAGGCTAGACTACTGCAATGCACTCTATGTGGGGCTGCCCTTGGTGACTGTTTGGAAGCTGCAGCTGGTGCAGAATGTGGTGGTTCACCTCCTTTTGGCACCAGGAGCACATTACACCGGTGCTCCATAGTCTGCACTGGCTCCCTGTAGCTTTCTGGGCACAATTCAAGGTGCTGGTGTTGACCTTTAAAGCCCAAAATGGTCTGGGCCCCACATACCTGAGAGACCCCCTGTCCTTCCCTGCCCCACTGCATCTCGTGATTGTCCTGGAATGCCTCCCTGTGGGTACCAGCCGTTATTCTTGTTCGTATTATAAGGGCTCTCAGAGAAACAGTCTCGGTTGCTGTCCCAACTCCCTTCCCCCAGAGGTTCATTTGAGTCTGGGCCTGGGCATCTTCTGGAGGCAGTGTAAGACCTTTCCATTTGTGAAGATATTTGACTGGAAGGGATAAGGAATGGGGGTTTTATGGGTAGGTGTGTGAGGGGGTAATTGGGGAGGGTTTGGTCGGGATAAGTTGGAGTGAGGGGAAAGGTTGAGGGTTTGAGTTTTTTGCGCTGTTTTATATGTATTGTTTTTATTAGGGATGGGCGAACGCAGTTCGGAGTTTGGACCGAACTCCACTAGTTCGGTCGACTGAACTGAACTTTGGAACTGAACTCGATTTTCGAACCGAACTGAACTGAATTTCCGAACTCGACTCTGTTCGCCCATCCCTAAAAGATATTTTTCCATTTAGTTTAATGGGGTTTGAATTTCCAAACTTTGTTCGGAAGTTTGGAGTTCGGACCAAACTCGAATAGTTCGGTTAACTGAACCGAACTTCTGAACTGAACTGAATTTCCGAACTGAACCAAACCGAATTTCCGAACTGATTCTGTTCGCCCATCCCTAGTTTTTATCCATTTTGTAAGCCACCCTGAGCCATTTGGGAAGGGCAGGGTAAAAATTTCAATAAATAAATGACCAGGCTTGGGACATAAAGTAATTGTTGCGAGATTAAAAGCATCTGGCATACAATCTGGCATTTCCAAAATGTCATTTAGAGTGTTGACAAGGGGGTTCACTAAGAGCTCACTAAAGATTTGTTAGTATTCTGTCAGGAACCCTTCTGGGCCACTAACTTTATTCCTCTCCATTCCCTTAATCTATTCATGCATTTCCTTTGTTGAGAATGGGCTATTTAGAAATTGCACTTGTTCTTTATTTAAAGTTGACAATGGGTATTTATTGAGATTTTTTTTTTATTTCCACAGGGTCCAGATTAGCGGAGACATACAGTTTCTGGAAATGTTCCCTGAAAGCAGATTAAATTTGGTCTTTTCCCCCAAATCCTATCACCTTTGGATGTTTTAAATGCAGTAATAGTGTATTTTTCACATTTTGCTTCACACACGATGTGTGTGTGTCTGTTTCTCCCTGTGATCACTTCACCCTTGTGCATCTTAGATTGTAAGACCACTGGGCAGGGACCTGTCTTCGAAAATCTGTGACTGTAAAACACTGTGTACGCATAGTAGTGCCATAGAAATTATTAATAGTAATATTAGTAATAGCTTTAATCAAACCAGTGAACATTTTGTTTTATTATTTTTTCATAATAAAAGCATCTCCATTTACTGAGATTTTTGGCTGTTTTTTCTATTTCAAATGTGTTGCTTTTTGCTCTTAGGATATTTTCAGACGTTATGAGATCACGCTCAACCACAGTGAACCACACTCAATTCCATGGTGGGGCCAAAGCGCCCGGAACGTCTGTTCGGCGCGTGCCAGATGTTCACCATGCTCAATACCCACATGGGGTCAATTTCAACCATGCTTCCCAGGCTAGCCGGGGGAATATCCTGGGAAGCGTGGTCAAAGAGATCCCCACCGGGAACCAACAAAAAGTAACATCTGGACGCCAATCCCTGCCCGGGAGCAAAGGAAACGAGCCCCAGCCGTGGACAATGCACACAGCATCACTGCCGGGCAACCAGCAACAACACAGTCACCGGAGGGAGATTTAAAGGGAAATCAGTGACAGGCACACGTGGCGGGATGGAGCGAGGAGGGAGGCAGAAGAGAGCGGCAGGCGAGAGAGTGACGGTGGTGGTGGTGGTGGAGGAGGAGGAGGTAGAGGAGGTGGCAGGGGCAGCAGTGGAGGTGGAGGGAGCACAGGAAGATGAGGAGGGGGACACGGGGGTCGTGCTGACCCTGCTGGTGGCCCGGGAACGACACCCCCAGCAGCAGGCACCATGCGATGCCCCGGGGACAGCAGCCGGAACGGGACCGGAGGAGGCACCCAGGAAACAGGTAAGGGCAGTGGAGGGAAGGGTAACAGGGGGCACGGGGGCACCCCGGGGGGGACCGGGGCACGCTCGGGCGACCAGGAGGGAGGCGGGGGGCAGGGAAGCCCCACGA
>QEPC01002150.1:2215627-2237165 GCA_003113815.1 Sphenodon punctatus | reverse complement strand
CTGTGCCGCCGCACGTTGCGCCGTGCGGCCCCTCCCTGATTCCCCACTGGGATCTCCCCGCACGTCTGTTCAGGGTTTTTATTGCCCCCGGGGGGTGGTTGTTCTGTTCACCCCCAGCAGGGATTCACTGTGGTGAATTGGGACAGCGTCACATCTGAAAATACCCCATGTATGCTGATAGAGCAATCAGCTTTCTCCTAAGGACCATTTTGCCTGCTTCCCACAATGTGTGAAATGAAATTTCTGGAGTTCAAATTAAAATAATCCCGAATTTCTCTTTTTATATGTGTATTCTCTAAGGCCCTTTTTACACAGACACTCTAACACCCATAAAATGGGTGTTACATTTTATTATACATGTTGCAGGGCACCACTGCAGCCAATCACCATGGGCCCCAATGGGTGTTGGCTAGTGGTAGGGAGCATTTCCCTGGGTGGGGACGTCTGTGTAAATGCCACTTTCCGTGGGTGTTGGTGAGCATTTGCTCCTGGCCAACACCCATCTCCACCCACACCCACCCACGGAGCAACCAGCAGTGGCATCCGTTGCTCCGTGGTTTGGAGCACCCATCTCCACCCCACCCATCTCCACCCAGGAAAATGCTCCCCACCAGCGGCCAACACCCATTGGGGCCCATGGTGATTGGCTGCAGTGGTGCCCTGCAACATATATAATAAAATGTAACACCCATTTTATGGGTTTCAGAGTGTCTGTGTAAAAAGGGCCTAATTTTGACATCTCGAATGAGCTTTTTAACTACGGACGAAGAGGGGATTGTCCCTTTACTATCTAACTGCAATTTAAATTGTAGAAGCATTGCATAGTGATCTAACAACATTAGTAATTGAATGTAAGATTTAGGATACCTATGACTTGTTTCTTTGCTAACTATCACATAATCAGGTCGAGAGTAAGAGTCATAGGGAATGGAATAAAAAGTGTAGTCTCTGACCAAAGGGTTCATAAACTTCCAAATGTCTACAGGCCCTTTTTGTAGTAGCATTTCCCCAACTCTGGTATCAACTTTGCGTTGCTGTGCATTATTAGATCTTTTCATATGTGACAAGTGTACATTGGGATCTCCATATATTATTACCACCCCCTCAGCCTCCTGTGTGATTAAAGTGATGTACTTTTGCAAAAAGGGTGCGGTTTGTCCATTTGAAGCATATATATTTGTTAATGAGACTTTTTCTCTATTGAGTTTTTGTATTAACAAAATGAGCCTGCCTTCATTGTGTTTAATAATTCTGTCTAATTGAAAATTCCAGTTGTTATCAAACACAATTAACACACCCACTTTTTTCTTTTACAAGCAGGAGGAATAAACTTGTATAATCTTACTTTTTTAATTCTGAAAACATCTTTGTTTAGCAGATATGTCTCCTTCACAAAAAGATGTTAATTTTTTGTTCACGCAGTAGCATGGCCAAACTTTTGCGTTTGATGGGCCCATTTAACCTCCTCACATTCAATGTGTGTGTTTATTTTGTTTTTTCTATCCATGTTTTAATTGCAAGTTACAACCTTCCTTTCCAGCTTTCCCTACACTAAGTACTTTATTACCAAAAAATAATAATTTACAGTTTAAACAACTGTTAAATTCATGACACTTTTTAAACCAAAAAACTTTCCTCTTCAGAAATGTCACAAAATCATTTTGACTCTAGCTTAAATTCCAAAACCCATACAAATTCATTACAATTACAATTAAAAAAACATTCAAAGTCATACATTTCAACAAGACATAAAAGCCAAAAGCATGGAAATTATTTTAGAATTTTCTAGGAATATTTAATATTTTATCCCCATCAACATAAATGTAATATATGTACTTAATTCCTTAACATACATACTTATTCTTATTCATATTTATCAATTACTAAACTTTAAACATTTTTTCATTATTAAACTTTGATTATCATAATTTGAGAATGAACATTTTTTTTCAAAATGCATTAACTCTGTCCTTTACATAGAAATTGTATACACTTTATACAATAAACTGTTAATGTTGAATTATAATAATTAAAGGTTAATAATGAAAAAATGTTAAAGTTTAGTTATTGATAAATATGAATAAATGTAGGTATGTTAAGGAAAAAATTGTTCATTGTCGAATTATGATAAAGTTTAATAATGAAAACATGTTAAAATTTAGTTATTGATAAATATGAATAAGAGTATGTATGTATGTTAAGGAATTAAGTACATACGGGGGTGCTTGCATCCGCCTAATACGGGTAACACACCTAACATGCTTCCCCACTCACCCCCCACTTGTCCCCATGCATGGAGGAACCGGGGGAAATGGCAATTGCTCCGTGGGTGCGGATGAGTGAGGCACCGGTGAGTGGGGATGTGTGTGCGGCCATGTGCACACCCCACCCATGCACTGGCCTGCCCACGGATCCCCCACCCAGCGGAGCCGTGTAAAAATGGCCTGTGAAGAGCAACTAGAAGAAGAACAGAAGGTTCTGCTTTGTAATCAAGGTTCTTTGAGATGGCTTCGAACATTCTCACAACACCCACCCTTCTAGACCCGCATGGAATTTTCTTATATTCCTAGAAAGGCTTGGAAGAGACTGTCATTCTGAGGGGGAAGAGTACTTTCTGTACTAGAGGAGCTCAAGACCAGCATGTGGTCTATTACTTGAATAGGTTGAGCATGCCATGCACAATCCAGTTGTGAGAATGTTAGGAGCCATCTCAAAGAACCTTCTTTACAAGGCAACAACCTTCTGCTCACTCACATAGGGAGGAGTTGTTTGTTTACAAACAGTGTTATCTCCTAGTGTGATTGATGTCCTGTAGCAGCAACACTACTAGCAGGCAGAGACAGGTATTTATTTATTTATTTTCAAGATTTATACCCCGCCCCACCAGCAAAAAGGGATGGGGGACCCCCCCCCATGATGTGGGGGTTCCCTGCACCCGGGGCTCCTCCAGCTCAGCCCAGGCATGGGGCCAGGCATGCAGCGGGGCCATTGCAGTTGGGCAGAAAATGCGCTGCCCTCAGGCACAGGGCCAGGCTGGCCACGGGGCCATGTGCAATGCACATGCCTGGGGCTGGCCTTGACTGAAAGTGGGGCTCCCCTTCCAGACAGCAGGGTTGGCAGACTAGTGGGCATGGGCAACATCACGGGGTGAAACTCACAGGGTTGATCAGTAGCAGCAGAGCGAGTGGGAGGGAGGTGGCGGCGAATCCCTCCTTCCCCCTCCCTTCACCTCATTCACGCTGCTGAAGTTCACTGCTGGGCTTGTCCCCCTGCTGGCAGAAGCATAAGCAACTCTATTACGCATGCGCGAACCTGCAGAAGTGATTTTTAAATCATTAATAACTTGGTTTTGCCTGCACCAATCACTATCATATTACCGTATAAGTTGGCATTGATCTCATGCTCCAAGCCTGAGAAGTTTGGGGGATCAATTCATCAGGGGGAAGGGATTGAGAATATTGATGATTCAAAATCATCAGGATGCTGTGTAATTTGACGACAACCAATTAACTTTTCAATAGTCATTACTTTTTATTTCCTGGATGGATCTTCTTCAAACTTTGCCCATATGATGGTCCCCACAAATTTTCAGAAATGTAGCTCAAGTGGTTTCCTCAAAATCAAGGCTTCAGCAGTCCCCTGTTTATAATGGAGAGTAATTGTGCATTAAACTTTCTTGCAGCAACTGCTGCGAGAAAATATTCATCCAGCTTCAACATAAACCTGAAACCTTTTATATTACTGAACTTCCTTTCCCATTATTCACTGACATAACCCACCCCCCCAACACATCACATAACCTCCTTCATGCTAGTAAGCTTCTGAGTTGGACCCAATATAGCATCAAATATGAGCACCTGTCTCCCGCCATTTCCTGTGGTACAGTAGCACCCATCAAAACCATTTTAAAGGCTAAGTGATAATCCTGCCCATTTTGTATCACCAAAGAAAAACCAACAGTTAACTTGAACAAACCTGCGATCACATCTTTTGCATGCTGATAGAGCCATTATATCTCCCTTGATACCTACATGCCTAGTTCAATATTTAGTTTCTTTGACTGTGGTCTGAAGCAAGAGCTTCTTAACTCTCACTTTGTTTGAAACATGTGTTCCGCTTAAATGTCCATTGCCTCGTCTCATTGCTTGGGGTTCTTGTGTAAAAAATGCTCCAGCTCTGCCGCATGTAAATTTTGTTTGCGTTTACCATTCCCTAATATTGCCAGCCTTGCAGGGAATCAGATCTGAGGCTGGAATCCTTCTGGCATTAGCATGCCCATGAACTTGTGCCACTGGTGACTCTTAGAAAGTGTCGTAGCATCAAGGTCTGAGTATATTCCGAGCCTGGAGCTGAGATATTCCATGCTTCCTTTTTTTCTTGTAAGTTGGAATATTTCCTCTTTATCTTGGTAGTTTACAAATTTCACGAAAATGGCCTATGGAGGATCTGATTCACGTGGCCTTGGGTGCAATGTGCTCTTTCAACAGGAGTAGTGTGCAAGTGGGCTGCTTTCAGGAATAGTGTTTATATTACCTTGATAATGAGATCCTGAGCATTGGTTGCTTCACTGATCACTTTCAGTCAGTAAACCATACGTTTTTGTGCCTACTTCTGTACTTGAGGTCCTCACATTTATTAGCCAAGAACTCGATTTTCTCCTTTAATGTTAGCACACAGTTATCCACCTCCAGGCCTTTTTCTTTGAGATCAGTTATTCTGATTTCTGCCACAGCCATTCTCTTGGATAGACCTTCCATTCTTTCTTTGTTGCTTCTACAGTACTTTTCATCTTATTTAGATCCTCAAGCATTTTGGCTTGTTCCCCCCATGCTTCCAGCAACTCTCTTTTTATCTCATCAAACATCAATGAGAGAGAGCAGTGATATTTGACTGCTCACTGCCATTGCGCGCCAAGGCTTCACTCACAGCTGCCATTTTCTCCAGCACCTCCTCCATAGCTGCAGCCTTGTCCTGCTTCTTTTGTTGTTCAAAAGAACATTGGAGAGTGTCTTTGTCCCCCATTTTTCAGGATCTAGGGATGGGAGAACGTGGTTCCGAAGTTCGGACCGAACTCGACCAGTTCGGTCGACTGAACTAAACTTCTGAACCGAACTCGATTTTCGAACCGAACCAAACCAAATTTCCAAACTTGGCTCTGTTTGCCCATCCCTAAAAGATAATATTCCATTTAGTTCAATGGGGTTTGAATTTTGGAACTTTGTTCGAAGGTTTGGAGTTCAGACCGAACTTGAATAGTTCGGTCGACCGAACCGAATTTCCGAACCAAACCGAATTTCCGAACTCGGTTCTGTTCTCCCATCCCTATCAGGATCCCTTGTTTCTCTGATTCCTCATCAGCACTTTTATGCTATTTGTATTTCAAGTTTTGGCATGTTATGGGCTGATTTAATCTTGAGGGGGCTGGAGTTCACTATCAGCAATGATTATTGGCTGCACATGTCCAGATCTCACGCCTTCCCCCTGACCCATTTCCTTAAGGTTTGCTTATGTAGAGTTTCTGATAGGTCAAACATTTTTACATGGCCAGAGAAATTTAACTTAAGCAGATTCCACTGTACTGCACATTACAATGAACATGCACAGCTACATCTAAGGCCCTTTTTACACAGGCGGCACCCACGCATGAACACCCTCGGTGTTCATGCACAGGTGTTGCCTGTGTAAATCCTAGGGAAGTGCGAACGCAATTCAGAAGTTCAGAGTTCGGCCCGAACTTGACCAGTTCTTACAACTGAATCCGAACCCGAACCCACCGAACCGAACCCGATACCGAACTCTGAAACGACCAAATAGTTGTGTCGGTTCGGATTGCATTCGGATGAGTTGGGGTGGCAAAAACATGTCACTGGAAGGCAAAACGTGACTGGGAGGGGGATGCATCTGAGGAGCAGACTTCCAGGCACCAGGGGTGGAGAGGCTTGGAGTAGCAGTCAGCCTGCCCATTCACCATCCCTTTTCTCCTCAGACCACTGGCTTTGCAGACTGCAATTGGCCACAAGCTAGGCTGCACGGAGCCAATGGGGCTTGTGGTGAGGCGGGTGCAGCAAGTAACAAAAGTCATTGCCCTCCCCCCTTCCAACACCTTCTGAGCTAGTCACTTCTTCATGACAGCAGGCGTTTTCAGAAGGCTCCCTCTTCCAGCAGTTTGTGTACCTCCCAGATACCTAATTCATTGCCATCTTCCTCCTATTTCACCCATACAACCCATTTATCTCCATATTATCATTTATTTAGATTATATTAGATAGATTTAGGCATTATTTTTATTTTTTACCCCTCCCTGTGTTCTTCCTCCCCCCCTCCATTGAATCCTTTCCCTCTCCCTCTATATATTCCATCCCTGATTCACTTCCCCTGTTTTTGGATTTATTTAGAGTACAATTATTAGATTGATTTAGGTTTCATTTCAGTTTTGTACCCCTCCCTGTGTTCTTTGTGTCCCCTCCCCTCCATCCCTGCATAATACTGTATATATAGATATATTAGATAGATATTAAAAGATAGATAGATAGATACATAGGAGTTAGGTAACGTATAGAGATAGATAATGTTAGTTCAGTTTTGATATTATTTTAGAGTGTGTTTGTAGGACTAAGCCTTAATATATAATATTTAGTTACATAGATTTTAGAATCGTTACTATAGTTAGAGTTAGTGTAGATAATCTATCTCTATATATATAATATTAGATAAACAATTTGAATATATATATATTCAAAATCTTTGTATGCTGTGTGCATTGACTTGGAAGACATGGAGAAGGGAAGAAGTAGAGGCTGGTCTGATGCCCATAAGGCAGGCAATGGGGCACGTGACGTGACAGAGGTGGTAGGGTTGGGGCCGTGTCAGCGGAGTAGCAGCAGGCAGCAGCAGCAGCCTGAGCACATCACCACACCCCAAACTCTGTAGGCCTGTTTTATCACAACAGGCTTCACCAGCTCAGCATCACCTCCTGGCAGTGCCCTCCACTGCTACGCAGGGCACTGTAAGGCCTGCAGGACATGAGGCTGTGACTGTCTCTGCTTCTGCAGGAGCAGGCTCTGCTTCCGTTATTCTTCCAGGGTCACCAATATACCCCATGGTTGAGGCGAACCCCAGAAGTCCAGAGCTGATGTATCCCACCCTGGCTGCTAGAGGCAGGGCCCGATCCCCGGGCAATGGCAGCAGAGAGAGGAGTAACAGCAGCAGCATCAGTAGCAGCAGCAGTAGCAGCAGCAGTAGCTGCCTGCCATGCTGCTGGCACAGGGAGAGTGACAGCAGCATGGCAGGCAGTCAAGCCTCAGGGTCCCAGTACTCCCCTTCATGGGACATCACAGTGATTGAGGACAGTGAGTCAGAAGAAGACATAGTCCCGCAGAGGAGCTGGAGCTGAGGATGCCTGGAGATGAGGTGATGGCTGTCCCTCCTCCCAGAGCTGTGTTGTTGTCACCACCAAGTTCTGCCATCCCAGCAGCACTGGCAGCAGTTTGTCACCTGGGGCAGGCCAGAAGGCAGGAGGGGGGAAAAATCAAATGTCCGGGCACATTTTAAGCTGGTGCAGGTGGATGATCCCAGGGAGGTGCAGTGCACTGTGTGCAATAAGCTGGTGAAGCGTGCAATAAGCTGGTGAAGCTCACCAACCTTGGGACAACCGCCATGGCAAGGCACCTGAAATCATGCCACAGCACTCTGCTGCTAAGCGGGAAGGCAGGGGAAGTGGATGCCAGTGGGTTCCCAACTGCGGCGGCCAGTTGCCCGTCTCCTTCAGTGGCCAAGCGTCCTGTGCCAACTGCTGCCTCTAGCAGCAGTAGCAGTATTCCTGCTACTAGGGGGGAAGAACATCAGCAGGAGCTTTGCCAGCAGCATCAGTCCTCCATGGAGGAACTGGTATGGAGGCTGCTGCCAAGGCCATCGGCAGCTGGACAGTGGCATGGCATTCAAGAGACAGTCAAATGCTTGTTGGGAGAAATGATTGCGCTGGATGGGCAGCCCTTCTCCATTTTGGACGACATGGGATTCAAGCGGCTAATTGGGTTCCTGGCCCCCCAGTTTAAGCTGCCGTCCTGCACCATCCTCAGTCAGAATGTGGTGTGAGCACTGTACATGGCTTTGAAGGAGCGGGTGAGGGAGCAGCTGTCAGGGGCTTGGGGGGCACTGTCCACTTCACCATGGACCTATGGTCAAGCAGGAACACCCAGCATGCCTTCCTGGCGGTAACAGCGCACTCGTGGCAGGACCTGGAGGCAGATTTGGGGAGTGGCAGGAGGGGTCCCGAAGCAGGGTATAGGTGGGCCCTGCTTCAGTCACAAGTCATGGACCTGCTTGGAACATCGAGGCAGCCCTGACTGCCATGGTGAGGGAGTGAGTCACGCCAGGCATGGCCTTCACCAAGGGGTGTATGGTGACGGACAACGCTGGAAATATATTGAAGGCAGTCCATGATGGGGGCTTCACCAACATCCCTTGGACTGCACACACCCTCCATCTTGTGGTCAGGGATGCTCTGGGCTTGGGGGAGAAGGGGATTGGGGAAGGCACCCTTAGCTCCCTGATTGAGCGGGGGAGGAAGCTGGCGGGGTTCTTCAACCAGAGCGTGAAGGGCAGCGAGCTTCTCCAGGAGAAGCAGGCCAAGCAAGGCTCCCCAGGACACCAGCTGGTCCAGGATGTGTCCACAAGGTGGAATTCCACCTTCCTGATGCTCGAGTGGCTTCTTGAGTAGAAAGTCGCCTTATATCAGGTTCAAATGGTGATGGACAGCGGGGCACCAGAAGGGTTTAATGGGGTGGAATGGGAGATCCTGACTCACACAGTCTTTGTCCTGAGACCATTCCTGGCTGTGATGGAGACCGTGAGCAGCTCCACAGCCACCCTCAGTCAGGTGACCCCTCTGGTCCAGAGTCTCCAGAGGAGGTTGGATGAGATTCTTGGGGGGTGGGTGGGATTGTGGCCCTCAGGGCAGGAAGCTGGTCGATGAGGCACTTGCCCTGGCGTGGAAGCTGAAATCAGGGCTGGAGGTGCGTTTTGACACGCTCCTGCAGTGGGAGGAATATGTCCTGAGAACAATGCTGGAAGTCAGGGTCAAGGGCAGCTTGGCATGCCAGACAGCACTCTATGGCCACTGGAAGGGTGCGCTGGTGGCTAGGGTCTGGAGGGCAGAGTGGGCTATGGAGCAGGACACCCCTGGGGATGGTGGGAGTGGGAGCAGCCACCCCTTTCAGGAAGCTGGGTCTATCCCTGCCCCCATCTCTAGTGGTAGCAGCAGCAGCACCCCTATTCGCAGCAGCAGCAGCAGCAGCAGCAGCAGCAGCACCTCAGCCTATGTGCAGGCCACTCTGGGGAGTACGGGGTCCACCACAATAGGGCAAGCAGTGTGGCTGAGGGCAGTGGTGGAGGTGGTGCCCCAGCAAAGCTGGGAGTATGACGGCGCCTCAGCAGCAGCTGTGGAGACCTATCTGGAGGAGGAGCCATGCATTGATCCCAGCAGCGATCCCTTGGCCTACTGGGCTGGCAAGACCAACATTTGGGCCGGCCTTGTCAAAAGTGGCCAAGGGTATACTGTCCTGCCCACCAACATGTGTCCCCAGTGAGCGGGTGTTCTCCATGGCTCCCCGCACCGCCTGCGATTGGGGGGCCAAGTTGGTGGAGCAGTGATTGTTCACCAAGGTCAACCTTCCACTGCTGGGATTCCCCAAGCTGCATCAGAACAAGGATTGATGGTGCAGTGGCACATACCATCTCATGCCAGGGGCAGTCTTGGGATGGGGCTCCTCCTCCTCTATCTGGGATAGGGCTACTGCTGCTGTGCTTTGCTGTGTGGTGCTGTCCCTCCCTCCCAATGCCCAGAACCCCCCCTCTCTCTCTCTCTCTCTCTCTCTCTCTCTCTCTCTCATACTAGACGGCCTCAGCCGCCTTATCTGACTGACCTCATGATGCAGGGTGGCATTGGGAAACTGTAAGCCTGCCAGCCGGCCTCTGACTAGATGATCTCAGCCCACCTATCTGACNGATTCTTTGCCAGCCTATCAGAGTGCCCTGCCAAGGTCCCAGCCTGCCTTCCCTACTGCCTCTCATGCCACTCTGCCTGTCTGCCCACCCAGGTTTCTGCCAAAAGAGAGAGAGAGAAAGAGAGAAATGAGAGAGAAAGTCTCCCCACTGCTAGAAGAAGAGACAGACAGAATCCCACCAATGCTGTCACATGCACTATATGGTCAGAGAGAGAGAGAGAGAGAGAGAGAGAGAGAGAGAGAGGCTCCCCACTAGTACGAGAGAGATGGGGATGGAGGGGGAGAGGTAGGTGTATCCAGATCAAGCTTCCACCTGCCAGAACCAGGAAGAACTCCCATCTGTGCTCATGCTCCCGATGCGCACATCCAGCAGCAAACCTACCAATGAGATGGAATATAACACAACGTATTATATGTGCCTGCCTGCCTGTGTGCATTCCTATACCTGCTACCACCTATCACATTATTGAATGAAGTGTGCCCAACCATGCACTAATTCTAGGGACATATTTAAATTCCCATAGGCTGTCATTCCACTGTACCTGAATCAGTCATGCCTGCCCGTCCCAGGAACCATCAATGAGATTCTGGGACCATCATTCCAGTCACTTGGGGCAGTCATTCAATTCCACTGTATCCAGAAGCCCAATGCCCGCAAACCAGCCTGCCCCCCCCAGCAGCCTGCTCCTCAGCACCCATCCACAGATACCCACTGAAGCTGCTTTAAGAGCCCCTCTGTCCACCACCTGCTGCCTGCTGCAAAGGAGCCTGTCTCTCTTTCTCTCTGGCACACCCACACAGACACAAGCTCTGCCCCTCCTGGGGGACTGTCTGCAAGTTGAGACCCTGCTGCTAGCACATCTTTGGGTTAATACCTTACCTATGCTACATGTGGTGCAAGGTGCTGCTGGTAGGGATCGACAAGCTGTATGAGATTCTGCCACCTGCCAGAACTTCAGCACAGAGGGATAAAAGATTGGTCAGTTCAAACAAAGCTTGTCACAACAAATATAATTTTTATGAAAACATTTTAAACAACAACAACAAGACAAAACTTTATAAAACCAAAACCAAACATTGATATATATAAAAATAAAGGAAACTTAACTTAGTTCTATTTGGGCCTGTCCTCCGGAACATGGGGGAAAGGCAAAATGGGTTCATGGGCCCTAGGGGTGGGTACGTCCTCTGGCATTTGGTAGTATTGGTCTTTAGCAAAGTCCACGGCCCCTGACATGGCCTCCTGCCACTTGGAGACTGACTGGCAGTAGAGGTCCACGCTGTCAATCTCCATCTGGAGTTACTGGGAATACGCCTTCACCTGGCGTTCCCATATCTCCAGCTCCTTGAAGCGCTACAAGTTAGTCCTCCATAGACAGGGCTTGGAGCCTTAGCCCATCCATGAAGTCCCTGGTGGGCCTCTCCACTTGGGCCCTAAAAGCCCTTACTGTGGCTGACTCCTGTGTGGATTCCTCGGCGGATCTGGAGGAGGGGGAAGGCCTTCTATGGTGTCTCTTCTGGCACTGCTGATGCTCCACGGCCACACCAGAGTTCTGCCACCTCACCATCTTCCCGTGGACTTTCTCCACATGGGCAATGAGCCCAGATGTTGTCCCCTGGCTGGTTCTTTTAAATCTTTTGCCGCATAACTAAAGAACATTAAAAGATAGGAACATAAGTAGTGCCATACTGTGTCAGACCAATGGTCTGTCAAGTCCTACTTGCATTCTGTCTCCACAAGTGGGTGGGTGGCCAATTTCTCTCTGCAGGGGACTTCCTAACATGTCATAGGGCAATCCATTCCCTGTTGTTCCAGCCCCCATGCCTTACCATGCAGATGGCGTATCCAGTATGCTTCTCATACCACCGCTAGACATCGGACCTTGTCCGCCTACAGTCTGGAGGTGGTACTGGTGACCTCCGCCTTGGTGTCCTGTGCCTGGCACTGGCATTGGAGGATCCCTCATCCTCCTCATCCTCTCTGAAACAGGAACACATAAACAACACCTAAGTAATATCATACATTTATGATGATGCCTCTAGTCCTCCCTACTTGGGGTGCTAGGGATGGCAATGGTAGATGGTGACCCTGGCTGGCACTTCCAAATCCAAAAGACCCTGGCTTGCACGTGCAAATCCTGCCCTCCTTGGGGTGCTAGGGATGGCAACTGGAGAGAGAGACCTTTGCTGGCACGTGCAAATCTTGCCCTCCTTGGGGTGCTAGGGATGGCAACTGGAAAGACCCTTGCTGGCATGTGAAAATCCTGCCCTTCTTTGGGTGCTAGGGAGGGATGGCAATGGAGAGACCCTGGCAGGCACGTGCAAATCCTGCCCTCCTTGGGGTACTAGGGATGACAACTGGAAAGACCCTGGCTGGCACGTGCAAATACATCCTGCCCTTATTTGGGGGTGCTAGGTAGGGATGGTGACTGGAGAGTGGAGACCCTTGCTAGTGATGGATGGCATAGGTTTGGGTGGGGGTGCTCTTGCTCATGCCTGACTGCTGGAAGAGCCCCCCCACAGTACCCTCTCTCTCTCTCTGTGGCAGACATCCACTGCCACCCGCTCATGCCCACTGTTTGTGCCTGACTGATGCCCACCACCCACGCACCCACCCACCCACCAGTGAGCTTGCTCTAAAGGATTGTATTCTTCTTGTCCTCAAAGTAAACAAAAAGTTTACAAACCTGGCAGGAGTGGCAGAACCTCCTGTGCCCACCAACTCTTGCTCCTCCTCCACCACCGAAGGTCCAGCAGCGGCAGAAACCTCTTCCTCCACCGGCTCCGCCACCTTGGCCATCCCCCAGGCCCATTTAATGCTCATCCTTTTCATTTTTTTTCTCCAAACAAGCACTCCACCAAGTCACCAGCCAAAACAATACAGCCAAACCAACCAATACAAAAACAGCCAAAACACACGAAACACAACCAAACAGCCAGCCACACATACACGCTCTTTCACCACACATGCTCTGCATGCACTTGAATTTCCGGTTTCCAGTTTCTGATGCAATCACAGGACCAACCACATGATACCTTAACTGAAACTGAAACTGATTTCCAAACAGCTGAACCAAACCGAACGCCACTGAACCGAACAACCAAACCCGAACTCAGCTCCCGGACTGAATGACCAAACCCGAACTCGGTTCCTGAACTGAAAGACTGAACTTCCGAACCACGATCTGTTCGCATATCCCTAGTAAATCCTATGGGTGTGGGTGTGCGTGCTCTCATGCACCTGCATGCACACCCATCCCCATGCACGGAGGCACTGGCAAAAATGGAGGTGCATCCATGTGTGAGGATGGGTGTAGATGGGTGTGCACCTGTCTACCCCCACCCTCCACTCAGTGCACATGAATTGTGGTGCACATGCCCCCCCCCCCGCACTGTGGCCCATGTAAAAACGGCCTATGATAAACAGACTCAGGAGATCCACAGAAGCCTCCCCTGTAGCTCTTTGCACTTCTGGATGGATGACCCTTTCATTAATGCACTGGTATGGGACTCAGGAGATCTAAGTTCCCAACACTGTTACAAAGTTCCTGTATGATCATGGGTAAGTAAGAAAATTCCCTTGTGCCTTAACTCTCCATCTACAAAACGTAAATTCCTTAGGGGAAGGAATGTCTCCTACTGTGTGCATGTATTGTGTTTATTTAGCTTGGTGCTGGTGGAAGGCATAGGTTGATTATCTCTTATTAGCTTAAAAAAGGGGGGGGGGCAGAAAGAGTATGGATTTCATTCCTTCCTTCCCCTGGCTTGAAAGAGGGAGTCAGAAGTTATTTCTCCATGGCCTACACAGTCTTTTGGTAGACAATGCTAACAATAATATCCAAGGGAACCTTTCAAGCAGCTATCAAATAGTACAACAGTTCAGATGCCACAAGCCAACTAGCAGAAACTCCAATGAGGTTACCACATGGCACGTTCCACAGCTTTTCAAGCTACATTTTTTTGTGAAATTGAGAGGCTATTAGTGCAACAAAGGCCGTTTTCACACGGATGCCTCCCACCCACCTCCGCCCACTGGGTCCACAGAAGCATCCGTGTGAAAAGGGCCATATTCTTTGAACAACTCTCTGCTTGGAACCATCCTAGCTACTTATGTTTTTCATACAGCCTGATCCAAAGTTTCCTGAGATCAATAGACTGACTTCCAGTGACTTCAAAAAGTTTTGGACCAAGATAACATAGCCTGTAAGGCAGCCTTTCACTTGATGCCAACCTGGACTGGAACCAATGGCATCCAAGGGAAAGCCTCCAGGTCACATTGCCAATCCCTTGAGTCCAACAGCTTTCAAAGACAAAGCCCATTTAAATTATCCAGCAAAATGTTTGCTTTCAATGTAAAATCCTCTGTTTTCCTGATACAACCTGAGAATCAGAGCCTGCCCTTTTGCAAACAATTACTGTGCCATATCTGGAGAGAAAAATGTAAATTATAGATCATGTCACAGTGTGAAGTCTCCTTTGCATCTGAGATCAAATCTATTTGAGGCTTAATAAACAGTAGAAGAGGATGGATTTATTTATAAAATCTTGGAGGGATGCAGCTACCACAAGGGAGGCATGTTTGTTTAATGGCATGAGCCCCATTCCATCTGCAGTGTACTTGGCAAAGATGCCACAGCAAACAAGGAGAGTTTTTACTTAGAATTCTCCCTTTTCAAGTGACATATGAAGTGAGACTCTTTGCAACTGACAGGGCATAAGAAGGTGGGATACACAGGGGACACTCACCATTCACCAGATTTGAAGTGCAGGGGCCAGTACCCTCCTTAATTTTGGCCCCATTGGGTGAAAAGAGATGGAGATATTCAGTGTGGATACCCAATTGGAGCTAGAGAAATATTCAGTCTACTGGATTTGGTTTAGAGCATCCGAATTCTCCAGATAACAGGTTTGCTTTGAATATTTGTTTCACCTGTTGGACTGTCTTGTAGACCCAAAATTTGGATGAGGAGGACATATCACTCTGTCTCCATTGTGCCAGTTCTCCTCTTCATGAAAGATAAAAGAGTTGGCTTTTAGAGGAACAAGAGAGGAACTTTGTTTTTCCTCCAACAGTGATCTGGGTCCCTGAAGTATACCGTCTGTCTGTCCATTACCCAGTATACTCTCTGTCTATCTCTGTCCCATTCTTCCCACATTAGGCATTGGCTGCCATCTTTATAGCTTGGTATCTCAAATTCAGATATGAACTGAAGACTAGGCTTACGTATAATTTGGCAGGTTGGGTAGGGAAGGCGTTATTCTGCTTCTGTTAGATGGACTGGCATGAGCTCTGGCTAAGTATTTCCTGGCTCCCTCCCCATCCTTACACAGAGGCTATGGAAGCCACATCTGGTCTAGTTTTATGGGATCCGTTTCAGTGGGTACTGCCCACTGATGCTGAGAATGTTCTGGGGGCCATCAGAGTCACATTTTGAGAACTGGATCCATGCCATCCTGGCTGGTTAAGGTCAGCTGGGAGACATTAGGGCCATTGCTGGCATGGGTGGTAAATGCCTCCCTTTGGGAGCGCAGAGTGCCAAGCTGCCTCAAAGAGGCGGTGGTACAGCCTCTGCTCAAGAAACCATTGCTTGACATTGACGCCCTCGCCAGTTATTGCCCTGTCTCTAATCTTCCCTTTTTAGGGAAGATTATTGAACGGGTTGTGGCTCAGCAGTTGCAGGATCATCTGAATGACATCAGTTTCCTGGGTCCCTTGCAGTCCGGATTTCATCAGGATTTTGGTACTGAGACTGTGATTGTGGTTTTGGTAGATGACTTTCGCAGAGAATTGGATCAGGGTTGATTGAACTTGCTGATTCTATTAGATTTGTCAGCTGCTTTTGATACCATTGACCATGAAATGTTGATGACTTGCCTGCGGGACCAGGCTGGGGAGGGCAGAATTGTTCTTCATTGGTACCACTCATTTCTGGTCAGAAGAACTCTGCGGGTGGTGCTTGGAAATGGTTCTTCACCACCACCACCCCCAGGACCTCTCGTGTGGAGTCCCGCAAGGTTCCATCTTTTCCCCTCTCCTGTTCAACATGTACATGCAGCCACTGGGTGAGATTGTGAGAAGGTTTGATCAATATGCTGATGACCCCCAACTCTATCTCTCGTTTTCATCTGACCCAGAACCGTAGTTTCGGTGATTACCTCAAGGTAACCAAAATGCAACCAATAAAAGCACAACACAACCAATGAAACATGTACAGAGTATGTCAGTCCTCATATACAAAAAATATTTAAATAGACCAGCAACAAATACTGGCCCAGATGTCATATTTTAATGTCATATCAAGGTGAGGCCATTGTCTACCAGATTTTTGGCGGCTGTGGGGGACTGGATGTGGGTGAGCCGAATGAAGCTGAATCCCAACAAGATGTCCTTACGGGGAAGGGATGTGAATGTCACTTTTGTTGTTACAATAACAATAGTGAAACTTGTCATTTTCATTATCTTTATTGCAATAATGAAACTGACAAATAATAATATGAAAATAGAAACAAAAATGACATTTTGTTTTTGAAATAAAGGGAAAAAACTGAAAAACATATTTCTGGCTATAACTATTTTTTAAAATTTGATTATAATTAAACTTAGGAAGGTTGTGCCTCCAATGAAGGGCATTATGTGTATCAAGATTCAAAAAGTTTAGATAAAGGAAACTGATTTAAGAAGCAATTGAATGTTGTGATTTTGAGAAAAGCTTCATGCACATTCATGGCTACAACTTCTTTATCCTACATGCAATTTGCATGAAACATTAAATTATTATGTTCCTCCACAAGCTTACCACTCCTGCCAATTTTTAGAAGGATTGAATTAAGGGTCCTGATGGTATAAGGCATTAACTGTAAAATACAGTTCCAGCTGTATCATGTTTATATTCTATCCCGTTTACAAGACATTTGGCATAAATGTATCACACTCCTTCCCTGTCATCCCTGCCAAACTACAGGTCAATGTTTTAAAGGGATCCAATTTTATAAGCAACTGAAGTTGTCCCCTTGAAGACCATTATTCAGATAAATAGCAGCACGTGCAGTCCCAGTCAGAGGCAGGCACCTGGCATGGCAGGGGGAGGTCAGCTGTAGGAGGGAGGATGTGGAGCAACCCAAAAGACTGACAGACACATTCACTGGCCAATGACTGGATGCTTCCAACTTTACGGGACCAAATGGTAGTGGCTTTGAGGCGGGCATAGGGGGAAGCCTCAGGCCGCCATAGAAGGGACATAAGTGGGACTTTGGGGATAGCATCCCAGTAATCATGAGACATAGTTTACCCATCCAGGCTGGCCAATTATCATCACAATTACATCCTGCAACACTGTGAGAGAGGACATAAGAGAATCTCTATTGGCTCCTTCCTAAACAGATGCTTCCGACTTGCCAGTAACAAGTTTGGATGGGCGAACGTGATTCGGAAGTTCAGAGTTTGGACCGAACTCAACCAGTTCAGTTGACCGAACCAAACTTCCAAACCAAACTTGATTTTCGAACTGAACCAAAATTCTGAACCCGGTTCTGTTTGCCCATCACTATAAGATAATATTCCATTTAGTTCAATGGGGCTTGAATTTCCGAACTCTGTTTGGAAGTTTGGAGTTCAGACCGAATTTGAATAGTTCGGTCGACCGAACCGAACTTCTGAATCGAACTTGATTTTCGAACCGAACCAATTTTCCGAGCTCGGTTCTGTTCACCCATCCCTATTAACAAGTGGGGGAGAGATGTTGGAATGGTCACAGCACAGAATGAGGATATTTGGTTGATATTTCTGATGGCCAATTTACATCACAAAGTGGTCTTTTACCACAGTGACATGTAAAGAGAATTCCTGGCATAGGCTCCTTCTTTGCATATGCTGTGCAGGCATATAAAATTGGGATCGTTTATCAAATCATTCTTATATTTTGCAGAGATGATTGTGAAAGTGTGATATACAGCCCTGCCATATTTCATGTACACTGGTTGGACTACAAAGATGTTACAGTCAGACAAACATTTATAAGTTAATTGCTTATGCCACCAGGACCCTTTATCTAATCCTTCTGAAAGTTTTCAGAGATAATAAATATAGAAGGGGTGTAAATCTCACGTGTTTCATTTACATTAAATGTGAGACAAAGAAGTTACATCTAAGAATGTATATGAAGATTTTTGCAAAATAATATAATTAAACTGCTTTTACAATTGGATTTCTTTATCCAATCTTTTTGTAATTTGGTACACTTAATGCCTTTCAATGGAGGTACAATCTCTCCAAGAGTCAGCCAAATGCAATTAAAAACAAAAAGGTTACAGCCAAATGCAATTAAAAACAAAAAGGTTACAGCCAAAGAAGTATTTTCCATTTAAACCAAAGGGAAATGAAAACAAAAGCAAAAACGAAAACTACAATTTGATATTTAAGGGGAAAAAAATGACAGATTTAAATAACAAAAATGAAAAAACAAAAATGAATACAACATGGGCCCCTGGTGCACATCTATAATCATGAGCTCATTACACCGGTTCTTCGCTCTCTGCAGTGGCTGCCTATAGTTTTCTGGGCCTGATTCACGGTTTTGGTTTTGATCTATAAAGCCCTAAATGGCTTGGGCCCCACTTACCTGCAG
The DNA here is from genome assembly GCA_003113815.1 of Sphenodon punctatus. NCBI lineage: Eukaryota > Metazoa > Chordata > Lepidosauria > Sphenodontia > Sphenodontidae > Sphenodon > Sphenodon punctatus. Next base: position 2,218,537 of record QEPC01002150.1, on the reverse strand, counting down.
GACAGTCTCACTACCCAGGCGCTGGAGTGGGGAGTGAGGCAGTCATCTGGGAGTGCCTTCCTGGAGGTCCCCCGGGTATCCTGGGAGGAGACTCTGAAGAGGGCACTCTTGGTGGCCCCACTTTGGCTGTGGGACTCCCTTCCAGAAGAGGCCGGTGGGTCTGGACCTCCCTTCCTCTCAATGAAAAGGCAAGACCTGGCTGCTCCGTCAGGCATTTGGTGAGGGAGATGGGTAATGGATGATAGGTGGGGTAGGGTGGTGGTGGTTTATTATTCACCCCAGTTTAGTTGAATTTTAATCTATGATATATTGTTTTAATCTATCTATTTACTGGTGTATTTTTGTATTATGTTTGATTGTTAGCTACCTCGAGCTTCTGGTAGCAAAAAGGTGGAATATAAATATTTAAGTAAATAAATCTTAGGGTGTTTTCAGACATGCATGAAAATCACAGGGGTTGGTAATCTCAAGCCAAAATTTGAGCAGTCTGCTCCTTCCTTCCCAAACTCAGGAGAAGGAGATATCTCCTCCCTCCCATCTTCTCCCTCAAATTGAGTCTCAGCAGGATGAAAGCTGGAGAGGGATATCTGAAAGTGAAGTCCGTATTCAGGCTAGTGGGTCAAAACCAGGAGTCAGTCCATTATTTATTGTTATCTTTAAAAGTGAACTTAACTAAAACTAAGGTTCTAGTAGTGGGGAAAACCTATACTACTCTGAATAAGCAATCTATTGAGCAAGTCTGCCAGTTAAATAGTTGTTTTTCCCACTTACCCCTCCTGGGGTGCACACTATAGAACACAACGTGATTGCAAGTCAAAACAACCTATAAGGGTATCACGAGGTGTTTTTTTTTCTAAAGGAGGGAGATTAGTTCTCCCAGCCCTCAAATTGTATAAAGCCAAAGTTCCTCCTCAACTACTGTATGGGGTTCCAATATGGGGATTATTTTTACTTTACTCATTGGAGACAGCTCAGAATGCCTTTCTGAGAACTATGTTAGGAGCACCTAAAGGGACCCCTGCAGTCTTATTGATTACAGAAACAGGAGTTCACCCAGTGGTGTCACTGGCAAAGGAGGCTATTGCCAAATTCTGGCTCAAACTGAAATTTTCAACTACTAGGACCCTTTCTTTATTGGCCTTAGAAGAATCTACTGGTGGTACTTGGGATTTAGGCTTAATTGCTATGTTTTTAACTTTAGGGTTTTCGAAAGGCTACCTTGTTTCCCTATGAAAGAGCTCAGGAAGAGGATGTAACTAGAATTATGGACCGGGAGTTACAGAAGGAAAGGGAGGCTATTATGACACAGCAAGTAGTAAGTTGGTACTGTTTTTTCCCTAGATCTTATAAAGTTGCTTCCTATTTGACTAATCTCAATCCATGGGAATGAAGAGCAGCTTTCCTTTTGGCAAGGCTAAACTGGTTTCCTTCTGCGGTAGTAGAAGGCAGATATGTTGGCATCCCTTACCAAGAGAGGTTCTGCGGATTTTGTAATCAAAAGAAAGTTGACTCATTAGGACATATATTGTTGGTCGGTCAATTTTATGTACATATCCAAGAGAAGTAGTTGAGGGACATTTTGTTCAAATTGCAAGCTAGTTCACATCAAGAGACTCTGATCATGTTGTTGTGGGATGAGGATGCTACAACCACGTCCCAAGTATCAAAATTCTGTGAAGAAGCCTACAAACTTAGGCAAGAAGGTCAAAATACCAGCTAAATGGTGTTGGTAGGTTGGGGCTCTTCAGTTTGGAGAAGAGATGACTGAGAGGAGATATGACAGAGGCCTATAAAATCATGGGTGCTGTGGAACTAATAAACAAGGAACAGTTATTTACCCTCTCAGCTAGTACTAGAATAGGGGACACTCCATGAAACTCATGGGTGGTAAGTTTATAAGGAATAAAATAAAAGGAAATATTTTTTCACTCAGTGCATAATTGGGTTGTGGAATCTACTGCCAGAGGCTGTGGTAAGGGCCAGTGCTATAGCTGAGTTTAAAAGAGGTTTGGACAAGTTTTTGGAAGATAGGTCCATTAGCAGTTATTAACCAGACAGAATCAGTGAACATGACGGGATCTGAGGAAAACAACAGGGAATTGATCTCCCATTATGACCTGTTGGGTTTTTCTTCCAAGCCACTGTGATTGGCCACTGTCGGAGGCAGGATGCTGGGCTAGATGGACATTTGGTCTGACCCAGTATGGCACTTCCTATGTTCTTAAATGAACTCAAGAGGGCCAGCATGTTTTGTGAACTGATGCATTTACCATGGTACAGATGACCCTTGGAGATATCTGGGCTAGAATGTAAAATTTTTGTCTTGGGGGGATAGAGGCTACTGGTGGAATTATTTTTGATGATTACTTGGGAAATTTGAATTGTAAAAATGATTAAGTTTTATATTTCTTAAATAGTGTTCAATTTCATGGCTAATTGCATGACAAACAGCATGTGACCTCAAGAAATTTGGCCTGGGAAATCTTTTGTACTAAATTATATGTTTTTGTTTTGTATCTGTTTGTTTTAAATTGTCATTATCTTAGTCTAGTGCAAATAAACTTTTAAAAAATCATCATCATTATTAAGCATTCACAAGCAAACTAACATATCTGGCATGCAGCATCATTATTAGAGACAGGTTCCTGTGCAGTGGGCTTACCAAGATGGACATGGGTGAGGGGAACACAGGGAGAGAGAGACACACACATTCCCATTTATTACATATGGGTAGGGGCAGGAAACCGGTAAAATCCGGTATCCGGTAATGCCAGTACTGGGCGTACTGGCATTATCGGATTCGACCTGGTAATCCGGACCGGGTACCGGATTCCGGGGTACCGGATTTTTTTTACATTGCAGCCATTTAAAAATGGCTGCAATGTAAAAAAACTTTAAGCCCCAGCAAAA